>BSAI01000072.1:15284051-15321530 GCA_036245035.1 Adrianichthys oophorus | reverse complement strand
CGGTGATAAATACGCCAACGTGGATCGGTGATAAATACGCCAACGTGCATCGGTGATAAATACGCTAACGTGTATCGGTGATAAATACGCTAACGTGCATCGGCGATAAATACACTAACGTGTATAGTGTCGGACTGTGGGTTTTTAATGCTACTAACAAGGTTGAGAGTTAGTGTAGTCACAGTAACGTTCGGTTTAGCAGTATCCGTCAGGTTTTTTTTTTTTGCGTATTACTAACAAGGTTGGGAGTTACAGGCATTGTGAATACTCTAACGTGGCTAACGTGTAATGTGTATCAAACAAGTTCTATAATTACTGTCAATACAGTTAATAAAGTCTGACTGACTGGCGAACTTATCTCTGACTCTTTTGATTTGCTTATTACGTCTTACATATGACATAAGTTCAAACATAAACCATTCATTGACGGTGTGCCTTATAATCCCGTGTGCCCTATCGTGCAGAAAATATGGTAATAGAACCAAGAAGTGCTGTGATGGAGGCATAGAATGCTCTGAACAGATGAAAAAAAAAATCTAGAAAACAATGTAAAACAAGAAAACAAAGACAAACAAGCAGTGTTTGTTCTCGGATGGGTGATAAGTTGGGAGATAATTACCTTTGTCCAGCCAATATTTGACATCGGCCTCCCTGGTGTAAATGGCCTCCCGAGCTTCACTGCACATGTTGTGGATGTGAGGACTGAGCTGCCAGGCTCTGCTAAGATTAACAGCAACGCTCACCGTCAGCTGCTCCAGTCCCCTGCGCTCTTCTGCCAAGCGGATAGCCTGAGGATTTTTCTGAGAAAACAAAAATAAGCATGGTTCTGAATTAATTATGCAAAAGAAACAAAAAAAACCTGCCAGAATAATGAGACGTCTTCATACAAGCACTCTTTTTTTTTTTAGGATCCATTTATGCTTTCCATCTTAGAAAGCTTTGCTTTAAAAAACGTTGTCCCTTTTTATAGACATTTTGAAAATAACTCCACCAATTTGGCAGCAAAACACTCATGTTTAAAAGTCTGTCAGTTTGTTTGGATACATTACAAACTTGTTTGTTGCATACATATAGGTTGTGCAATTATATTATGACTCAGTTTCAGTTGATATAAGAATTCCCTTTTTTGGTAATAAAGAACGTTTCCCAAATATCAGTGAGGAGTAGGTGCTGATAACTTGGGCCACAAGCACTTTATTAATGACTTTTAGTCGCACTGGTTACCGTTCAAACAGTAAGCTAATATTGATTTGTAATTTTTAATCAAATAAAATTTCTGCTCATTGATTTTCTATTCTCTAATTTTCACTTCTTTGCATTCAAAGTATAAGGCATTCCCAGACAAATGAAGAGCTAAAATCTCTTCAGCGTGTCCTCTGTCTGGCCCAGGGCCTTTTCTCCGTTGGACATGCCAGTACATACAACATCAGCAGGAAGGCATCCATGAGACAGTCTGACCAGATGTCTGAACTACATCAGTTGGTTCCTCTCAATGTGGAGGAGCAGCTGCTCTTCTACAGGCCTTTTCAAAATATCCAAGTATATCCAACATCCATTATAATGTAAGGCCTACAGACAATGTGACAAGGGTTCGTCATATTCAATTTGCAGCAAGTACATCAATTACACTGTGGATTTCAGCATTTACAAAGCAAATTCTGGATTTTGCAGGCCCTTATTTCCAGCAGAGACTCAACGTTGGCTACAGATGGAAACTTCTGTTTTCACGATAGGAATTCATTTGTTACAATCTGAAAAGTTTCATATTCTCTGTTAAGTTTATATGACCAATAGAACCGAACAAATGACCTCAAGGCGTTCCATGTCCATGCACTCACACTTCAACCATACTGTGGACTATATACTTTTATGTGTTGTTTGAACAAAAATGGCACCAGAGCAGTCACGTCAGTCAAATAAGCTATACCTTGGTGTCGAATGGAATCCTGCAGAGAATGAATGGTGTGCTGTGAGTAGGCTCAAAAACCACAAAATACTTCTCTACTGGGGGAGGAGTGCGTCATTCCTAACCTATAAAAGGCATTCCAGTCTTTTACGACTAAAACTTATGGCTCCAGACCAAGAGGCAACCCCACAATTTCTGTTTTGAGTCGTGTAAATCGGAAGTAGCTGGAGCCAGACCAGAAGCCAGTTCATCACAGCCCTTTGACGTTTGTCGAACAAACCAGGGAGTCCCCATTAACTCCAACATAAAATGCTTTACATTTATAAAATAAATAAACAAAATCAACTGGTTCCATAAACAATTTCAAGGTCTGTGAGTGAATTTAACATCTGACAACTGTACTGAGAGTAACAGGTTATAAAAATCCTCATTACATTTTTTGTTCGAGTCAAGGATCATTGTCAAAAAAAGTCTGCTATTAAGTCTGATGAAAACAGCAGGACAACATCATAATGAATAAAAATGAATGGAGACTGCCATCCTTCAACTGGACTCTATCTCCGTCTTGTTTATAAAAGTTAATAATCCAGTGTGTCTTTTGTGTGTACCAAGTTCCAAAATCTGTAAAAATTTTCTTGTGCGACTTTGGGAAGCGCTCCGCTCAATTGACTGTCGGACCATTTCTGGCTAAAACAGGAGCGGCAGTGCATGGATGAGCGCGCTGTGCACATTTTGAGGGACACAGGTGGGTCACAAACAGTGATTCTGGAAAGCTGTGCTCCTAGGAAACAATGTGGTTGGCGGTAAAATTATATCACACCCTGAGTCACTGCAGAAACCGGCACCAAGGCTGAACAACCACCTGACAATGAGAGCGACTCTGACAACAATGAAAGGGAAGCCGGCATGTTTGATTACGCAGCTGGTTAATTCAAACACTGCAGATGCTTTGCGGGAGAGGATTGATTTAAAGATAATGTCAGTGGATTGTTAAATCATCGAATAAAGGTCATCTAAACTCACTGTTTTGCTTTTGTTATCTTTTTTTTTTTTGCACCTGATAATACAGTGCACTTTGTGCATGGGTAAAGGACAGAAATAGACCCCTTAATTAAGACTGCGCCTAACAATATGGCAGATCTTATGGTGCGTAATATACAGTGCTCAAAACCGTTCAACTATGGAGCTTTTTTAACTTAGTGTCTTCAGTTCCAGCAACTGTCAATCTGCCTCCAATTAGCTTTCTTAGTGGAAGATCCTAAAAGTATTCCTTCATTCACCATATCATCAGCATTTATTACTCATGGTATTTATCACCAGCTGTCATCAACAAGCATATGACCTAAATGTCAGTCAGCCACATCAACAATTTACTGTAGGATGCAGCAAAACTCCTTTAGGACTTACGGTCAGTTGAGTTACTCAAAGTAAGTCTACACTCCTACCTAAAATGTTGTCTGTTTTACACACAAAGATCCACTTTTTCTATATCACTATTCAATACTATAGGATTTATCAGAGTGCATTAAATTAAAACCTATGGGTAGTTTTTTTTCTTTGTGCTAGTTTCCTAGTATAATATGATACAAATGTATGACATTTCTATGGAGAGAGAATAGTCTCATCCAATTTGTGTGTGCATAACACCCACAGATCAGTGCAGGTCTCCGCTGTGTGGGTTTTTAGAATGACCTTGCGCTGCTGCCTGCTATTTATGCACAAACAAAACAAAACTTACCCACAAACAGGCAGACACAAGTTACAAATCAAGAATTATGCACACACAAATCCAAAGCTACTAACAAGTCAAGTCTATTCATAGATTTCTGACATCTTCTCATTAAATTCAAATGGGTCAAGATGATACACACAAAAATTGTGTTGCATTGTACCTGTCTGAGACGAGCCATGGACTCACTAGGGATGATCTCATTGCGGTTGAGGCGCGAGATGAAGCACAGGGCTTGGTATTGGTTCTGCCCTCTTTCCATTTCACCCAGGATCAGCGCTCTAAATATTTTCACATCCTGCAAGAGAGACCGGGAAGGAAAGATAAATGGTTGAACGGATAAACAGATGGTTCCTGGAGGACATTAGAGCGATGTGTGAGGCAAGGCTTGGAGTGTCTGTTTAAATGTGCAGCTCATTTGGATTAGAACAAGTATTCTTTCTATGGCCGTACTTGATGCAGTACTTTTTCCAGATGCTTCAGCATGTGGAGTTCAAAGACATTCAAACGACTGTTTGCTAAATGCACAGAGAGGTTTACATTTATTGTGCCCATAAAGACTCGTATGACAGTCGGTTGATACTTTTTATTGCTTATTGACTGCAATACTGCGCCAGTGTGGCGGCTTTGTTTATTTACACTGAGTGAAAGCCTTAGGGTTGTTTCATTACAATCTTATCAGAATTTTTCTTGTGCTGTAAAAGTCCGATGCATTCTAAAATGTTATTTCATGTGGTATCATTCAAATGGGAACATCATAGATTTTTGCCAAAAGAAGAAAGTCTTACTGTTGGCAATAATGTGACAGATCTGGCACCAAACCCAAGGACATCAAAATTCTGTAAGAGGGAATGCAAAGTATGATGGGATATTAACAGTGAGAAGAGTGGAACAGCAGAGCTGTCCTTTTTATTGGACATCTACCTGACTCTTTTTTTAGTTTTAGCTTCAAAACAAACATGCACAAGTCCCAAACACCCCTCCTCCGCTTTTCACACACCCATTTGAAGCAAACTACCTTACCAGAAGATAAAGTTTAAAGGTGGTCAACCCCTACGCTGGAGAAATTGAGACAGACTAGCAACCCAAAAATTACCCAAGAAGGTGTAGACACATAAAAGCCGTGCATCCAGGGATTACACTTTTTGAGTTGTAATAAATACACTATTTTAAATAGTCACTATTTGTTCTTTTGAACCGCATTTTTGCCTCCAAGAGAAACTTTCTTGCAAGCATACAATAAAAAGCAGGGGGTGGGGGGTGGGGTTATTACACAAGACAACCATGAGGTACCATTTGACCTTTGGAAAGAAAATTACAGAGCAAATATTGATTATATCTCTGTGAAATGCCCAAGATTTCAGGGAACACTGGATTCAAAGGACCCACAGAAATACAAACAGGCAAAATTAGATACTTTGGCTTTTTCCACTGCAAAGATTAGACAAAAGTTGACTAGATTAAAGAGAATGCCAAAACTAGCAGAAGAAAAGGAGGACTGCATCACAAGCAACCAGAACAGGAGATGAGGAAGAGGGAGTAGATTGTTGACGCACCACGCAAATACCATGGAACGTGAAGAGGTTACAAGACCCCCCATGTTGTCGACATCTGCCGACATATTGCCAACTTCTGGTTAACTGCATTGACGAAGGGTAGTTCAATTTTTTGTTTTGTTTTTTGAGAGCGAAATCCTCTTCTTTCAGGTCATGTCCAGATTAATGATTGTCTTGTGTCTACAGAGGTTCAAGAGTACAGCAAAAGCTAAAACAGTTACAGCCTTGAGTGTCGAAATCTAAACATGGATCAAGTTATTGCCTTCTTACAATCAACCTAAAAAAAACCCAGTACAACTCCATTAACTGGCAATCTGATTATTCCATAAAACCAAAGTGACAATGAGGGGAAAAAAACATGATCTTTACTTAAGGCTATTTGCAGTTTCTGCTCTCTGGGAAGAAAACAGCCATCATGTAATTAGACTTTGCAACAAGAATGAAAAAGTGACACAGTTTAATCAGTTTTATTATCAAGACTAATTCAGTCATTGATCAGTGTTTTCAATTATAATGTTTTGTTCTATTAAATACACTAGTTTTACAGCACATTTCTTTTGTATAAGCAACATTTTACAAGGTGCTAAACTACATATTATTCATTAATTTAAGATTAGATAAGTATTCCTATTAGATAAGGTATAATAATAGTATAACATGATAATAATAAACTGATTATAGTGTTTCCAGTGTTCCTTTATTAAAGTCACACCGTTTTCAGACAAAATTTAAACAGCAGTGTGGTTTTTAAGGACATAGTTTCTGTAGAGGGGCAGTAGTTCATTAAGAATTAGCCTTTGAGTTGTGGGCGCCTTCGGTGTGAAGCAACCACACTGGCAGAGAGCAAGGAGCTTGTGGTCCGCCCCTCAAATTTTCAACATCACAAACATGATTTTTTTCAAATGCCATTTTTTTCATTTGCTCCTGATTTACAAAGATTTTGATAAAGAAACACTCAGAAATGCAATTTGTAAGAAATGTCCTTAATATATTCCCAATCATAAAAAAAATGCCAAAAATTGGTGCAAAAACAAAAAAATAAAAAAAAAAAAAAAAAAAAAAAAAAAAAAACAGTTTTCATGGGTTTTTCAAATTTTCATTGTTTTCTTAAGTAAAACAAAAAGTGTAACAAAATTGGAATTTTTAATATTACAGTATTAAAAGTGCTTATAGGGGCGGCCATGGTGCAGTGGAAAGGGCAGTCAGTCTCTGATCGAAGGATTGCAGGTTCGATTCCCACATTGCCTGTCAATGTGTTTAAATGTCCTTGGGCAAGACACTGAACTCCACATTGCCTCTGATGGAAGGTTGGCGCCAGTGTTCGGCAGCGGAACCACCATCAGTGTGTGAATGTGTGTGTGAATGGTACCGTGATTGTAAAGCGCTTTGGGCGTTCAATAAAGGTAGAAAAGCCAAAAGTATACGCCATTTACCATATATAAGCTTTTCATAACTGATACATACATATTATGAACTTTTTTTGACATTACTATTCATTCATTCATTCATTTTCCAATCCGCTTTATCCCTTTCGGGGTCACGGGGTTGCCGGAGCCTAACCCGGCTACTCATGGGCGAAGGCAGGGTACACCCCTGGACTGGTCGCCAGTCTGTCGCAGGGGCCACAATCACACACCCATGCACACTCACATTCACACCTAGGGACAATTTAGAGTAACCAATTAAGCATGTTTTTGGACGGTGGGAGGAAGCCGGAGTACCCGGAGAAAACCCACGCATGCACGGGGAGAACATGCAAACTCCACACAGAAAGGTCCCCCAGCCAGGACTTGAACCGGGAACCTTCTTGCTGTGAGGCAGGAGCGCTAACCACTGCGCCACCGTGCAGCCCACCAGGTATCCACATTAGGAATTAAAAGAGCAGCTCTTGGCTCTCATAAAAAGCACAGGCAATTCACAATCAAAGCACAGCCTTGTTTTTTTTTCCCTCAACAAGAGCAGCATAAATGTCAGCATAGCTATAAATAAAACATGCAAGTACAGACTCCATGATTTTGCTGTTTGCTACACCCACAAACTACAACTGGCAAACAGCCAAGCAGAAGGATGAATTTCACAACTTAACTGGTGGGACATGATACCTGTTGAAGTGAAAAGAAATGGGGGTTGGTTTCCTTGGTGGTCCACATCACTTAAGTGGGGGCACAAAAGCCCATTCACAGAGTCAAGTGGTCCCATTTACAGTAAACAGTCTCCAACACTGTAACCTGTATACCAGTTTTATTAACGGTGAAATAGAGAGCAGCTCTCAATAACTGGGTGCTGCACTTCATTTTGCTAATCGCACTTGTTAAAAAAAAAAACAATAAAAATTTAAACACACACAGATGACCAAATAAACACACAGTTGTTGACTGTGCACAAAGCTCTTCCTGTTTTGAAAGCCCCTCTAAGACCCTGGCTGTTGAGTTGGTTGGCCATCATTGCAGGATGAATGATCAGCCACACTGAAGAGATAATGGGAACAATCTGAGTCTGTATTTTTTTATAATTGTGCTCCAGAACAGTACAACCTGGAAAAAAAAACAAATCAGAGGAGGTTATTTTTCCTATTTGTTTTTTTTTTTACCTATTCCATCCTGAACACTTAAAATTAGACCCATGCAGCGTTTCTTAAAATATTGGAACAACATATCTGACTAAATATATTTACTTTTAGGTTGTCAAGGTGACTTCTAAATGCATGGATTTAAAGCGTTTCGTGACAATGCGGGGTATTTGCCTTGGAGTAACAGGAAAGTCAGTAAAAAAACTAAAAGCCACAGGTGTGGGGCAGGGATTAAAGATCAGTCTAGAAGAGAGAGTCAGAGCGGCATGCAGACAAAAGGAGCCAGAGAAAAGCTGGGAAGCTACGAAATGCTAGAGTTGAAGCTAATTACAGATGCTCCAAAGGAAGGAATGTGGAGTCACATTAAGGGCTGGTCACACCTGGCTGCCCAGAGAGCAAACCAATTAGTAAACACAGACATTTAATGGACAATCAAAACACTGGAGGCCATGGAAATAAAGGCGTTCCCTTTGGCTATTTTTCTAACATGAATGAAAGACGACTTCTGCCTTTGCAAAGGGCTGTCAACATGAAAACAGAAACATAAAAAAAATGAAACCAAGTCTCAAACTTGTTGACTGAAGACTTAAAAACTGTAGAACATTGTGAGATTCACAATGAGTGAGCTATGATTCCTTCACAGACAATATGGATACAATTAAGCAAATAACTGAGCAATTAATGAGATTTCATTCAGGAAATTGAAAGGAGGAAGGTAAACAGTGAGTACTAAAATTGAAGGAAATGAGTCAGTTAGTTATGACTTTACCATCAGCGGTGGCTTGAGTCCCATTCAGCCTTTTTATTTTGCTTTATTTCTTTCATATCTTGATGCAGATTAAATATAAACCTGTTTTTTGTAGTGTAACAATAGATTTCATGCACTTCTTCCTGTGGTAAGTTTTAACATTTTACAGGTGGGAAGAGCAATGACCTGCAGGTAGAGATCTTTCCTACAAAGAGGACAAATGAATCATTTACTGAAGGAGTTCTCAGGTTCTCCACAGTTTACTGCAATGGGTAAGCAGTGTTTTTACAAAAGGAAGTTAGCGCACCTAACAACCTTCTGTTAGCCACTTCCTCAATGGAGTCCAGGGGGCATCCCAGGACAGAACACACTATTTTCACCAGTTTCTTGAATCTGTTATTGTCCATGTCTGTGCTGCCCTTCTCCTTGCACACAATAGGTGTCTACACGACAACGTAGACAACTACTAAAGTCTTCACAGTGTCAAAGGTCTCAAGGATGATCCTGCTTATACCAAAGGACCTCAGCATCCTGAGAAGCTGATGGCTACTCTGACCATTTCTGCACATCTAAGTTTGTGCTCCATTTGACTTTCACGTCCAAATCAACACCAGACCAAAGAGTCCACTACCTCAATGTCAGAGCACTGGATGTTCACTGGTGGGCTCTGAAAGGCAGGCTGCCATTTGGTCCATGCCAGCATTCACATCCCCAAATGGTCCATATCAATTGGTAAGTGTGAAAGCTCAACTGAAATATGGTATGGAACAAATAAGCACACCAGGGTCCAATTAAAATAAAGCTATCTTTTTTTTTGCAAATGAACACTGGTGCTTACATGACTCTAAATGGAGTTGAATGCAGAGAAAGTGTGAAATAGAGCAATAAGCTTGGGTGTAAATGCACCTTCAGAGTTGCAATTAAGTGGTAAACCTTCAAGGACAGTTTAGGACTGTTATTTAAACAAAATGATAATCCAGCTTTTCAACTCTTGGCTGTAATATGAGTTTAGCTCAAAATGATTTATGCAGAACGAAAAGAAAACATACAAAAAATGTATATCAAGTCAAACCTTGTTAGATTAAAGCATGTGGATAGATTTTCTAAGTAGTGCAGGTTCCTGCTGTTTTTTGTTTTAATTTTCCAAAGTAGTAGCTTTAGTGGTAATTCTGTGGCTGTGTCTAACACAGAACCAGGACAAGAAATCTGCAACAAAACAAAAAAGAAATGTTTGCTGGTCAGGAGGAAAGAAAGGTCTCTGACCTAGAGAAAGACTTGGGGAAACAGATACAAACTTTAAAAAACATTGTGAATCAATAAAGATGGGTTTAGTTTCTTGTCTTCTAACTTGTTTGTTTAAAAATGGGAAAAAAAACCTTAAGCAGCTAATTTTTTTTAACCGTGTTTGACTGAATTTAGAAGCATTGTCAGGTGTTTTAATGTACACAGATCTATTTATGGATCCAGTCTAATAGACCCATCCAAAAGTAACACTTGCTGCAAAGTTTGTCTATAACATTCAGAAATGCTGATTACCAGTGTTCACAAATGCTCATGAAATTTAAATATACAACTGTATTTAGAACTGCATCATTTTTATCTCAAAATCCAGCATTTTGATGTATGATCTGCTGTATATGGTGTGCCATGCATCACATAATGTAAAATATTAAATGTTCCCTAGGTTCAAGTTTGATTAAAAAATAAAATGATACATTTGTTTGTCTTGTGAAGTAAAAGCAGTCATCTAGTTAAACACTTTCAGTTTCTTTTTTTGTTTAGCACACCTAATCAGTATAAGGAATAAACTGAAACATTGGAGTTGATAATTCTTCCAAGATAGCAAAGAATGGCATTTATAGTCTACCAAATGATAACAGTTTATAGTAATAAATGCCACGGACAAGAAAAAAAAT
The DNA here is from genome assembly GCA_036245035.1 of Adrianichthys oophorus. Lineage (NCBI taxonomy): Eukaryota > Metazoa > Chordata > Actinopteri > Beloniformes > Adrianichthyidae > Adrianichthys > Adrianichthys oophorus. Next base: position 15,311,106 of record BSAI01000072.1, on the reverse strand, counting down.
GCAGTTTAGATAACAATACGGAGGAGTAAATGTGAAACAAAAAAAATACATGTAGAAAAACATGTTAAATAGTTAATTTTTCTCTACAATAGCGGATTATATCACGCCATCACACTCCAGCACTTTGAAATACATCTGCTCCCTCAAATAGAACTAGTGTAAATTCTTTGTCAGGCTGCAATTTATCAAAAGGGAAGTTAGTGAATTTGTTAATAAAAATGGAGCACCGTGGGATCTTTTTTTTAACCAGCGACAAAACCTGTCAGCAAAATGATTACAGCCAATTCATGCATGAAAGAGGCCTCAGTGACTGACTGATGACTCACCGTCAACTTCTGTATGAGCACTTTCCCATGAAATACTGCATTTCTGAATCAAACGCACTTCCTGTAACAGTTGACTTTTTACATGCAAAGGAGACTTAAACAAGTTTGTACAGGTTAAAAAACAGAGGTGTTTCCCAGGTGACTAACAAGTAAGGTATGGCAGCCAAAAAAAAAGACAAAGATGACTGAGGGACAAATGACCTACAACTTTGGCAATAGTGAATTATAACTCGCAATTCGTTTTTTTGTTGTCGTCTTACAAATAGAAAAAGGACAAAATCCACTAATTGGACTAAACTAAATATTTAAGTAAAAGTAATTTAGACCAAATACAGTTTCAATATCCAATTTAGCCTCTACATAGGGAGTGAGGATCTGACACCAAGTGAGCACAAATAAAAGGAAAGGCCAACCAAGCTGAATTTCCACCTCCAGATGCAAGCCTGACATATCAGCATGTGAACAACTACCCACTCATTCACTGCAGGACTCTACTGTTGGGTGTGTCTTTGAGAGCCTGCATGCTTTGGGAGAGCACACTACAGAGAACTGACCCAAGGGCAACGCCGCCCGAGGCTGAAACCCAATCCGCGTCTTCAGGTTAAAGTTAAAGATGGATTAAAAGGCAGACACACTCCTGCCACAGTGCCATTGTTTATGACACGAGACACGTTTACCATGATAATGGGAGACAGTGTAAAGTGGCCTCCAGTCATCTGTTGATCCTTTGACCCATCTGCACACCAAGGGGTCACTCCCAGCATGCCTGCAGTGATGAAGATTCACCCTTTTTCAGGAAAGAACTGATGCTTTCAGTACTCTTTGGTGTGCATCTGTTATAAAGCTACTTTTAAAATTATTCCCATGTGAGCTAGAATTAATAACTACTCTGATAGCTTGTTACCTGTACTTTTGAAAGCATTAGTCTAATATGACGTTACCCAACTTGTAGATTTCTAGATTGTTGTTCGTGCAGAAACTGTGTCAGAGAAAACAACAAAAAAAATTTTGGGGCTAAAAATTGCATAATCATAAGTAAAAGACCACTTGAAACACTTAAAATATCTAAAAATATTATCAGTGTGTCTTTAGGTGATAACCCATAAACATTTTTGGCCACTTGCAATTCCGTCATGAAAAAGAGGTAGTACACAAAAGTAGTTCCTCTGACAACATTTCTGCCCAAAAACAGTCCTTCAAATATGCAAGACATTTCCCTCAGATTAGGAGGTAAAATGTGGTTTATGCAGAGCAGAAGGATTATGGTTGTGCAAGGATATAAACCGCAGTGAGGCCATAACTGAAGTTGTTACTGTACAAAAATTTGAAAATGTGTTTGAAAATGTGTTTCCCCAGCTGGGAAATTGCTAAATAAAAGTGCTCTTGTGTTGCACCAAAGAAAAAAAAAATAGCAATTTTGACATACTTTAGGATTCTGTTGGGTTATTTTCATTTTGAGGGAAAAAACTAGTTAAGTTAATGAAATAAATAAAATTCAAAATAAATCTATTCTGCAGGGTAAGTGAACCCACAAAACGAAGCTACATAATCAACTCCCCTACCACTGTTATCTCCATGTTGAGATTTATTCAACATGACACAGAGGTGCTGTGAGCTGACTAAACCACATCATCTTTTCCATATGTCCACATGCCTAAGGAGCAAACACAGCCCTCCTGAAATTACAGTTCAGTTGATACCTACAGTGATGCACTGCTTGGATAAGTTTTACTGTACCCCGTTCTCACATCCAGCCGATGCCTCCACATGTGCCTGACGCAAAAAACATCTACTCGACTATTACGATGTGTTCAAAAGGAGGACAGTGTGACAAGGCTGGGTTCTGAAAACAAAGTACATTTCACAATAAGAAAGAAGCAGAACATAGCTCGCTTAGTGTCTGCGTTACAGACAGGCAGTGAAGCAGTGTCATAGCTTATTGACATTCTTTACAACTCTTTTCTTTACGCATTACAGTCATCTCTGCTGTATATTCAGAGCAGCTGGCAGTTGCAGCTCATCCGTTTTTCCATAAATCTTAGAGGTACTGCACAACAGCTGAATCGGAATCACATGGAAGAAGAGCCCAAGATAAAGAAAGGGGGAGGCAGAAAAAAAAATGACAGAGTTGGGAAAGAAGGTTGACCTACAACTGGAACAGATAAATCAGCGGCGGAAGAGTAAAGTGATCTAAGAAGTTTTACAGACTTCACTCAAGTAAACAGAACTACATGGGCAGATGTGAAAGGCAAGCAAAAGGGTTAAAATGCTCACAACCGACTGTACGTTCACTCCCTCTGATAGGACGTCACCATTGACTGGGGGTGACGGCCTCTCCTCTTTCAACTGAAAATTAGCCGTTTAGGTTAGTGAACCAGACTGCAGATCAAAAAAGGTCAAACATACCCACTTAATCCTGGTAAATCTCCCCCTTCAAATTTAGCCAGCCCACCAGCTTCTGTGTGACGGTTACCATCACAGAAACACATTTATGTGAGGGCAATTAAAGAGGACCCCGAACCCCCCCATTTGACAAATCACAGAAAACTTAAAAGTGGTGCAAGCGTTCCAACGAGTTTGCTAAACGTGGTCGTCCATGGTCCCAAGCTGAACTAGAGTTGCAAAAGGCTCAGAGTGGTGGGCGTCTGGGGGGGGTCCACGTCTAAAGAGCAACAGCTGTCTCGCTTTCCAATGGTAGGAGAAAAAAAGAAAAAGAAAAGATGAATGAACTTTTCTAAACTTCAGAGAATGCTGCAGGGGGCTTGAAGGGTTGCTTATTTTAGGTGTGACCTCACATGCTGTATTTTGGGGTGACTTATTCTGGAACCAAGAGAGGAACTCAGGAAAGGAATCCAAACAGAAACTCTGATGGGAAAATAAGTTGACATTTGGAAAAATGAAACCAGGTTTGAGATTATGGACATTCAGAACCCCTAATTAGATTTTGTCCTGAGGGGAACCACTTAATTGAAAATCCAATGGGGGTTAAATTAAAGAAGTGTTTTCAAAAGGAAATCTAAACTCCTCCTGAACCCCTATTGAATTAGAAGTGGCTGGATGGTTTAGTAAGTTAAGAGCAGGACTGGAATATGGGAAATCAGGGCTCGATTTCAAAACTGTGCAATAAGCTTCATCATGTGTGGGTCTTTGCTCAAGTCGGGTTCTCCTTGTACCGGTCCCCAGCCCGGATCAAATATACTGGAAGGGCATCCGGCGTGAAACTCAGCCAAACCCACCTGTGCTGTGCGATGCAGTGAACGCTTTTAAAGGGATGGACAACATTGCATTGTTAACAAATGTTTACCTTTTTACTCATTGCCTCTATTTCTATAGAAATAATCTCAGATTTGAGTGTTCCTCTCACCTGTTTAAAGTCCGCCATGAATGTGATGAGTGTCCCGTCCCCTTGTTTGAACTCGAGTGATATGAAGTCTTTCTCGCTGTCCGCCTCCAGGACCTCCTCGGTCAAATGGCCGTCAGAGAGCCGAACCCGCACCCTCAGCTCTGAGCACAGTCCCGCGGCGACGATCAGCGCCAGGGCGCAGAGACGGGCCAGCGTCCGAGCAAGCGCCGCGGCGGAGCAGCTCGCCAACATCCCGACAGAGTGAAGGATCTCGGCCAAATCTGAGGACGTGTGCTCATATCCTCCTCCACACACACACCCCCACCCCCGAAAGGTGCTCCTAAGTCTTTTCCCACATGGTCGAAGAGGAGCTGAAGTTGGTCGGTCACCGCTCCAAACGCTGGCGTGTGCGCCAAAGATTTCCAGAACACAAAGTCATGGACATCAGTCAGACAACAACCCCCCCTCTGTCGTTCAAAAAAAAAAACTCCTTTCTTTCACTTCTTCAGCGCTTTCATTGAGAGTTGTTGGAGATCCGTCGCTCACACGTTACTTCTCATTCCGCTTTGGGTTGATATTCTTCCTTTTATTTTTTTTTCCTTCTGAAATTCGCGCAGCACCGTCACTTCCTACCGTAGGTATCCCACAGCTCTAAACTTTTAGTGTGTGGGAGTGAGCGGAGCGAGTGTGTGCTGGTACTTCACTCTTAAAGCCATACCACCCTCCAGAAACGCTGCCCATCCCCCTAAAGGCCTCATGTGATCCCCCAGCAAGTCAGCTAATAATACCCCCAAACAATTTTAACAAAGGTATTGTGAGTATTTGGAAATCACAGCTTTGGGAGTGTCTTTTTTTTCCCAGAGAGAGATCAATGAAAGACACGTGCAAACCAGCTTTTATAATTGAGGTCAATTAGAGACTAAACTCTAATACATGAACAAGTTCATAACAACTACTTGCTCTTTGATTTTTAGGAGACCAATGTTGCAGGGCTTTGGGTTTAAAAATGTGCATATGAATGTCTAAATTAAGTTTTCTTTCACAAATTTTCCATCTTTCTTTTGCCACGTCAAGTATTACTTTAAAAGCCTTAATCACAAATGCCCTTACCGTTGGATACAGGCTGTCTACGGGTTAAGATGGGCAAATCTCTTCGAACGATCAAACCCGCATGATCCATGCTTGCAGCCTGACTTTATGACAAACCAAGTTTAGCTAGTTATAATGGTATGAGTTGGAGAAAGAATATAACAGTCCCCCGTCCAAATCCAATGAAGCACAAATAACCAAAAGGCGCTTTTCAATATCAGGGAACCACCAGGACTAGCTAACTTTCTTTTTTAAACCTAATCTTTCTTTTTGTCCTGGTGAGTTCTTGTTTCAGACAATACTGCCCCCAATTGAGTATCTTGTGTAACTGCATGACAGTGGTATGTAAACCAACTGAACCTGTCAAACTAAATCTGAGAATCACCTCAAGGAAAATAAAAACACTCCGGATGGAAACTCAGACTTTTGTGAACATAGAGATAATACCTTAAATAATAAATACGATAATAAAGACCCACTCCAGTGAAAAGCGCTAAAAGCTAGCGGGAAAGAGTGTAAACAAAGGAATGAGGGGAAGGTAGTGCAGCTAACCTCTATGCCAACAGTCCCACCCACTAACCAGAATCACATTTCTAATGAGCTCTTGCTGCACTGCAGAAATAGACTATGTCTTAATAAAATGCGTAAAACTGCGTAATCATAATTTAAAGACCACTAGGAACGATTTTACAATAGAAAAAAATTGTAGTAGGACTTGGTCATGCTCCGTTTCAATTATTGATCATTAAAACTGTTTCTTGCTCCTTCAGTCAAAATGAAAACCAATTGTTTCTTTTTTCTCAATTGCACCATTTGGAAAACTCATTTTTAAAATTTCGTCTTCTTAAGTTTTGCCATATTTTTGACAAGGCTTTTATGATTTCAAGCCCAACTTTAGTTTATTTCATACTTTTTTAAAGTTTCTGCCCAGTGTTTTGCAATTGGCGTCTTCATAAAAACTACCTCACCTGACAATAAATCTATTCAGAGTTCTGATATACTTATCTAAGGGGAACAATGGGGAGGGGGTATTTTTGTGAGTATGGTATTTAGTTTTACGATGTCTCTAAGGGATAGCCTCGCAAATCTTTGTATGAGCTGCCAATACAGATAAAACTGCCTATCTTTAGTAGAAACCCTCATCCAACAGTAGATTGCCACATTGCATATGAGTATGTCTGCGCTGTGATAGCAAGCGTCACATCTTCAATTTGTTTTTTATTGTCTTGATGCCATGCAGCATGGGTGGGCCGAGCCACAGATTGGAGTACTCGAATATTGCAGCAATCTAGCATTGCTCGGCCGAAACGGCGGAATCCCCACTTAAGAAGAAAGCAAACAGAGGCCAAAAAGCAGAGCAAACATCGTTAGCTGTGAGTGACAAACCAAGCTGGGTCCTGGTTGAAAGAATTTCGGAGTGGAGGTTAGGCAAACACACCCTTTTGAGATGTAGCGGGGTTCTCAAGTGTTAACTCTGAGCTACATCTCATTTAGAGCAGGTAGGCATGCTAACTTTATTTTTTACTAAAGTATGGTGGGAGTGGGTCATTTAAAATAATAAATATAAAGTCCTCAGGCACACCATCTCGACAATTCACACAATCCTACCCCCATACTCAAACAGTTCAAAGTTCAGTTGTGTTATGAGTTGCTTTGGCTGCAATCACATAAGAGATAGCAAAGACAGACATAAGCTATAGTGTACATAGACGTTTATGATTAATCACAATATCACAGCATCTGTGCATGTGTGGGGCATATGGTCTAAAGTTACAGGAGACATTGTCTTTTCATCTGTTGAAGTTCCTATTATTTTTTTTTTAGTTTATGTAATCAGACTATATACAATTTAGTCAGATATTTGGAAGTTTAGTAACAGAATACACATTTTTTGATTATTTATTATAATAAAAAATATCCCTATAGAATACAAACACAGCAGAGCCAGTTAGGTTGAGATTTCAGACAAATTGCGCATTTTCTGGCACAAGCACCATACTTGGTATAGAGGTACCTTAGGATTCCCTCTTCCAGAAATGCACGTTAGTCATGAGAAAAGTCTAAGTCTATACACATAATAAACCTCATTTTGCAAAAATTGTCCTAAAAATGAATAATATTGATCTCTCTCAGAGGCTACATTATTTTCTTCAAATACCTGTACTATTTTATTCAGAATTGACCGCCACCATTCGTCTGTGATCAAACAGAACAGCATTCAAGACTTTTCTTTCAAAGAAATAAACTTGATGTTCTCTGGAAATGAAAAATATTCGTTTACATCCAAACTTCATACGGTACACTGTTTCGACTTTCCAGAAAAACTACATTAAAAAATAATGAAAAATACATGAAATAGTTTCCACAATTAACTGACACTTAACATTGCACAGAAAATAAAATGTTGTTGTTTCTGTTGCTCTTCATATTTATTTGTCTTTAATCTCACAAATACTACATAATCTGACCCTGTATATGTAAAAGCTTTTTCTCACAGGGATAAGTGAATGTGATTCTGTATCATTTTTACTTATAAAACCATCAACATTCATATAGATATTTTAAAAACAAGATAGCTCTTAGGTTTAGTTTATAGCAAGCCTGAAGGCTTTTGGTAAAATTATTCTCACATTCAAGAAACTGAATTGTCAAATATAAAATGTGTATCTAAACTTGTGTGTGTGTTTTTGCATGTATATGCCTATAAAGAGTGACACATTAATGACAGGAAGATTTGTGCACCTGAAACATAAAAGTATACTTCAACTTCCCAACTGTTTTAAATCCATACCTGCACCTGTGCTGCTAGAAATGCAATATTTTAATAGGTTTTGATGAGGGGGTAATTGCACTTCTTTTGATTTTGTGAGGTGTTGATCCTGCATTCCAGTGGAGTGTGTGTGTTTATGTGCCTGACTGTGCACTTGCTCAAAGTGAGCTGGAAAGATTGCATTTGTCATGGATAGCTTTTTACCTGAACTGCCTTTTTTGGGAAGAAAATAAAGTAACCGCAAACTTCTACAACTCATCAGACTCATTTTATAGAAAAAAATGCAACCAGGATAAAGTGCATTTAGAACCCTTTTTTATTTTACACAACAACAGAAAAGTTTCAGTACAGACAAAACATAATTTCCATTGTAAGCTGACAGTGATGGGGTAATGCTCCGTTACTCTTTACACAAATGTTTTTTCATATTGGTTTGCTTGAACGGTTTCAATCAGGAAGCCTCCAAAACCAACACGCTGATGGTGTTTTACCACAGCAGCTCTGCAGAATGAGGACAGCCTGAGGGGGAAGGCAAAAGCTCTGTGGTTGATCTGTAGCTGATCTCTCTCCCCCAGACAGATGCCAAAAGTGTGTGTGTGTTCCTCTGAATGTGAAGTATTTGCTTTGGGAGTGTAGGAGCCGAAGCTCAAGCTCTGATGATATTTTCATATCTGTGGCTCCCTTCTTTTCTTCCCTCTTCTGTGCTGCTGTGCCGACAGCAGAGTTGAGGCGGGGGCCAAGTGAGCTCCCCACTGTAGGCTAACTGAAGATATCTCCTTACACTCTGTGGGCTTCAGGGGGCCACAGCAGCCCTTCAGGAGCACAGGCTTTCATGGAAAACAATCCGGACAGTCAGGTGATGATTTAAAAACACATTTGAGCCAAATTGGTTTTTCAAAATAAATATATATTTTTTCCCATGAGGAATAGCATGCCAATGAACATTGGGGAAAAAAATACAATAGAAAAAAAACTTCAACTTCTGGAGTTAAATTAACTGATCTAATGGTTGCATGTCAAAAACTATGTGACATGGTCCTCCTGAGCAACAAATGCAAACTAAAGTCTTTAGAGAAAGTTTTGCCCTCATGTCTGAGCTTCACCCAACCAGATGTTTTTGACATTTTTGTTCCGTGGGTAAGCATCTTCTGCTAAATGTCAGCTGTAATAATTTGAGAACTTTTACACTGTAAAAACAGCCCCCCTAGAAATAAGACAAAAATTCTTCAGATTTGACATATTTTCTTTAAATACATACAAAAAAAAGAAATAAAATAAAAATCTGCCAATGGGATAAGAAGATTTCACCAATAATTCTTATTTAAAAAAATCCAGCCAGTAAGACATGTTTTCTTAAACTAATATTACTTTTGCAAAACATAAAATAAGATAAATGTTCTTGAAAAAAGGTCTCATTACTTTCTTAAGATTCAGTTTTTGCAGAGTACAACGACATTGAGTACAATGACTAAACAGCTTGGTTTTCTGCTTTCTTTGGACAATTCATCTTTTGGCTAAATATTTACATGTTAATGCCTAGATATACATTTTTTAAAAACAATTTCAGAAAGTGGATAACCGTTTCTTCTGTGCCATCACAAGTAGGGGCAAATTTAAAAGGAAAACATCCTGGAAAAGCCTCCTTTCTTTCCATGGAATAAAAAAAAAACACACCCTCACATATGTTTCCTCATCTCACTCATAAGAAGGGAATTTCATGGAAATTCCCATAAATTTAATGACAGAGAGAGGCGTTACAGATATAGGAGGGGAAATAAAGCTTTTCTTTGAATTGTAAAAATAAATAAACATGTTTGGGCTTATGGCCGGCAGCATTAAACCCCACAAGTAAGAATCTTTCCTGGCAGAGTCCCAGCACAAGATGAAAGGCAATCCTGCTTTAAACACATGAGAAGAAAAGTATCATTTATCGTTCCCCATTATGGCAGGTCAGAGCTGTTATGATCTGACGGCTCAGGTGGAGCACATTTCTCTTTGTTTCTGGAATATTCACATACAAATACTTTGAACCTGATCTTTGTTTGCTTTTTCACTTCTTGTCCAGATGGGAAAAACAATATCCTGTTTTTGTATCTACAAAGCTATTAAGATTAAAATCCTTCTGTACCAAAATAACACAAAAAATATCTCACAATACATCATGAATGGTCTAATATTAACCATTTATACGGTTAACCAGTATTCAATTTTTCGTTTCTAAAAACTCATATTTGATGTTTTTTGGTGTTTTTGTCTGAAAAAAGTGGTGATGTCCCGCCTAATCTGATGTCAGATCTTTTCTGATTGGTTAAAGCCAACCAGGTATGATGTGCTGGCTGTTGTTGCATCTGGCTTACCCATCAGAGGTGAAACAAATCTTTTCTATCACAGATAGAACCACAGCGACCACAGTCAAACACGGGACTTGTGTATCCACAAAATGTTGGAACTTAAAAAAAAAAAATTTTTTTTAAACACAATATTAACAATGAATTTCAAATATGATATCATATATTTTTTTTGTTTATGTTTTGGTAACAGGTGGGAGAAGAGCAACTGCTGCAAAGTCAAACCCAAAATGAGATGTTTCAGCCTTTTGATCATGAACTCAACATTTTCATTACAGCAGTAAATTCAATTTAAAAAGCAAACAAATCAGTCATTAATTAAAAATAAACTGATCAAAATGTACGTTAAAAAAGTACATAAGATACAAAAGAAAATAAAAAAATGTAAAAAGCCAAAACTTATGATGAATGATGTTGGGCCGGCCCTGATCCATGCATCAGATGGTGCTGATTAAAATCTGAGTTCAGAGAATAGGAGAACATCTGTTCAGGATACAGAGGAGATCTAAATATTTAATTAACCACGCTGGTTGTTTCTCCTCTGGCAGGCCAGAAGGGAAGTAACCAGTGATTTCTTAGTCAGGGGATGAGGGGAAAAAAAAGATTGTTTCTTAACAATTGCATGCTTTTAATGGGGTTGCTAGGATTCAGGAACATTCAGGAATTGCCTTAAATGTGTAACTTGTTTTTCCATCTAGTGTTTTTATCACTTCATATCGTTGATTGTATTGATTACTTTTAGTGTATATATAAGTACTTCTAACTTTTGTACAAACAGCTACTTGAAGAGACATTTTGTAAATTTGAGGCATCTTAAACAACTGTTTTACCATCATTCTTGTAATCTTTTTTAATCTGCTTGATTTTAGCTGCTGTTAATTTTGTCATGCATAAATTTGACATTTGTTCGTTTATCCTTAACATTCCCACAAGTGATTTTTAAAATACCACAGCATTATAACATGCTTTGTCCAAAATGAGGTCAGTCGTGGCTGTTAAAGCAGAAATGCTGCTGTAGACTTGAGTAGATATCAGCTCAGCAGGAAGTGTTCATTCAAACTGAAGAGATAAGAGTGGAACGCTTGAGGATCAACCAATGAGTTCCACTGAGTCTGCATGGAGCTTCACAGAGGGAAGTCTGACTGCCATATGGCAACTAAAAACAACCACAAAATAGGGACTTCCCACAGAAAAATGAAGATTTACTCATGAAGTACCTTTTGTAGCCTTTAAAGTCTTGGATAGATAAGTGCCCATAGGATACCTATAGAATGCCAACACAAACTATACTCAGATTGTCTAATTTTGTCATTTGTAACAGCCAGGCTGCAAGCATGGATTGTGCACAAGGAGTGCGCACTTATCAGTTTTACAGCACTAAGAGAACCTTGTGTAGTCCACAGGCTTTGGGGGGTTAAAAAAATGAAAAATCCTGCATCTCACCTACTTCACCCTTACGTGTTGTTGAAGTGTTTGCTACAACCTGATGGCCGCAGCACGAAAGTAGAAAAAAAATGTGCATGAACATTTTTACTTTTACCGAGTGGTCTGTGATCTTAAAATTTGGTTCGGGCAACCCGTGTGCCCTGTGCAGGTTTGCCCATCTTTTGCCAGCAGACAGCCTGCATCCACCCATTAGGACTAAGGCCAAGACCAAGGCAGTTTCCGTGACCATTGTAAAGCAGCTCTTGATCTAATTTCCTTTCTAGTTTAATTGCACCCCATCAATTTAGATATTTCAAAATAAAAGTCTGTAGTAAATCACAGCAAAATACTAAACTTGTTTTTTTAGGTTAAAGACAATTTTGTTTTCTGCTTCAAAAACACAGTTTGCAAAACATATTTCTAGGTAGTGCACTTTGACTTTTATCTAATCAGAAATGTGCACCAACAGTCAGTTCTAAAGGGGAAAATAAACACACTACAAGGCCTTGATCACCTATTGATGCAATTGAAAAGAGCATCTATCACTAGGATTGCAAATACAGAAAAATCCTCCTTTTTTCAGTGATGACAACTGAAATCGAACTAACTCCACTTCAGCCTCGTGCTGTGATCCCAGCTGAGATGACTGTGGAAAGATGTGAGGGTACTTTCTGTCAGTGGTCTTTTCCTGTAAGCATTCTCCTTATGTTCATCTGTCATTAGCCCCGCTTTACTGCTGTAACAAGCTGGCAGCTCATGCAGATAATCACCATGTGGTACGGCACAGCTGCTGACGTTCTGCCAGTACACAATCAAGATTCCTGCTCCAGATTATCACGCTGTAAACAAACTGGCACAGGCGCCTTCCTCCGCGTACGCTCAGGCTTCTTTCTTTCACTGGGATTAGCTTTCCAGCCGTCAGATGCCAAGCTGGCCTCAATACCTTTCTATGCTATGTAATTATGTGAGAAAGAAAGCATGAAAGTCAGACAAAAACACAAATCCAGGCCAGTCAGCACACAGAAGAGTTACCTGATCAAAATATTTGTAGTGTGTAAAAAAAAAAAAGAAGCCGTTATCTTTAATTACACCACACATTATACATGACATCATTGGATTAGCGTGTGCAGTGTTTGAACATCAGTATGTGCACAGACTTGTTTTTTGTTTTTGCTTTTTTTTTTCAAAGCTCTTGCTCTTAAAGTAGAAAAGCTTTAAGTCTTCTCTCTGAATCTCAGAGATTCTCAGAAGTGGTTTTCATTCAGTCTTAAGACAATGTCTTCCCGGGATATGACCTTGGGAGGGAAAAGGAACAATGTTTAGTGGAGGAACTTAAATCTTGACTGGAGGAAATAAAAAGTTCCGGGATGCCCTCCGACAGACTGGTGACCTGTCCAGGGTGTACCCCACCTTCGCCCAACAGTAGCCAGGTCAGGCTCTATTTTTCTCCCCAAAAGGGATATAATGTATCAAATGTATTTTCATCCCCAAAGTGGATAAAAATGGATAGATGGAAGTTCAGTGATATTTTGGAGGCAAAAAAAAAGTCCCATTTGATCGATTACGGAAACCCGTGGTAATATACTGTACGTCTTCCCCATACAGATACTCTGTGCTATTGCCACCAGCCGATAATAAAGAGCACCACCTCAATCTGTCCTCATCTTACCCTGATGCAGCCATGACAATGGAATCAAAATAAACAACTTTATTAGGGGTATTCTTCCTCAGAAAAAAAAAGTGTGCCAATTCATTTCATATATTTTAAATGGAAGCCAAGGTGAATACAGAACTATCATCATTGATTATCACTTATTATATTTTCGATAGTTCTTTAATTTATTTTTATTTTTATTATTTGTTTGGTTTTCTTTGTTTGACATTGAATGAAAACAGCTGCTGTTCTACAACCGGAGCCTTCTGATGTAATTTTAGAAACTCAAAGTTTCTGATTTCATCAGCAGGGTTCGATATCTTTTACCCAGAAGAAAGATAAAGTACTTCAAGATTCATCAAATGAAATGCTGGTTTATTTTGGTCTGGCGGTGCACTTTTCCTTTCAATTGTACATGTTTTTTTGCAATATCAAAAAACAAAAAGCAATCAAAGTTACTTTAAAAACTTTGTGTATTTAGAAAGGATTTGTCTAAAGTTTTGCAGTAAGAACAGAATGTTACAAAGGTTATTCAGAAAACACACAACAAACACAACCCAGACTGGACTTGGTTGAAGTGTTTTCTCTGAAAACTTATATATCAAAAGCGACTCCTTTCTGCAGGTTTGCCTGCATGAGGGAAACAAGAAGAGCAAGGATACAAACTGAATGATGTCATGCAAAAATGGTTACTTTTGATTAGTCTGCTATCTACAATGCAACTTTTGCACTGCAGCACATCTTGTTTTTGATCATAAAAAAGAAAACTAAATGAAATACACCACTTGACATTGTGGTCATGATGTCACGAGTAAGATTATTTTTATTTTTATGTCTTGTGAATATGGCTGACTCCAGTTATGTTTGGGCATCGAATTCTTTTATTGTTATATCTACTGTAAATATTACAAAAAAAGAACAATAAATTGTATTTCTTGTTTTAAAATAATAATAAAAAAAACACAAAGGAGAGAACATTAGTATGAAACTACACAGATTTAATATCCTTTAAAAGTTCAAACAAGTAAAAAAACAAGTAAAAAGATAACTTAAAAAAGGACTTCATGATACTTAAAAGTATTAGTCTGACTAATCTAGGAATAAGGGACATGATAATCATCATCTTTGAGAATGAAACCATAGGATTGTTGACTGCACTTCGATGAATGAGTCAAAATGAGTTGAGTTTTTAGGGTCAAATACTGGGAAAGACTTTGACTCCTGATGTGTTGAAATTTGTGCATGTTCATACACATGCATGAGCATGTGCACACGCAGGCACTACAGTCACTGACTATCAAATATATGATTTATAAGGCTTAAAAAAAGAAATGAACAGTTTAAAATGACTGTGTTCGTGAGAAGATTAAAAAAAAAGTAAAAAAAAAAAAAAAAGGAAGACTTGAACTGTGCAAGAGATGATCATAACACAGATCTTGCTGACAGGTAAATATTGCATCGAAGAGCCGTTTTAACAAGTCGTTGCACAGGTGTCTGTGCCCTGTGGCAGATTGTGTGAGGTCTTAAAAAATTCACGTTTTACTTTGAACTAAAGTCAGTTGTTCGGTCTAGTTTATTGTTTCAAATAAAGTCAAAATGTTTAAAAAATGCACTGCCAAAATTGAATCTTAAAGTAAAAAGTCTCTTGCTTCAAGAAAAAAAAGTCTTATTTTCTGTTCTGCAAGACAAATAAACGTGTCAAGAAAGTTTTTCAACCGCTAAATAATCTCTGTTTGAGAAACAGTCTTAGTCATTAGAATTTATTTCCTAAAATAAGAATTCTAGGAATTACTATTCTTCTAACCCGATTGGCAGATTTCTTTTTCTTATTATAGACAATCTGCCAATGGGGTAAGAATTTTGACTTTTCTTTTCTAAGGGGCCTGTTTTTGCAGTGTACTGAAAAGCTCAAGTCTCAATTTAGCAAGGCAGAGAAATGGAACTTGACTACAGTTGAAAAAGTTAAAGATCACATATGAAAAACAATATCGGACAATTTAATTTCTTTGCCCCTGCCACAGAGTCTTGAAGAACGAACACAAAAGTGCAGCATCAGTATTTGTTCAAAAGGCCTCCTTTTGGCCTTTGACCTTTTGCCATTATTTGGGATGTAACTGTCTTCAGTAAATCTGGCTTGAGTCTTACAGTGTAGCGCTCAAACAAGGAGCTTGGCATTCCTGTAAATGTGGGAGTCAGACACTGGGACATCCACGATGATTTATCTTTCCCTCCTGCAAGCGAGGCTTTGTCTGCGGTAATGTTTGCTGACACGAAACAAGTTGGAGCTGCGCCGTTGTCCGGTCACCAGAGAAAAGGTTGTTTGCTCTCTTATTCCCTCGACCAGAGCCTTTGGTTTATTTCTGCGGTGAGACAAAAGATGACCTGAACTGCATTTGGTTGACGATGCTAAAAAAGTTAAAAGTACATTTTAAAAATCCTGATGAGCAATAAAAAAAGCCTAATGAAAAACAGATTCACAGAAGAGGCGAGCTAAGTTTACAAAAAGGCACCTTTTTTTAAAAGTTTCCCCTAAAAGATCGACTCTTTCCACTTCAGTCTTTGAGAGGCTGCTGACAGCCCACAAACAATGGCCTTACGTTAACCTCCAAATGAGCAGTTGACAGAGTTCTCCCAGAACTGAATAAGACATGAAGAAAAGCAGTAAGCAGCAAATGAATAACAAGTTGACTGAGTTGTAGCCAAAACCCTGATGACTCCTGCAAAACTGCTTTTGTTAATGAGCAGTTTGCAGAACTGTTAAAACGGAAAACTTTAAGTCACAGCTCCACAATGTCTTTCAAATAAAAAGCCATTTATATCTTTATTGACATAGATGCGGGCAAGTCAACACGTGAATGGCTGCACAAACCTTTACAAGACATTAGCACTTCAACCATGACCAAAGTGTTTACGAAATCAACATTTTTTATCAGTTTCAATCAACATTCGTGTATGCATCTTTCTTTTATGCTACATAATGGTATAAAAGGAGATAAAGAAAGATTTAAAGGCTTAAATTGGATCACATATATGTCTGCTTCTTTTGTTAAACTTTCTTTTTGCTCAAAGTAGGATTTATGTGACCACCAGAGCAGATCTGCTCTCTGTGAAAGCTGTGGGAGGTATCTCACAGTTCTGCTTGTTAAGTTTGAGAGTTCAAAACGAAGCTGCATGGATGTACAAGAACAAATGCAAGTTACAAACCCCTGACTTTGATATGAGGCAATCTCTGTAAAGGAAACATACTAAATGAAAACAAAAGACACAACTTTAAAAAATGTCTGACTTAATTTTTAAGTGGAATGACAAATTAGCATTTGACAGCTAAAATCTATCATAAGCAATTGCTCTCCCCCCAGACCCTGGTTTTTATTTTCTCTAGCTGAGGTTGCTCAGAACCTCTGATTGTAGGAAATCTGGGTCTCTGAGAAACAGGCAGCAGATCTGGATCCAAATGTGCTGTTCCAAAAATAAATGAAGGAACATCACAACCTTTTTGATTTTTCATGATGATCAACGCGTGTGCTTTTAGTTGTGAAGGGTAGAATACATTTCTTTTTCAAAAGGATATTTATATCAGGCAGCAGTGGAAGCAGTTTATCTTTCCTGTACAGACTGAGGTGTACAAACACGTTTGTCGTAAAAGTGCTGTTTAAATAGGTCAGAAATCTGCTGGAGTAAATGGTTTGTCATCAAAAGCTGTACGTATGAATCCATATGTAAGTTTTCACAAACATGCAGATGGCTGGTTCCACGTGCAGCAGGTCAGCAGACAGGAGCAAAGCACAGCCAAAAGTCCACAAAGCTAAATCAGGGTCAGAGTCCAGGCAAAGGTCAGGGCAGGCAGGAAAGAGGCAGAGTCAAATACTAAGCAGGGTCAGGTAAACCAGTGATCAGATAAAGATAAACCACTTGGTATTCAGGCTGAAAGGCACAAGCAGTACTTCCCATCAAGCCAGCCTCTGTGTGCTGCTTATATGTCCTGTGGATGATTGTAGACAAATGTCAGGTGTGTGGTATCCGGGATCTGTCAGTATTCAGGAGATGGCTCCCACCGGTGACCAGAGAGGGAGACAGAGCTCAGACTCCTGACATAAGGATGTTCAATCTGCATATTTACAGTGCCCCTAAAGTGCAAATCACACTAACAAATCACTCAATGCAAAAACATATTAAAGATTACTGTGACAGTTAAAAAACAAAACAAATGAGTTAAAAAACAACATTACAGTTTAGAAACTGAAACAGAATTCAGAAAAAGTGAAACTAAATAAAAATTAATCATTTTGAAAAACAAAAGTAATTTCAGAATTAAAATGAAATGTTGAAAAACAAAACACAATAAGAAACCAGGAAAGGTAGATATTATAGGATATCACTGATTAGATGATGACGTTTCATGTTTGACGTTTGAGTTTTTTCAAATGCGTCTTTAACGTCCGCGTACTAATAAAAGTTTTATGATTAGTACGGAGCATATCTAGTATCGCTTCTTTCCAAAATAACTTTCAGTTGAAATGATGGACGAATATCATCCTCCAATCAGTGTTGTCCCATTGTACCAACCTTTTCCTGTTTGCATAAAAAAAAAAAAAAAAAAAAAAAAATCAAGAAAGCAATATTTATTTTCAGAAATCAAAGTGAGATGTTAAAAATTGAGACACAATTAAAAGCTGGAATAAATATCTTGTGGCATTCGACTTGCCTTTCTTGGGCACCAATGGTAAAACGTTTTTAAGAGGAGCCAGAGACTGCAGGAATCACCTCCCTGAGGTGAGTAATTTCATAAAGTGGGTAATAATGCCTGTGGTTTAACTAGATTTTCAGTTAGGTTTTCAGTTTTGTTTTCTTGCTGCTTGTACTATTCTATTTTCAGACTTGTTTTTCTCTTTGACAGATTCTCACCTGGTTTCACTTGATAATGAGCCACTGCTGTCAGTTAATCATTTTCTGTGCCTGGTCTTTGGTTCATCCTGCTCAGGTCATTTGCTTTTGTCACTCTTTTTTTTTTTTTGCTCCTTTTTAGTCATGGTTTTATCACAATTTAGTTTGATGAGTCAAGTTTCCCCTGAAATTTGGAGTCCTTCCCCATTGGTTCTTGACAGAGCCAGAATTTTAAATCACATGTGTATTATAAGTCACACTTTTGGGAGAAACATGTTTAACAAAATATGGGACCAAGAATTTCATCTTGAAAGGTAAATCATGATAACGGAATAGTTAACAATAATAAACTGATTATATGCACGCTTTACTACCGTAGCACTCTGATCCTTATTTAGCTTCATGAATCACAAGAGGAATCTAGTATATTAGTACAGCATATGGACAATTATTCAGATAACCATAGAATAAAGAATATGCTAACAAGTCAACTAAGCTCTTTATATCACTTTAAATCACAAATTTGTTGAATTTTTCATTGTCTGTCGTATAGGAATAATTCCTGGCGTAAGAGTAAGCGGCGCTCCTTCTTTTGCATTGGTGTAAGTAGCAACTACTGCACGTCTACAGTATCTCCTTGCAATTGTTACTATTTATTTTTTTAATCACATAAAGGCTGCACCCCTGGCCATACTATGGAAAAAAAACAAAACGAAACAAAAACCAAAAAACCAAAAAACCATGACCATGATACCATGAAATACATGGTACATGCTAATGTAGACCTAAGCTTGCACTTACATGCTCTGCTCCAAACTTTGACCTGTAAAATTAAGAGAACCTAAATACCAACATAAAACAGCCAAAACTAAAAGTATTTATTTAATTTTTGATGTGCTGACGTCTAGTTTGTTCTTAATGAGTATAGTTCTCAAGCTGTTCATAAATTAATTGACATGAACTCAATTTTACGACAGATAACATACAAGAAAAAGATAGAAGGCCCATTGAATAATCTGAAAATAACCTTTAGCTGCTGTGTGCGTACACACGGTTTAGAGTCACTAATCTTGTTACTGTAAATGATTTGTTTTCATAAAGAAGCATTTCTGCAAACTTAATTTTACTTTTACTCCTTGTAAAGCTTCTGCCATTCATGATTTGTAAATCAAATCTTAATAATTGGTTTCTTTAAAATGGGTCATTTAAATTTAATGCTATGATTTATTAAGGTGAAGGTTTCCAAATTTTTTCTAAGTTTAATCCAATAAAGAGATGCTATTTTCTGCATTTTAGCAGTAAGTACATGATCTTATCATACCACCCCAACTGAATCACTGGGGCAGTTTGTCATCATAGGTCACCCAGCTTTAAGTTTAAGCCAAAAGCAACAAGGTTTCAGCAAGGTTTCAGCAAACATCTGAGGCAGATCTGGTGCTTTCTGGCCTAAATATGTCTTAAATTCTGCTGTTTTGACTTGTAACCATTGAATCTTTTGTGTTTGGCATCTTTAATCAGCAGCCATGCAGCAGAATGCAAACACTAGCTTGATAAGACACTGTATAGTTCAATCAGGGCATTCCTGCAGGTTGATTCTGCATTTGAATACATTTTTTCACGCAATGCTAAAGAGCTACGATTCCAAGATGGGTAAATGCATTAATTCAGATAATATGTACAAAAAAACATTTGTTTGCTCATTTAATCTCTCCAGGAACAGTTGGGCTTTCATTTTTGTTACTCTGAGATTGTCGTCATCACTGCTGCAGAAAAAAAAAACAAAAAAACCAAAAAAAAAAACATCAGGTCAGGGTGAAAAAAGAGAGTTAAAAAGATTCTGACTGGTGAAATCAAAGTGACTGTAAACAGAGTTTACACATTTTACTACATGCAGTAAGTGGCTGTGTGATAACACAAATAAATGGAGTCTATGAAACCCTTGGTTTGATATCTGTTGATTTTTTTTAAATATGTTAATAGAAATTAAAATAAAAATGATGTATTCTCTATGCCTAATGAAACACAACTTTGCATTTAAAAAATAAGGCATAGCTATTGCAGCATTCGAACCCAATTACTTCCAGTGTCGGTGGGTTATAAGCGCTTGACAAATCACAGGAGAACTCAGGAGTGTTTGTTATTTGGTGACTGAATTTTTCTTCCTTTTTTTTTTGTAGGTAGTTGGTTTATATTTGTTGATTTATTTTTGATGGCCTGCGATCTACCGTCACATGAGCACCCCTGCTCTAAATGACGTCATTAACCCAAACATGGAGACGTGATCATCGATGTTTTTGTAGAGCTCTTCAAAATAAGCAAACCTGATCTCTAAATATCATCCGTGTCTTCTATGCATTGTAAATGAGATAAACCCAGACACCGCTAAATGTAGCCATCAGGCCTGAAAACATTTGCTGGTAGCTTCTCCCACACGGTGAGCACAGAATTCACCATGTGGTCAAGAGGCGAAAGAGAGGCGGCCGACGCGCGTTTAGTATGAATGCAGCTTTTGAGCCATGCAGGCGGTATTCATTTGGAGCTGATGAGACTTGCAGGAGATGTGATAATTGAATACTTTACAACCTGTTAAAAAAAAACAGTCTTGAAAACATTGCAGAGTTGCCGAAGGAAATTTATCCCCATCTGATATGGTTAATAGGGAAGTGGTTCAAACAGAGGTGTGTGCATGCATGTTTGTGCGTCCTTGTGTGTGCGTATATGGGAGGGATAAGTGGCACCTCTAGACAGCACCTACATAGATGTAGATGAGGGATAGGCAACTCCAGACCTCAAGGGCTGCATTCCTGCCTGTTTTCCTACATACCATGCTCTGGCATGTTCTAATTGGCCGGACACCCCTAAACCAGGTGATAAGTCATGACCAGGGCTTGGATATCTGGAAATCATGCAGACACTTGAGGCCTGGATTTGCCTATCCCTCATTTAGATAATTCCACGTCCTGCTCACTGTAATCTGACTTCAGTATAAAATATGACAATAAAATATCAATCAATCAACAGATTGATTGAGAACATTATAAATGACTGCAAAACAGTGTTTGAAGGAGCCTTTAGCTGACATGAAACTGCTGCTTTGCCTTTGTACATGTAAATGTTAGAAACAAGATGGCCACTACCTGCTTTTGTCTCTGCTGATCAGCTCTCTCTCAATCCGTCAAAAATCTCAAAGGACTAAACATCTTTCAGTTTTAATGGACCTCACCTTGTAAGGATTGATGTGACGCCTAACACTACTGCATTATTTGTGCAATCTCAAATGACTTTGTAGCCTCATATTGAAAGTCAGGCCTACTGGAGTGAAACCATCACTGCACCTTATGTCAGGAGAAATGACGAAAGTGGTGGAGCAGCAGATGGACTTATTGAAGGAATTAAAACAACTGAAAAAGGTGATTGAAGATAAAGACATGAAAATGGAAGACCAGGAAAACAGAGTGGAACAGCTGGAGCGATACACTGGAATGGAGAATGCGGTGATATCTGGACTGGAGACTAAACATCTTTCCTACGCCTGGATCACTGCAGAACCCTGTGAAGGCGAGGACGCACCACCAGGTGAACTGCTTACACTTGAGCAACAAGTTATAGGATTTTTCAGCAGCAAAGACCTTATTGTTGAAAGTAAAACCATAGCTGCATGTCATACAGTCAAAAAGACAAAACATTGTAATCAGATTTGTCAGCAGAAAAGACAAAAATGACCTGCGGAAAGTTGCAAAAAAGTTTTAGGCCACTGGTATTTTCATAAATGAACACCGAACAAGGAGGAATGCAGAAATTGCTTAACAAGCAAGAATTCTAAAAAAGGAGAGAAAAATCCAGGACACCTGTCATATAATGATAAATCTCAAAAGTCCACCAGAACAGGCAAAAGTTGTCACCATCAGGAGTATCCCAGAGGTGGAAAAGTACAAATGAAGGAAAGATGGGGAAGAAGAAGTGTTTTTTTTGTTTGAGACTTTTCTTTTTCCATGACTAAAGAAGACACAATTTTTACAATGATACCCATTGTGAGTATTATTCTAAAGAGGACTTCAAGGTGGAACTTAAAGGTTTTTCACTTCTACATTTCAACAGTCGGAGTCCCTACACCAACTTTTCTCAGATTAAGGACTATTTGTACCAGTTTGACCAGAAATGTATCGTCATTGCATCTCAGAAACTGGGCTAACTGAAGAGAAAGCGCTATCAAACACACTGGAGGGATATCGTTTTTCCTTTCAAAACAGACTGAACAAATAAGGGGGTGGGGTTGCATTGTTTGTTTGCATGGGTCATAAATGTAGGGTTGTTCCACATATGTCCTTTTCAATTGAAAAGGAAATGGAATGTTTGATGATTGAAATTCAAAGGGAAGGCTTCAAAAATATTCAAATATGTTGTATTTATAGAACACCAGGTGGATGTTTGGATCGGTTTAATAAGAAAGTTACTGAGTTGTTTGAAAGAAGAAGTAATAAGCTGACTTCAGTTTGTGGAGAATTTTTAATTTTGATTTGTTGAAAATAACGATTTAAGAACAACAGAATTTGTAAACACAATGTTTAGTTTAGGTTTTTACCCTCAAATATATAAAACCAAGTAGAAAAACACTAAATAGTGCTACACTAATTAATAACATATTCATTAACAATAAAAACAAAGAGTGGACTTCTATTGACTGATATTATTGATCATCTTCCTATTTTTGTAGAAATTGAAATTAAAAATAATTAAAAAATGGAAACAATGACAAGTATTTTCAGAGAAAAAAACACCTTCAGCAATTGAAGCAATGACAGACGAATTTTTACAATATGACTGGCAAGAAATCTATTTGAGGTGATGTCAATGATTCTTATGAAATGTTCTTGGATAATTTCATTAGAATGTATGATTTCTACTGCCCACTGTGACCCCATGATGCATTTTTGACAATACGTTAATGGGAAATCTAGTATTCAAGACAACGGAAAGTCGTATTTAGAATCATATAAGACTTAAAGTCCCACACTATGTATTTTTCCTGTTGCAAAGTCGTTCCCAGTGGTCTTTTAAGTATGATTATGTCGTTTTTAGCCAAAACCAATTTTAAGACAAATTTTCTGAGCTCATTAGAAATTCACTTCTTGAGTTTATTCAAATCCAATACGATTTGAATAAAGAAATCCTCAGAAACGCAGATTTAATCTGAAATCATTTTATTTATGTCCTCCATCATGAGAATAACACTACAGGAGCATGCTAAAAACATCAAAAACACGATTTTTGTTGGAGTGGGTCTTTGAAGCAATACAACTGACACAGGAAGTGTTTGGACTGTGGGCTTTCAGAACTACTTTTTAACACATCCTATGCTATATTGAATTTACTTTGAGTTTGCATGACCTTATTTGATAAGAAGTTTTTTTAATTTTTATTTTTAAAGCCACATCTATAGAATATAACTAAAAATGTTACAGTGAAAAGCTGGATTGTTCTTGGGGATGCAACTAAGAAATTCATACTACTGAAAATAAATAAATACATAAAAGCCAAACAGACATTTTAAAGGAAATTAGACTTTACATGCAAAAGGATTACAGGTATATTTTTTGACAAAAATTGAGATTAAGCTCAAATTATTCGAACGTGCACTCTGTTGCCCAGTTATTTTCTTCCACAGCCGTCATCACTGGGACTTCTTTACTTTTCCCTCAAAGTCTTTCCTGAGTTTGATCATAAAAGGCGATTCCTGCAAAAGACCAAAAAGCTGAAATGAACAGAAGGGCAGTCTAGGAGAGTAGTTCAAACAAATGTTTTATAGCAACTAAATATGGTTACTGAAGAATCATCCAACACTGAAAAAAAAAGATGAGAACTACTGCTACTACAGCAGGGAATACAGATCCACTGTATCATTGGGAGGAGTCAAAGATGAAGAACAGCATTTTTGTGAATTTGTACCATTTCCGTAAAATGAAGAGAAAAAAGAGCAAAACAAAGTTTGAGCTCATTGTCTGTAAAATGCAGTGCATAACTTAAAAAAAGTCTCTTAAAAAAATCTAAGGAACAGCTCCTTCATCAGTTTGCGTTCACCAACATCATATTTTTGTCCCATCTGAACTAAAAAGAATGCAAAACTGTTTAGTTATTTTAAGTGTAATTCCTCTGTTTTGTTGTGTTGTTCCACTCTTGCTAAAAAACAAAACATCATCGTCAGCTAATTCTGCAAAGCAGAACCACAAAGGAGGATTTGTCTTTGTGTGAGACAATGAGTGTTAAACTGGTGAATTCAAAGTGATGAAATAGCTGCACACACCAAGACTTTTGTTTTCATAGATAGAGTCAGCAAGCTGCTGTGGGAAGCGGCAGACACAGACAACTCGTAACACTCACTAGACACAAGAACACAACCAGAGAGTGGCTTGCTTTTATTTACTTACGCAGATACAACTGTACTCACAGCAGAGCTTACATCTTCTCCCGGCCTAAAGACATATTTTCTGTTTTTTTCTTCTGGGCCTCATTAAACAAAAGACTTAATGTTAGCAAGTGCTGTCGTTTGTGTTTACATAAAATCCTGTCCGTGCTGCAAAGAGCAGATACCGATAGTACCGATAGACACCATCAGTGTGTGAATGTGTGTGAATGGGACTGTGACTGTAAAGTGCTTTGGGCCTTCAATGAAGGTAGAAAAGCGCTATATAAGTATGCGCCATTTACCATAGTTTCCCCTGAAAAAGGCTATCTTTGTTGCTTTGTAGTCAGTTCCTCTATGTTTTGTAACATTGTGATTTACTTCCAGCTTTTATTGTCACACAGCAAAACCAACAGCTCCGCCACACCCATCTAAAGAGTGCGAGTGGTGAATTACTGCTGCTGTGACGCAGCCACAAGCTCCTCTTTGGTTTGGTTTGCCCGTACATGGTTGTTGTGGTAGGAGGACTATGTTGTTATGCAATTTCACTCTAATAAAAACATAGTCAACAATATCACATTTTGTTCTTGCCAATAAACACCGTTAAATGCTTCACATTAAATTGAAAAGGCTATGTTAATGCCTGAAGTCCCACTCCAATCACTATTTGATCTACTCTAAAAACGTTCCAAGTGGTTTTTAGATTATATATCAACCGTTATTAGCCAAAATACAGAAAAACTGTTGTTTTTTTGGGACAAAGTTTCAGCAGAGCAACAGGAGTTCATCAGAAATTTGCTACTGAGTTGTGGATGGGACTGTTGGTGTGGAGCAAGCCCTCCCCTGTTTCCCATCATCAATTTTCCCCCCATTTGTTTACATGCTCTCCCGCTTACAGCCTCTCACAACCACAAGCTAACATTACCAGAGCAGAAAATGGGGAGCAATATCAGACCTATCAAGCCGTACAGTTTTGAAGCCAGATACCAGCTCAGATTAGGAAAATGAAGGAGAGATTTGAATTTGTTCCTTAAAGTTATTGAGACACAACTGAAATATTTGATTGTAGTCAAGTATCGATTAAAAAACAATTCAAGGGAATCCACGTGTTCTCTCGAGATTTCTGACATGAATTGAATAAAGCAAAACAACCTACAGAAGCAGGTCTTACCTCTGTTAGGGTGTCTTCAAGCTGCTTCAACTCCTCATAGTGATCACGGGAGTCTCTTAAAGGCTGAACCATGATATCTTCTATTTGAGGAAAAAGCTGAAATAAAAAATAGCACAATAAACAGTAGTGAATTGCATTAAAGAGTTTCTGTCATAGTGACAAAGGATTGTAGGAACATGAATCTACCTTCATGACTGTCTCAAACATCGGGATCAGGAAAAACTTGATGAATCCAATCTGTGCAGTGGGTTTGGTGACTTTATCTCTGTCCATGAAAGGGGCCACTGGGAGCCCCTCAGACTTCTCCCTGTCACTCTTTAACAACCACATCATTATCCAGTCAGTGTTCTCAGCATTTTCTTCAAGTCGACACTCGTGGTTAATGCATGTTACCTGCATGAAATACTCCTCCAGTAAACAGTCCACCCACGGCTCAGCAACCTCTGCTGGTCTCACCTCGTTTGAAATATCACAGCACTTGATCATAACAGTTTTAAGCTGAAATCACACAAGTAAGTGTAAACAAATATATCATTTTCTCGCTAGCAGATGATTAAAGAATAAAAACCTTATCAAGCTAAGTTCATATGGCTCTAACATGACTTTGAAAGCAAAACGTGTGCATACACTTGCCACGTGCTCCTCGTTGGTGAAGTCAAAGTGATCCACTTTCTGTTTAAAAGTCTCGAGTATCTCCCCATGTCTGGCCATGTCGGTGGCCAGAATGAGAGTGATTATTCCCTGGAAACACAAAAGCAAAAAGGTTTTATTTGCTATCTAAGGGTGTATTCAGACTGGAAACATTTGGTTCACTTAAAGTGAACCACAGTTTGTTTCCCCCGATAATCCAGAACAAATTTTCAGTCTGAATACATCCAAGTGAACCCTGGTCTGGGACCAGGAATCGTTCTATATCACTGTGCAGGATTCTTTAAAGTAAACTTTTTGCTTCATATTCTGGACAAAAACAAGTGTCAAGAGGTGAACTTTCTCTCTGAACTGATCCTTTATTAACCTATTGTGACAATCGCATATATATCACTTTTTTTTTGCCATTGCAGTCGAGGTCAGTAGCGGCGCAGTGATGCTTTGTTCTGTTACCGTGACAACGGACTGCACCACCAATCAAATAGTCCGCTTTTTGTGAAAAAGCGAAAATGCACCTTTTAATCCGGAGGGCATTGTGTATGTATCAGTTTTTGTGGTGTTTACTGATGTTAAAGCGATTTTGAAAGGTACACAGCGCCATGTCAAAATGTCAGTCTTTTTCTTTAAGAGATGCAAACAAGGTTGGGTGTTTTGTAAATTCGCTAATGTGACTAACGTGTAGGGGTGTCAGGGGTGTTTTTTTTTTTCATGTTACAATCAACGCTTGGAGTGAGCACTGTCACATTAATGTCTATTTTAGTGGTATCCATCATTTTTTGTATGTGTTGCAAAAAAGTTGGGAGCCACAGATATTGTTAATTCACTAACTTTTAGCGGGGCTGGACTTTGTTTTTTTTATGTTTTACTAATAAGGTGGGAAGTTAGCATAACCACAGTAACGTTTGTTTTAGGGGCAGCTGTCTGTTTTTTTTACATGTTGCAAACAAGACTGGGTGTTGTTGTAAATACGTTAATATTGCTAATGTGTAGTGGTGTT
>BSAI01000072.1:15254744-15284041 GCA_036245035.1 Adrianichthys oophorus | reverse complement strand
TTAGCGTTAATTAGTCTGTTTTTTTACATGTTGCAAACAAGGTTGGGCTTTAAAGATATTGTGATTATGCTAATGTAGAATGTTATTTCTAGAATTACTGTCAACAGACTTATTTCTGACTCTTATTTCTTGCTTAATGCGTCTAGTTCGATGCTCCCCAAAGTCAGGAAAAGAAGGTTTATTTTACATTTTAGAGTTTTTTGAACAAGTCTTCTTTAGTTAACATAAAAAATAAATAGATAAACAAAAAAAGACCCGACGTGTTAAAAAAATAAACAACCAAACTGTGAGTTTCTTTGGTGCGAAACCTACCTGTTTTGTCTATTGAAGTAGATGATGTTACCAGTACTCTAAAAACGTTAAGAACACTAAGGCAGTATCTTTGGAATTGAAAAAAAAAAGGAAAATGAAAAGTTGTAGTTTTTCTGTCTACACAATTTCAAGACACAGGTGGTTTAATCTAAAAAAGATGTCTTTAGATTGTGAGCATCAACAAAAAAGTTTGAAGCATGGAGTTTGTTTCTGAACTTTTAAGATTGAATTCAAACAAAATGATACGCATCTGATACATCTAATTCAAATGTTACTCTGACTGTCACTAATAGGCAGTTTTAAATTCATTTGTGGCCCACTCAATAATTTGCCTTCAAGCTAAAATTATGACATCCCTCAACATGTTATACCACCTCTAGTAAAACTCTGCAGGTTTCCCATCCCACCTGTCGGATCCTTTTGAACGCTTCAGGATCCACGTTGGCAAAAATGTTGCACTCGGGAAGAGAAAGGATCTGGAAGGCCACGGCACAGTGATGGTTTTCCAGTGGGGAGATGTCGTTGTAGCGCACTGCCAGCTCCGTCCGAGCATTGATTTGATACCTGATAGATGGACGACAGCATTTAAACAGATGGCTTGAAGATGGCTAGATAGTCAATTCTCGGGGATTTTCTCCCGATAAGAGAGGCTCTCACCAGCCTGAAGCCCATCCAAAAACAACACGATTATCTCAATCAGCTTGTTTTCATACCTGATCTTGATCCAAGCTGAACTAGTTTCACAGTTCATCAACAACAGTGTTGTGCAGAGGGTGTCAAAACATGATGGAGGTCAAAAAGCCTTCGCACTGCTGTGCCTCTCAACACTTTTGCTAATAGAATAGTGAATCTTACGTGTTGTTGTAACCAGGGTGGTCCAGGTCATGGCACACTGCAGCTGTCATTAAAATTCCCAGATTTGTGAGATTCAGCTTCTCCTGCACAAGAAGAGGTACTGTCAGGACAAGCAGGACTTAACGTGGGTAGAAGGTGTAGATCATTCAGATGAATAACACCCTAAAGAAGCCTTCATGCAAATAAAAAAGTAGGCCCAATACCTGCAGGTTGCAGAGGTGGATCATGCCATACATCATTTGACTAACACAGAAGCAGTGGCGAAAGTTATGGAAGGGGTTGTTGCGGTAGTTCTCCTGAATTGCCAACTGTAAGATAGATAACAGCCCATTCATGGATATTTAGTGTTGGAAAATCATTATTTTTTAACTGGTCTGCCACTCCTTCCACGTAGCAGAACTGTGGTTTTGGTGAAACTAAACCATTTGCAGAGCAACCATACCAGCCAGCGCTTAAGTGTGATGGGGTTCATGTTAAATTCCTTCACTAGGCCCAAGTCATGGTACATGTACTCCAGACAACTCAGCATCTGCAGGCACCAAGGCAAAGAAAGAGGAAAAGCCAACATGTAGTCATTTGGATGGTGCAGAATAGAAATAGATGATGAAGATCAACAAACCTCATTGTGTTCCCAATGCCAGACATCAAATGTTGGCTTCTTTAATGCATCAATGGTCTCTTGAGAGAGAGTGTACTGTATATTCCACAACAGTATAGTCATTAGAACACAGAATTTCTTTAAAGCTTCAAAAGTCTCCACAGCTGCGTGTGTACCAGATACCTTTGGGTAACTGGGAACGTCTCTTCTTGGAGTGACCTTCCTGTCATTGTCTAAGAGGGTTGATTTGCAGGGACAGTTTACTCTGTGATGGTAAAAGTCATTGTGAAAAAAAGTCATCATGTCATGATGGTCAGCATTTTGCTCTGTGAGGGACTTGATGTCACCTGCCACCATGTCTCGCGCTCATCTCATTTTGGATTTTCCTCAGATCATTTTTGCACTTCTCAATCTCCACAACTTTAAGGCCTTCCACTAAAAAAAGACAAATGAATGGTGCATTGCAACCAAGACATATTTGGTTATCATGGTTCCTCTGCGGTGTTCTCCACTGCCTGCAAAACTCACGTTCCACTCTCTTCTCCAACACTGCCAATCGGTTGGTGACCTCAGTCTTCAGCTCCTTGATCTGAAAAGCTCTATGAGGGAAGAGCAAAACATGAGAATGGATTACTGGAAGTTTTTGTGTCTGACTGACCTCCCAAGAGTCGGCTTTTTGAGAGCAGACTGCGTGACTGAGAGGAGGGCTTAAGTCATAACATAAAAAGGTGTTACCTGCTGAACTGCTCGGCCACCTGGGACAGCACATTCTCAACCAGGTCTTCCTTGTCTGCAAACACACAAAAAAACTGACTTTCAACCTCAGTTCATTGTCAGATTTTATTATGGAGGGAAAAAGCAGAAGAAACTCTACCTCCAGGCGGACCAGTAGACAAAGGGACAACTTTATACAAAGAGCTGTGAAAGAATCAAATGCATTAGAATTACAAATTACCTCTTTTGTTGTCTCCTTGCAAAGATGTGCACTTTCACATGAGAGAAAAAAACCCAATAAAATAAGAAGCAAGCTAATAAAATAACAATCATGAAGTTGTTCCATACTAACTCCAAAAAGTATATGTTGGAGACAACTACTGTATCTGAAAATTTCCCTTTAGATTTAAGTATCAAAACAGTAGCAAAATGTTTGCATGTTACTTCGGAGAGTTGGCAGGCATGGTAGGATCAATGGAGACCATTGCACCTTCTGGATCCACAAGTGTGATGGTCGTATTCCTGTGGTCAGAACATGAAATTACATCGTCGTTTGGTCATACACTCTAACTTACAGGTGTATACACTGTTTACTTTTTCTTTCTTTACCAATCTGCCGATATTTTCTAATTTTTGGTAAAAAAACTATGTTCCTTTGTTTTTAAGATATGGTCAAACGGATGGATGGCACAGTTGCTTGAGTGTAGGACTGCCGCATGGGAAACTTAGGTTTGCTTTCCAGAGAGGCGCAATGAGCTTCATCCAGTGTGGGTCCTTAAGCGAGACCCTGCATGCTACTGCCTAACTATGTAGCTACAAGGGAGACCAAGTCTGGGTCTTCTTGTGCCTGTCCCCAGCCTGGATAAAATACATGGTTGTGTCAGGAAGGGCATCCAATGTAAAAAACTGTACCAAATCTCCAATGCGACTCAGTGAAAGTTGTTTTCTGTGGCAAACCCTGACGTGATGTGCCGAAAGGTGGTGATACATCTGTTCACATGGCTAAAACAAAGAGTGCTAAACATGCTTGTTACAAACAATAATCAGCACCTTTACAGTTTGATTTTCATTAAATTGAGACTGCTGCGTGTTTGCCTGTGCTCCACTCCGATTTGCTCCTCGCCTGTTGCCTGTTTCGGCAAAATTTCTTTTCACTGGGGACAGCACAGGCGACTGGAGCGAAGCACAAAATGCTGCTTTTGTCATTCATCATTGCTCTCTTTGATGTGCCCAGCTAATGCAGCCTATCCTTTTGATCACTGCTAGATGTGTTCGATATTCATCATCACTGTGTTGCTTAACCTTCATTTGTATTTATGCTGCAATTTTCCAAAGCAATGTAAATGTAAAGCTAAGACAAAAAAAAAAAAAACAAAAATACAAACAAACCTGGGAATATTAGATGAGGAACACAGTAGCTCTTTGATGTCACACGGACTGCAGTGCCGACTGAACAACACCTGAAATATACATCTTGCTCTTTTGTTTTATTGGTAAGAATACACAGGATCAACTAACTTTTTATTCTCAATACATTGTGTCTGTGAAGTTCAAATAAAATTTGTGAGGCTTTTTACGTGCTTTTGAAACCTTTTCATCAATCACAAATAAAAATGCATTTTTTCAAACACACAAAAAATTACCTAAAATGGATCAGCCGGGAGGCTCACTCCAGGTAAACATGTCATCTGCAGCCCTCTGCTTGAAACACACTCTATCATCAGATAGGCTAGTGTTCCCCTTGCATTGTACTAAAGCTTCAGATTTAGTAGAGCATCTGATGTGACTGTTCTTACTCTGTAAGCAATCTACTGTTTACTGCTTAGATTAAAGTGTTGGGAAAACTGACACTTTTTTTGGTTTTTCCGTAGTTCCATTTATACCACGTCTTAAAGAAATGAAGGGTGGCATCAGCATTTTACAAGGAGGTGTTTGCTTCTGTCAGAAACACCTCCAATTTTAGCTCCAGCTCAGGTGGGGGTAATCCACAGGGAAAAGCTGCTGTTCCAGCTTGGATATGGATTATAAATAGAAATGCTTCATTGTCACACTTGTTTAGAGTTTGTTTTGCAATTAGATCTGATGACAATACACAACCAAGCTATTTTTCAAAATCTCAAATTACAAATTTCAAATTACTAACAAACTTACACAAGTTGAATAATGGTCTTTATTCCAGGAAAACAATAAAATATTTAGTTTTTGATTGTACTTTTTGCATAGTTCATGTCAATGCATGTGTTTTAAAGCTTCAGGTTGTTGTTTATTCTGTTCGTTGTAGTGCACAGTTATTGTTTGAAGTTTAATTTCACAATCCCTGCAGTCACATTAATCTAAATTAAGCCACACCATACTTTTAATCTGAAGTCCTTCCTTTAAACCTAAGTGAAATTCAAATTCCACGTTGTTAAGCATGCAAAAAAATCTCTACATTCTTTAAAGATTCTTAGCCGGTGTACTAAAAATTAGTGGGAAAAAAATCAATCAAAAAATAAATTAAAAAGAAACATTCAAATATAGTATATAAAAATTAAAGACACACCTTTTGCATTTTCCCATTCACATCGAGGTAAATGGTTCTGGGGGCGTAGCAGGAGGAGCTGGAGCCCATAGTAATCTGCCTCCTCTACCAGCACACCCACCAAGGTTATAGTTTGAAACTTAGATATATCTTAAGAGCCAGCAACCAGGATTTAACTGTAATAAGGTTCTGCTGAGTAAAATACATACATGACATAATGGTACTATGGACAGTCATGGAGGTGAGAAGAAGAGCTTTTTCATAGCATTCAATAAATTATTAGAAAAAAGAAATCAGCAACATTTTCTAGTAACACAAAACATGCAAAAGTTAAGAATGCTTATGTAAGAAATATTAAACATGAACTTCTGCTGTCTGCAAATATTTGCAAGTGGAACATTACAGTATGTCTCATCAATGTATATTAAAAAAAATAACCCTCCCCCCACAAAAAAATCTAGAAAGGTTTTCCTAAAATACATACATAAAAATATTGGAAAGCATCAGTGCGTCTGTTGTTCAACTTACAATATCAGCGATGCGTCTTCCCCCGCAATGACTGGAAGTGATGTCCTGTGTGCTGAGAGTGCAGCTGACTCACACACACGCGCACACCCACGCACACATACACACACACAGCAGCTTAGACAAAAACAAGCCCATGCAAATTGAAAACTGTGAGGAGGAGAGGATGGTTATGAGTGATGGAGCTGGTCATGAAGGGCATGTAATGGATCTGGAGTATTAGTGACAAATGTAAATCCCACAGTGGTTGCTATGGTACTGTTCCCATGATAGTTTGTGCAACTTAATATATACACTACCTATCAAAAGTTTGGAGACAATTTTGTGTTTCCCATATAAAGGCCCACTTCTATTTACCAAACGAGTTGTACAATGAAAAGAAAATATGGTCAAGACATTGACAAGGTTAGAAATAATTATACTTATTTCAAATCATATTTTTTCCTTCAAACTTTGCTTTTGTTCCAGCCTCTTTTCAGCTGTTCTGCATCTCACAAATGTTCTTCTGTGTGAAGACTTCTATTTGTCTTTCTCCACACCCACTTGTGCCACACCAACACACACAAGAGATTTTTGTTCTTGCTCCCAGTTGTGATGCCATTCCCAAGAGTTTAATTACTTCCTATATTCCCGAACTCTTCTGCCACCCTGGAGATAATGTGGAACATGACGGGACAGAATGTAGGACCATGTGTTGTTAAAAGCAAGGAAAGAATGACCCACTTCTTATTACCTTTTTCTCTTCTTGGAAACCATGAGTGATTCTGGTGTTGCTTGCCTGCTGGTGTGTGTGTGGGCAGCTATTCAGGAGTATTCACGAGTCTATGCTCCCATGAATGAAGAAAACGGCGCCAAGATCAAACCGGGAGGACTACATTTGGTTACATAATCATTAGATTCACACCTTCAGTGATAGAAGATAAAAAGACGTGCTGATTATGTTTATGCAGATTTTTATTTCAAAAGATGCCCAGCTGTGGTTCTGTGTAGATCCCGTTATCCTCACCATGGGGACACTTTATAGTGTGCTTTCAAGTGCATTTTTACACCTGCACTTAAAGGTAACTTTGGGGGAATTTTCTTGTCTTTTTAGCTCATTATGAGTCAACTTTGTCTTACAGTTATATTGTAAATTTTTAAAATCCTTCCTTCTAGCTTCTATTCCTACTTGTGCAGGTTCACAGGGTTACTGGAGCCTATCCCAGTTGATTCAAGGCGAAGACAGTGTACTGGATGAAAAAATATATACATCT
This sequence comes from Adrianichthys oophorus, assembly GCA_036245035.1. NCBI lineage: Eukaryota > Metazoa > Chordata > Actinopteri > Beloniformes > Adrianichthyidae > Adrianichthys > Adrianichthys oophorus. Next base: position 15,277,263 of record BSAI01000072.1, on the reverse strand, counting down.
AAGAAAACTGGAACCCCCACGAAATGGACAAATGCAGTTAGAACATGCAAACTCTGTACAGAAAGGACCCAGCCTGGATTCTGGATTGGAACCTTTTTGCTTCTGATTCTATGTTCACACCAGGCATGTGTTTCATGAATGCGCATTCAGCAGAGGCTGGCGCTGCAAACAGCTCTGACCTATTTCCAGTGGCTCACCTGAGTCATATCGTGATATATTGCCAAATGTGGGAAATACCACTTTGACATTGACATTGACGCAATCAGACCTTCGTGCTGTCATTTTAAGAACACACAAATGAAAGACGAGCTAGAATTTTAGAAAACAGGACTTGGTCCTCTTGTGCAAGACACTATATACCAAATACCTCTATGCATGGCAGAAACCTTCAGGACAGTGCTGCAGCTGTTTGACACACTTGAAAATCAGCTACAACAGTTAAAAAAAACAAACAAAAAATGTTTTTCTCATGGTTGTTCATGGTAGACTTGATGAGGAAATAATAATAAAGCTTTTGACTCCAAGTTTAAACTTCCCGGGCTCGCCTCACTCGTGGATTCTGCTTCGGGGAAGGAACAACCTCATAGTGACAGCTCATGAGCTGCGGCCCAAAGTCCCGCTCATGGCAGAAGTCAATGATCAGCTACATATCTGCTCATTTTATCAACAATACTCACTACTTAGAGCAACTGGATAATATTGTTATTATTAACAAAATGAATCCACCATGTCAAAAGGCACTCTGACGCTCAATGTCACTGCATAAAATGGCATTGAGGCTTCGGTGAGTCGGCTCGTTGGTCACAGCTCACTACTTCTTCTTCTTTTGTTTTTCTATTGTTTACTAGCATAGGTCTTCCACCTACAGTTAAAAGAGGTTTGATGTGAACTGGTAAAGTGGTGCAAAGCTCTCAGTTTTGCTCAAGGATTTTTCTTTTACAGCTCTGTTCTGATATATGAAAGATTTGGTGTCACATAATTCAGGCCAGGCAAAAACCGAAATGATTAATTTCTCCTTCGTTATAATGTTTACAAAGATTAGCACCTCCGTGTTTTGAAAAGAACGCAATCCACACGACACTACCAAATCCAAGTCCCTGATTGATCAACGTTCAGCTATTTGATGTTTAAGCAGTCGAAAGTTCAGCTAGTTAAACTTTCAGCATGCGTTCAATGAACATCCAGTTTGTGCGTTGAGCCCAAGAACACGCTTAAAAAACTTTTGTTATACGGCAAGCGAAAAGGATCATAAATCTCCTGGAAAAGCTGTGTTTAAAACGGTGTGCTGGCCTTCAAAAATGCTGCTTTTTACGCACGTTTTTAAAACTAGCACGTGTGAACACAAGGGTTTTGAAAGCAGAAGCCCAAAACACAGGTTTACAGACATTTACATAAGCTTTTATATGAACGTGGCTGCTTGAACGCCAGCTGTCATGAGCGGTGTGAAAGTGGGTTGAGGCAACAGTACCAACAAATCACTATGTGTTACTTATCCAAATTAATTTCCTTAAAATAAATAACATTTTAAATCTATATTACTAATGGATGAATATGCCATGTTTTCTAAAGAGTTGATTAAAAAAAGGCACAAGGCTGTATCATAATGGTCAGAAAAACTGTTAAGACTTTTGAAGTAATGTCTCATCTACAAAGAGTCGGGCATTCTGTCAGCACAACTTAAAAAAGTTGTAAACAATCAAACAAAATAAACATACAGGTTTTTGTTTTACTTGTATCAGAAAACGATATTATGTAGGCTTGTATGTAAAGTAAAAGTGTTAACCCTCAACACTGCTAGTCAGTCTGTAATATTTTATGAAAGCTTTGGGTGACACCTGTAGGTGTAGAGAGGTATTACAGTCCTTGGCTTTTGTTGCTTTCCCTAAACAAACAAACAAAAATGATGAAGAAAAAAAACAATGATTTGAAATTGGGATCTGAAGAGATGAAGGCACACCATAAACATCTGTGATTTTATTGTTACAAAAATACATACCTGGATACATACATTTTGTATTATTTTGAGTTTAACAGTGACCCTACTTTGGAAAAAAATAGTGTTTGTGGTTTGTTTATTTAACAGAAAAAAAAGGTTTTTCACCATAAAACTATAAACTTACATATTTACAAGGGTGTTTCATAATATTCAACTGTAAATTCCCTACTGATGCAAATCACAAACATAAAATACTACATGGTGTGGAAAAGACTTTCTTTCTCCGTATAAAAGGGTCTCAATCAAATCCGGCACAGTAGAATGTGCAGGACAGAAACAGATGTGACGGATAAGGGAAGTTAGCAGAAAGTGACCTATCCTCTCACCCTCCCTGTTTCACATCTATTATTCTCACAGCAGAGTAACAGATTATATGTTTTATAAGGTGAAAACTAACATCTGCACATGCAGGCATCAGTGTTGTGATGGAGTCTGATTGTTCACCTCTGTGCACTCTGAATCCACAGGCAGGTGACTGGTTGGGATGCCTACAGGAGGCCGTATTTTTCGTATCGGGCTAAAACTGCGTGGAGATGAGCCTGGGGAGTGAGCAGGGGAGCAAACAGGGGAGTGGACGGGGCGAAAAGGAGCAGCTGGAAGAGGCTGTGGGAGAGGCTGTGCTAGTGGAGAGGGGCTGCGGGGGTATCTGCGTGGGGCAGACCAAATCGGCCGCTCAGTTATTTTAGAGGCAGGGGGAAGCACTGGAGCGTAGGTAGGAGGGCTAATTATTTCTGATTGGAGGACAGCAGTTCCAGGATCTTCTTCCAGACGCTCCAAAGTCTCCTGCAATAAAATGGCAGATGGTACACCCCATGTCACTGAACTTGATCTAAAATCATCATTCAGTTAAAGAACCACTCCAATCATTTTTTGATCTACTTTAAAGTAATGGTCAGTGGTCTTTCAAATATTATTAGTATTATGCCATTTTTAGCCAAAACAAAAAACATTATTTTCTAGGACATAGTTTCTGCAGAGCGGCAGTAGTTCATTTGAAATTCGCTTTTGAGTTGTGAGCAAGCAACCCCCCCCCCCTTCCTGTCATCCTTAAGAGAGCTATGTGTTTACACTTTCTCCCGCTAGCTTACAGCTTCTCACACCTCCAACCTATTACCGCAACAAAACTGGTGAGCAATATTGGAATTATCCTGCCGTACAGTTTTGATCCAGATGGCAGCTCAGATGAGGAAAACAAAGATGTATATGGATCTAGTCGTCTACAAGTGGATGCATCAGAATGGGGAGGAGCAGGGAGCTTGTGGCCTGCCGATTGAAGTTTCTACGTCACTGCTACAAGCTTTTTCAAAGTGCATTTTTTTGTCTGCTTCTGCCCCACCATGAATAAAGATATATTCAGAAATGCAATTTAAAGTTTTTTCTGAAAATATGTCCTCCACTATGAGAAAAATACCACAAGAACATGTTAAAAACACCCAAAACAAAATCCTGATCAGAGTAGGTCTTCAAGCTATTTTTGAGACACAGAGTTAGCATGATTTTAGCTGTGTCAGCAGTAAAAAATTAATTGAAAGTTGCTCAAGGCACAAAAGGTCCATAACGTTCTACAAGATTATGAAACACAGTTCCCAAGACTTAAATCTTTCAAAGCTTTTCTATCATTTTGATTTGTTCAGATTTGAACTTTTGGCTCAGAAAACATGTGAGATGGAGAACATTTCCTAATTACTTTGGCAAAAACATTTTTCAAAGGAACCTGTTGGAGTTTTACACATACTAACTATTAGGTGTGTTTCTTCTTTTCAAAACTACTACTCACATCCTCATTGAGAACATACAGGGGCATTGGACTCCTTCGTCCCAGAGTAGTTGGTTTGGGTACAACATCAACTGCAAAAGATGTATCATCAAATTAAGTACATTTCCTGAAAGTCGTTATGAAAGCGGTCTCTATTGCTTACCGTCGTGCCCATTTTCACTTTGCTCCATGTAAACCGGAGCACTCTGAGGAACTGGTCTATGCTTTTTTCTGCAATAACAAACAAAAATAGGTTAAAAAATGCATTCAACCTAGAAGATTCTTCATCCCTCCTCTTCTGTGATGAAGCCAGTTAGAATTCTCCTCACATTCTTATGTGAAATGTCAAAGACAGTGAAAGGGAGGGTGAAATAAAGGAAGAAGAGATGAAAGTGGAGCTCTCACTTGGAAGGTTTCCAACAGGCACACACAGTCACCAGGGTGATTAGAAGGAAAATGCCCCCAGTGGACAGGATGATGTATAGCGAGCTTCTTCCTGAACCAAAGGAAAAGAAAAGTTACATTTAAACTTTCTTTTACTGTGATTTTAGCTGTTATGTAGTTTTTATTTTTCTGATAAAGAATCCCCTATTTATTTTATGCTCAAGTTTTGAAAATGCGGCCTTTCCAAATTAGACGAAGCTGTGTCTTTAAGGAGATGGAGCATGCCCAGGAAATGGAGCATAAACACATTATTTTATTTATTCATTAAATTTTTACATTGCTTGTCACATCAGAAATGCGACGGCGTGAACTGAAGTAAGAGATTTGAGTAGTCACTTCAAGGCACGGTGTCAGGCTGGAGAGCATGCTCGAGAGCTCGTAGTGTCTGTTCATGCACCACATCACAGTACAGCATATAGGAAGTCAGAATTATTGAGGTCCACTTAGGCAAACCATCCTCCCCACCTGCTGCAGTTTCCCTCTCCCTCCTCATGAATAACTACTGTGCCATTGGATGAGGCTGCCTCTCCCTCCCAGTCCGACACAGATCCCCATTGGCGCTCAGTAGCAGAGGCTCTGAGCCAACTCTCATACAATAACAGCAGGGCTTCAGACTTGTTGTAAACAACATTGTTTTAGGAGGCCAGCATTTGTGTGGTGTATTGGTCCGCATGGGACTATAATTGCTTCTACAGGCCAGAAAAAAAATAGATGTTTTGTTTTCCAAGCGCTGAAATGTACGTTGCATTCATAATCATTTGCATTTTTTATTGCTTTACTTTAAAGACCCACACCAATGAAAATGCTGTTTTTAACATGGTCTTGTTGCATTTTTCTCATGATGGCAGACATATAAAACAATTTAAGATTTTAACTGCATTTCTGAGTATGTCTTCATTCAAATCTTGATAGATCAGGAGCAGATGAAAACCTGTGGTTTGATAAAGCTCAGGCTCGTGACTCAGTAACTGCCATGGGTGTGCCAAAGTCTCCCTGCACTTGCAAACAAATAGATCCATCATTTTCTTCATTTTCCTCATCTGAGCAGCCATTTCGCTCAGAACTGTAGGCTGTATAGCTTTTTTTTTTTTTTTTTATTTGGTAACAGTTTTAGGTTAAAATTGTCTTTTTATTCAAGTTTTACATTTACACTTATTTTTTTTCAAATTTTGAAAATTTCCTTTAACTTTACAATAATATTATTTAATCAAATTTACAATATTATTTGTTCAAATTTTTAATAATTAGGCTACTTCAAGTTTACAATGTATACATTTGAGTTTAAAACTGTTTTCAAAATTTCAAAGATTTTTTTTCAAATTTACAATCTGATTTTTCATTCACTTTAAGCTTATCCAAATTTGACCCTATAGGCTGTAAGCTAGCGGGAGAGACTGTAAACAAAAGAGTGCTGGGATATCAATGTAGGAATACTTCCTTGCCAACAGTACTGCCAACAACCAGGGGCGAATTTCTAATGAACTCCTGCTTCACTGCCAAAAATGTCTTAAGAAAACAACATTCACTTTTTGATTTTGGCTAAAAACTGCATAATCATACTTAAAAGACTACTGAGAACAATTTTACAATAGAAAAAATATAGTTGAAGTGAGACTTTAAAGGTGCTTACACACCAAACGCGATTTGCGTTGCAGACGCGGTCAGTTTTGATGTAAAGACAATAGTTTAGACACGAATTGAGCGGCCGGCGAAGTGCGAAAGCCTGGAGGTCGCCACATCTGTGTCAACTAATCAGGGACTCAACTTTGGGCATGTGACAGTTTCAGTGACAGTGGGTAGAATACACTTCCAATGTGGTGGACCGGATCTCCTGTATTTCCATTCATTTTCTTAACCTGATGTATCCCTTTCGGGAAAGCGGGGTTTCCTGAACCTGTGATTTAAACACTTTAATATATTATACTAACTGCGTTGATTAGGATCTCATTGATGCACCTACTGTAGACTGTGAGTCTGACAGGAATGCTCTTGGTGCTGCTGATTGGGTTCTCCACCGTGCAGGCGTAAATGTCGTCATCTGACATCAGAACACGCAAGATGGTCAGCACCTTTTGGTCAGGCGAAAGCAGCAGGCGTGAGTCGTTGCTCAGCACCTTGCCTCCCTTCAGCCAGCTGTAGATGGGTTTTGTGCCATTGTCGTGGGAGCAGTGCAGGTTGAAGTGCTCGCTGTACTCCAAGACAGAGGACGCCATCATCTGGATGTAAGGTTTAGACACAGGAACTGAGGAGGACAACAGGTCAGAATTTAGGACTCAATGCAATACTTAAATTTCATTTTGATATCCAAAGCATTGCCAGGCCCCACTTTAAAATGAGTAAAGGTACCATCTACAGTTAGCTCAATGTTGTGCTCCCCAGTGAATGTGTCATCTGTGATGGAGATCTCCACTTCGTATGTGCCTTCGTCTGAAAGCTGCAGGTTGTGAAGCAGCAAAGAGCCATTCTCAAACACCACAATGCGGTTGCGGTACTCAGGCCTCAGGTTCCCAATGATCTCTGTTCCGATGGACTGAACCACCGTCACTGGCTTCACTTTGTCCCTCTTGAGCTGCCACTTGATGACAGGCTTGTCGGAGCTGCCGCTGGAATAACTCACTGACAGGAGGGCCTCCTTGCCCACCGTGCCCCTCACCACCTGGGTCTGGCTGGTCACGTTCACACCTGACACCGCTCCTGTAGAAAGAGATTTGTATACAGGTGTAAAATGGAAAAAAGAAAAGGAAAGAAATCGGGGTGAGCTTGTGACAGTGATGGGGTTCATTTGCATTTTGTTCGAAACCAACATTATCTAATAAAGCTGCAAATGCATTTTCTAGACAGTCACTAGAGTCATCAACTTGAATATTAAAATCCCCTACTATTATTATTTTATCAGAATCTAAAACAATAATCAATACAAAGTCTGAAAGTAAGTAAACTCTGAGTACAGGCCAGGAGGGTGATGAATAGAACAGCTCTTTGAGTTTTCCTCTTTGGGTGATTTATAGACAATATGACGTTTTCAAATGAATTAGAAATGTGTTTGACTTTAGTGTTAGGAAGTAAGCTAGCCTGTGATATTACTGCTAACCCACCTCCTCTTCCTGAAATCCTGGATTTCTGAAAGTTATTATAACTGGGGGGTTCCTTCATTCAGCCTAACATATTCATCCTGTTGTGGCCAGGTTTCTTTTCGGGCTAGTAGGCTAAGTTTGTTATCATTCATTAACTCATTGACTGAGAGGGACTTAGAGGAAGTGGATCTAATGTTTAGTAACCCACATTTAATTACATCTTAATTTTGCTTGTTGTGATTGAGAGTGCTAGTAGCTATTACTTTTCGGTGTCTCACTCCTTACTTGACTTTCGGCACATAAGTTGAAGCTAGGATCAGCTCGACTACCTCTGTAAGGGGTTTGCACCAAAGGGAGCTTAGAGGAGAGTTGTGAACTGCTGCTCTGTGCCCGTGTCCCGTCTCTGGGATGTCAGGTTGCACGACTAATGCTAGCAGAAATGTTCCAAGAAAGAAGAGCAGGACCGTCCAAAGTGGGATGGATGCCATCTCTCCGCATGAGACCAGGCTTTCCCAAAAAACCCACTCCAATTATCTACAAAACCAATGCCATTTTCTTGGCACAATCTAGCTAACCAGTGGTTAAATGATGAAAAGCGGCTGTACATTTCATCACTGGTTTGGTAAGAGACCAGGGAAAATTACAGTGTCTGACATTGACTCATTGACAAAAAAACCAAACAAATGTAGACACAATATAGAAAATAACAAAACAGATTCTGAAATCATGCAAAAAATTAACTGATGTCATCACAAGTTCGGCAAACATACTTAAAAGAAAAAACTTGTTAGAAAATTGTTTCATGCCTCTTAAACAATGCACATGCAAGAATCCTTAGGTTATAGCTCTTATTCACGTCATTATATTATTTCACGTCCATCTCTAGATTTCCTGTCCTGTCAAATAACTGTATTGATGGAAAGTTAACTCAAACACAAATGAATTGGAGATTTTGTTAAAGCTGAGTCTCTTTACTTTTTGGATTTTCCCGTAAGCAGCTCTTTTTTTCTTTGCTTTTGCATTTTTAACAGTCATGCTATACCACAACATGAAACATTTATCATAGTGTGACCTAAATGTTTTGTGCTTCATTTTCTTCCAACTTCACTGGTAGTTAAAATAAGAACAAAACTGGAATGCACACAATTATTAATTATTTCCAAAGTATTACCAACCTTGACTGAGTAAGGAACTTTTGGCTCAGGTCATCCTTTTTTCTTTAGGATTTCCTGCTAACTCCTCGTCACTTATTGATGCAAACATGAATCTAACCCATTCGGCTCAGAAATTACCTTAATGAAACATCTACTTGAAAGTTAAATGTTCATTCATTTTTCTATACCCATTTTGTCCCTTTCAGGGCCACGGGGATGCTGGAGCCTAATTCAGCCACTTATGGGCAGTCTGTGAAAGGGGCCACTATCACACACCCATGCACAAAATTTTCAAGTGACCAATTAACCTATGAGGCATGTTTTTGGACAGTGGGAGGGAAGCTAGACTTCCTGAAGAGAACATGCAAACTCCACACAGAAAGGTCCCCCATTGGTGACACTGTGTCAAGTCCCCCAGCTGGGAATTGAACCAGGGGCCTTCTTGCTCTGAGGTAAGAGCAGTAACCACTGTGTCACCGTGCAGCAAATTCAGGCCCGTTCTTCCTTTCTGTTGTTATGTTTGTGTTCATGTGATGAAAAGTTGCAAAGCTGAAGTTCAGCCTTTTGTTTTTCTGAATTTTATACTTAAGTACCACCAGGTCAAGACGAATGCCAACAAATCTGAAAGCATGGTTTGTTAATGATTGTGTTTGGGCATTATTAGTTTCACTTTTATTCTTTGTAGACTCACCTCAAGATTTTTTCTATTGTTGTTCATGTAAAAAGGCAATTTTGCACCCATTCCAGTGGACAGTTCTGTATAGCATTTAAAATCTTATGATTTCACTCAGTCCGTGTTATTCTAGTTTAATCTCAAACACAAATCTGTTACTTAGAAACTCCCTCTGAAGGAATTCCTCATGACCTACTGCTGTGACTCCATATTACACTAATTCTGATTTGTGTGCCTCAGTTTTTTACCCAGCTCCCTTGTGGTTATGAGGTACAACTGTGTTTTGTAAGACATGTGGGTGCCTTCATAGAAGGTCCTGCCTTGGAAACTAAACAAAGGAGAGCTATTATGTTCACAGCAGAGACTCCTATAACTCAACCGCAGCCGGGCACATGGAGGTCTAAACATTGGCTTAGCACTGAGGGGGCATCACACTGTTTGGCCTCAGTGATGGAGAGATCAGCCTCAGAGAGGAGAGCGGGAGAAAGAGAGGGAGCAAGTGACTGCGCACTGTTCACTATTCTTTGCAGTGAGCCAGTTAGCAGGGCATCGCCTCATTGCCTTGGTAACCATTTGGTCCACTTGACATGGGTTGCCAAGGCAATGAGACAAAGGGCATGATTGTTGAGGCTGGTTTCCTCCCTTGAAAAGAGTGAGAGAGTGGTTGGAGAGAGAAACTCTTTGTCACTGGTGAGGCAGGAGATTGACACGGGATCCAGTGGTTCTGTCTAATCTGGCCTGGTTGGGTAAACAGGCTCTTTTCTGTGAAATCAAATGAGACATTATATAATGTTGAACTTTTTAAAATCACAATTTCCATCAAATTAAGCGAATCATAGGTCTGCACAATGCTCTTTTGACGTCACATTTAACCTTTGCTTCTCCTTTAACAGCCTCAATAGCCACTCCAGCCTCATTTCAGCTCCCGGTGAAAGGTACTTCCCATGAACAAAGCTTCCAACTTGAGAAACAAAAGAAGAATCATCTGACACATTCACAACCAGGTTCAATCGAAAAGAATGTTAGCCTTAAACAATGTCATTAAACTTCTAAAAACTAATAAAACTCTCGTACATCTATGCAATTGCATTGACAAACACCTACCAGTGAAGAAGAGGAGAAGAAAGGAGAGGCCCGAGAGTGTCAGCAAAGGAGGAATGTCAGTAAAACAGTCGCATGTAGAGGAGAGCTTCCTCTCCAGCTTCATTTTGCGTCCCGGGCAGAGTCTTTCTCCCTCTTCGTGAGCATGGTTTATCCACCCTAGGCACGTCTTTGCACTGCAACACTCCCTCCACTGCCTGCCGGTCGGCAACACTGGCCTCAGCTGGGTTGAACTGAGCCCCACTCTCCCTACAGCACCCCAGTCACAACCAACAACAGCCAACTGTGAGTGTGTGTGTGTGTGTGTGTGTGTGTGTGTGTGTGTGTGTGTGTGTGTAAAACAGAGCTATAGTGTAGATGAGATCCTCACATCCTCTCAACTTTGCCCTTTCAGAAGAAGCTCAAAGAAAATAATGATTCTTTTCATTTTTAAGGCAGCCGTTTGTCTTGAATAGTTTCATTTAAAACTTCTTGAAAAAAGTCACTTTTTTCAGGAATATCGGCAAAAAACTTTGTTCTGACTTCATCGAAGATAAAATTCTTAAGCAACTACCACTTTAAAAGAACCAATGAAAGCTTTTGCTCCTGCCCAGTCTCTTAACTTTAGCCTTGTACTGAATCTTTTTGATGGTTTCCTAGCAATAAAGGCAGCAAATTCAAGAAAACAAAGCAAAAGGTGGACTATCTTGTCCTCTAGGTGGAGAAGAAGATACGTTCATCAATAAGCTTAGAAACCAAAATGTTTTTTTTTTTAATGATGCTTTTTTTCTTTTTTTTTACACAAAATTGTGAAACTAGAGAAGAAAAGAGTTCAAGGAGAAAACACAAGAGTTAGGAGAATGAGCACAAAAAGGCTAACGTTTTCAATTTCTATAGGTTTTGTTTTATATTTTACATTTTAACTTAATGCATCCTCTGTTTTTTATACTCTATTTTAATAAATTTATTACTAGAATATTTTTTGTGTTTTTGTTTATATACGTCGGCATGGGGTAGATGATAAAGGCAGAATTTCTTTGCTCTTAAAACTTTGCTTCCCTGTTACATAGGACAATAAACACGGAATCTTATGAATATAAATATTTGTTTACCTTCTATTTATGCATACTAAAACATAACAGATTGTGTTTCCATGTGAGTGAGTCAGTTACGTCAGAAGTCATCTGAACCCCGATCTTTCTGAACGTTTGGAGACAGAGGAAGCTTCTCTGCAAGGACTGTGGGAGTCATTGCTGCTCCCAGCACTCAGTGTCTTCAGCGTAGCGAGCGATCAAAGTTTAGCCTTTCTCCTCCACCTCTGCCCTCTTTAAAAGTTGCACATCCTCTCATCTTCCAAAGCCATTTAAACCAAGGGGGGTGGCTTTTTATAGTGATAACTGAACAGATGCAGAACAGAATTTCATGCCCAAGTGAGCTTGGATGACTATTTTATGGGAGAAATCATAGTGAAGGTTTTTTTACACAAAAATGCAGTTTGGTTTAGTTCACTCCGTGTTTTTGCAAACTTGATGTCTGTTTTAAATCAGAATCAGACAAATCAGGTGAAGTCTCTGAAGCCTTAAGGAAGCATTTCTAAATGTTTTCATTTTAGCTCAGTGGTGAAGCTTGCTTAAAAAAAAAAAAAAAAAAAGTTCTTCTGATGAAGACCAAGAGAGCAGAATAACCACTGGCAAAAGTATAATTGCGCCCCCTGCTGTCTGTCCTTGCTTATACTTCTCTAATTATCTCCCCAGAGACTGAAAATCTCCTCATGCTGACAAGCTGCTTGACTGATGGAGTGAGGCAGCCCAGCAGATTTGTCCTATGATGTTTTCCTAAAATAGTGCAGGTCCAACTAAACATGTTGTAAATGACAAACATATGTTATGAGGTGTTTCAGCTACCATGTGTTTCATGCTGATATGAAAAGCTTTGAATATTACAATACAATTTCCATGAAAACGTGTCTTTCCCCCCCACTTCTGTCAGTACTTCAATCTACAGCAAAAAGTGGGGGCTGTGCTATGTTTGGAGGTGTGCATTTTATTGATTGTTCACCCACAGTCATTAAAGAGACAGCAGAACATGGCCGTGGCCCTCACCACCCCCCTCATGAGACTGGGTGGGAGAAAAGAAAAAAAAGACAGAATCGGTCTACATCAAACCTAAGCAGGATGTGGATGAGAAAGAGGTGGAGAAAAGATGGCAGCCTGAAAAGGAAGTTTGTGCTTCTGCTTTGCAAAACCACTTCTAACAAGACGTTGGTCGTTCTATCTCTACAGCTGGTGATACAGCTCCGTCAGAGTGTGCATGTGTGTGCGCACACAAGTGGGAATGAGTAAGTTGAGTGAGATATGCATGCTGAAGCACGGGTCATATTCTTCCTGTGTGAGAATACATGTGCAGTTTGAGATTGTGCCGTGTGCTGTGTGGCTCAGATGTGTGTGGGTGGGCTGAGTGGGTGCGCTGGGAGGCTGAAGATGCACTATCCTGTTTCCCACAAAGCGAACAAGACCGCCTGGCCAAATGAGGATGAAACTCCGTTACACTTTTGTTATTTAAACAGCCCTGTTGCAAAGAAGCAGGTGTTACAAAACCATCGGCAATCAGACATGCCACTGGGTGGAGGAAGTGGTTCGGCTTCAACTGCTCACTAATCTAGTCTTGCAACTGAATCTAACATTTTCCACTGGTTACAGCTAATTATACTTCCTGTAAAATATTCAGGGGATGTTTTGTGTAGGAAAACATTGTTTCAGCTTTACAGAACCTGCATCCTTCACTTAAGCTAATTTATTTGTATTGCAGATAAAGTGTGTAAAAACACTCAATACAGACTAAGGTGACATTGTGGAAAAACTCTCTTATATTAAATTTAAAACAGACATTTCACTCTATTTATGGAGGATTTATTAAAATTGAAGCATGACACCAAAGTTCAACAAGGTATTGTCCAGGTACTTGTATAGCATAAAGGCTCCTGCAAACTCTTACAATGGAAATACACATCTGTATTCACAGAAGTTTAAAAAAATCCATCAAAAGGTGTGAACAAATGGTTTGGAAAGGGAAAAAATATTGAAGTAATGCATGCTTACTGTTTGCGGAAGATCAGATTTATAGAAAATACTCTTGTGGCCGAGAAGTAGTAATAAACAAATAGGACATAAATAACTACAGATTTTTTTTTATTAATTTTGAAATTTTAATAATTTTGCAAGTGCAGTAATTATTAGATACAAGCATTTCAAAATAAAAGAAAAGCCACTAATCACTAAAAGTGATGCACACCAAGGGTATATACTGTGGACAATATGCACGTATCCATCAAAAAAAGCCCTGTTTAGCATTTATAGAGGACATTCATCTTCACATTCACAGTAAAGTAGCACACTACCAGAAGTTTCACAAGTACATGCAGTGAGTTGCAAATTCTGGGTCAAAGACATCCGGACTGATGAGGCTGCTGAAGAAGCAGAGGAGTGTTAAAGTTCACAAAATTCACATAACACGCCCTCAGAACTGTTCATTTTCTACTGCTAAATTGTGCTGAAAAAAAAGAAAAGAAAATGCCTCCTGGGGTTAAAAAAGTGTGTCTTAGAGCCATTCAATCAGCCTGTGCCAGCCATCTCTCACCGCCGTGCCTCTCCTCTTTCTCTTCATCCAGGTAAGGACAGGGGGCGTTAGTGTTCTGGTGCAGATGTGTCATCCCTCCCTACTGTCCCCGATCTTCCTGTCTCTAAAAACAGAAACAGGAGCAGCAAAGTTTACAAGTGCAGCACACACAAAAAAAGAGTTTCTCCTCTGTTCAAGGTTAAAGCCTGTGACACAGAGGAGAACTAGAGGAAAACTTGTGTTTCAGTCAACAAAATGAAACTGAACGGACTAAAATAGATTAAAAAATGGTAACCTATTTCCCATTTTTGTATTTATGTAGCTAACGTCACTAAAATGAACAGTTTTGAGGGAATGTGCATGCTGTGAGTTTAATTCCCTGTGATTACTGACGATGACAGATGATTACTCTGGTTATAAAGAGGAAAAAAAAGGGGTTTACCCCAGTGAGAGGAGCTAAAGATGCTTGGTTCCATTGTGACAGGTGCATTAATTCTGCTTGGCCCTTTTAAACATAAACTGCAGTGAGAAACACCTGAAGCTAAATATACCTCTCCTACCTGAGCATAAAACGCTGCAACTAGGTTATGGAAAAACCATTGATGCAGATCATTTGTGTTTTCCGCACATTCCCTTGTGTTCTCAGAAGCCTCCTTACTCTTAGTTTTGATGTTTTACATTTAAAGAGCAGACGTTAAATACACATGTATACACGTTTTTTAAATTCGTCTGAGAGCATATGAAATTGTTTTTAAAAAGCTCTGGTAGTATGTTTACACAAAACTTATGTGGCAGAAATTATTCATTCATTCATTCATTTTCCAATCCGCTTTATCCCTTTCGGGGTCACGGGGTTGCCGGAGCCTAACCCGGCTACTCATGGGCGAAGGCAGGGTACACCCCTGGACTGGTCGCCAGTCTGTCGCAGGGGCCACAATCACACACCCATGCACACTCACATTCACGGGACAATTTGGAGTAACCAATTAACCTATGAAGCATGTTTTTGGACAGTGGGAGGAAGCCGGAGTACCCGGAGAAAACCCACGCATGCACGGGGAGAACATGCAAACTCCACACAGAAAGGTCCCCCAGCCAGGACTTGAACCGGGAACCTTCTTGCTGTGAGGCAGGAGCGCTAACCACTGCGCCACCGTGCAGCCAGCAGAAATTATTTTTCTTGAAATAAAGTCAGATTTTTTTCCGCTTATGATGTAACGTGACATTTCCTCAGAAAAATCTTTTTTTTTTTTTATTTCACATTAAAACCAAAAGTAGATTCATCCAAACCGTTAAGCAGAAAATGGCTGAAAGACTCATCAGTTGTTGTAGGCAGTATGGGGTAATTCAATGAGTCATTCAGTTAAGTCTTGCATGTATCACCCTTGAGTTAAGCCCAAAGGCGCTTTGATAAATGCACTTAATTGTGTTAGCATTTGAATTAATTTCTTTGTATTTAAAATGATAAATCACTTTGAGTCCTTGTCTTGTGTTTTGTTAGGACAGAAAACAAAAAACAAAAAGGCAAAAAACACACTTTGTCTAATATTTGTAAGTTTTTTTTACTCAATAACATCAAACCTTAACTTTGTTAACTTAACTTCCTGTATTGACAGTTTCTCTGAGTTTAACAGTCAGTAACTTAATATTACAGGAATTCCTTTAACCTATTGGTGTTTCCAAGCCTCACCCCCCCATGCCATCACCCCCGGCTCCACCTCAGTGCTGCTTACCTCCTCCCCTTCTGTTTTGTCTTCTGGTTTCAGCTTCTTACGGGTCATGTGGCCACGAAATCCGGCCTGGATCTTGGCAGCAGCCCTGTTGGCCTCAGGGTCGTCCAGGGGGATGTCCATGATGTCCTCCTCCTCCTGGGGCCGGCTGCACTCCTCCTGGTAAAACAACAATCCAGTTGTAGCTCATCTCAGCAGGAGGAGAAGATTTGGGGATCATCTGACAAGGATTTCTCAGTAAAAGCACTAGTGGGAGTGGGAATTTTCTAGCTCTGCAGATTGCAAGACCATGTTTTGGAAGTGAAACAGTATACTCCCAACTGTTTGATCTCTTCAGGTGAGGTTTTCTAAGCAACAGGTGTCTTCTGCACTTCACTTTGCTTTTTTCCTCATTCTCTTTTCATATTGGACATTAAATACTAAAGAAAATGTTCCATTTGCATAATATTGTCATTCAATGTATGTATTTAGTACATGGTAAAAATGCAGAAAAATCAAAAATCACTTCCAAAATCTGACAAAAACAAAAATGTTAAAAATATTGATTAAAAAAAAGGATTAAAAGTTTAAAATGTATTAAAACTTTAGATTCCTATTTCTTCAAGTTTCCCAAGAAGGATGACCCAGCAAAAATGTTGCCACAGTCAACACTCTCAGCTCCTCTCTACAGCGAGTACAGCATCCCAAAGGAAAGCGAGGGTGGGTGGAAGAAAAAAAAACCCTGGCTTGTCAGACTGTCAAAAAAAATAATGCCAAGGCTTTTGAAAAGTTATATAAACACAGATTTAAACTGTGTGGATGAAAAGAGATCAACTGGAGCCCGTGCTTTGCCTGTGGTGGAAGACTGACATTTCATACAAAGGCAGTCCATAGAATGATCCCACTGTCATCCCACTATCTTACCAAGGCAGTGCATCATGTCTCCAGTGAAACCCCTCCAGTGTGGGAGTGTGACCACCCACCTGTGCAGCCAGCTTTCATTAGCCTATCAGTCTGATTGCTCACCGAGCAGCCAGCATCCAGCTCTGACAGTAACGGAGATGTACTGTATTTTACAGCCAGATAAAAAAGCCTTTATTGCCTCAAAAATCTTCTGACTTTTATCTGACAGAACTCCTTTGACAAAAACCGATATCAACATTCTAACACCAATATCCTATAATCTTATTTTCTATGATTAAAAAAACACACCCACTTTGAAGCCTTAGTTATAAGAGAAATTCCCAGTTTTAGAAGCACAAGTAAACAACAGTTAGTCCTCACAGAGGAGCAACGGACACATTTGTAGCATTCATTCAAAGTATGTAATTCCACACAAAGAAACAATTTGTACTTTTTAAATAACTGTATTTATAGCTACATAAAACAACTAAAACAAATTTCACAATAAAAGAAGAAAAAAAGTTGATCTGAAGCATCTACTCACATTGTGACAGTCCATGTCTTATCTCAGAGATGACTTTGGTCTTCCCGTGAGCGGACCCAGTGGAACTGGTCTAAATTTTGGTGCCAACCGAGCAAGTCGCTCTTTAAAACAAGTCTGCTAAAATACAGATGCCTGGCTGGCTCTCACTAACAATCCTGTATGTCCTGTATATCCTGTATGTTCAGAAACAGCCGCTCACGCAGAGTGAGAGGAGCATGAGGAGAGAAAGAGGGAGGGATGGAGGGAGGGAAAAAGAGAGCTCCTACAAACACAGCAGCATGTGCTTCATCTTTTCCGTCTCATTAAGGTTTCTGACCTGCTGAGTTCATTTTAATTTAAATAAAAGAGAATGTAAAGTAGTTAGATAGCCACATCTTTACCTGTGTAAGGTAACAGCAGTAAAAAGAAGTGTTTTGGGTGGAGTTTCACAGCTTTTTAACACTAAACTGTAAAAAAAAAAAAAAGACATAAAAATGCTCTTTTAGAAACTAGCCTCTGAAATAAGTAGAGATGACCAATATAGAGTTGCACTCTAAATCCCAGATGGTCGTAAATGATATTTGCTGAGTTTCAAATTCTCTAAATAGTGTGAAAAACCAAACAGCGAAAGCATCTTGGGTTATTTTACACTGGAAGGTGTTATACATTTATTACAGGCAGAGTGAGCTTTCAGCCCTCTCCATCCTTGTGATCCCAGTTGGTATGGCCGCCCACACGCCTCTGCCAGCCTCACAGACAAGACAGGGAGAGACAGAAAACATCCATTTATCAGAGTTATATCCCTGACAATAATGCTCTCCTGTCAGCTTGCACACGATTTTTTAAAGTTGTGTCTAATTGCTTGGAGGTGGCCTTAGTTCATTTGTAGATATTCTTATCAATATGTAGTAAAACTGATGCTGAGAATGAAAATGATGCAGGTACTTGTGTTCATGGCAGCCGATTCTCCACCTGCTTTGACCGAGGTGAAAATATATGTATAGGGCTAAATAGTAAACTGGAAATTTAAAGTATAAACTTTGCAACAACATAAGGAAAAACTGCTGGGTCAGGGCTGAGTGGGCCTGAGGAGTCGGGGTCTGTGAGGCAGCAGTTTCAGCAGATAGAACTTGTACAAAACCGAACCGCACAGGGGGAAGTTTTGCTTGTAATTAGTGAGTTAGGAACTAGTCTCAAAGGCAGATAACTGTTACCAGGGTGCCTAGCAACTATCTGCATCACCATCTTCTATTAATTCCGTGACGACACCAAGAGCGAGTTGGATGGTGAGGGGTTACCATAGTAACACTCTGCGTACCCCCGTCCTACACTCCCACCTTGTGTGATTAGAGCCTTGTTGGTCTGGAGGAATCTGACAGGGCTAACAGTCATAGCATTAAAATGTTAAAGGGCCACTTCACAGGACAAATTGTTTGGCTTTTTGCCTTTTTATGGTGACAGATTACTGACTCAAGAACCTGTCTTTGGAGGCTGCTCCGCTTCCTGAGAGCAGGAGAGCTGACGCTCTGCAGATTTTATGAGCATGTGGCAGAGCAAAAGGCCTCAAATGGCATCCAACATGCCATGCGATAATGGGAATTGCTGCCATGCTTTGAAACAGAAGTCTTTGATAAACGTCACAACGAATATGGTACATTATTGAAGACATTTTTGATCGTCAAACGGCAAAAAGTTTAAAGCTCTGATTCTTTTTATGTGTGACTCTTGTGGGAGTGATGAAAGCAGGCCAGGCTGTAATCTCTTCATCACACCTTTAACCTCCCTGCGAGTGAAGAGGAGGTGTCTGTGACATTCAACTTATGGTGGCAAATGTAAAGCTGTCACATTTATATACTTTTTCTAGGTACAACAAATTGTGAAAAAAAAAACTATTACCTTGTTACATAAAGGTTCAGAGGGGTCCTTTTCAGGGTCAGTTGACCTTTCTCCTTCATGGCTTTCAGTCATTAGATCAGGATTATGGGAGAGGTTGCTGGTTTCCTCACTCTCCAGTGAAATACTCTTCTCTTGTGGATTCAAATCAGTCACTTTCTCCAAAGTGACCTCTTTTTTCCCCACCGTGTCCTCTTGCTGTGACTCCACAAGAGCTTTCTGACTTTCCTCCTTCTCCTGTGGTGAGAGGCACGCACTTTCCTCACAGGTTTCACTCTCTGCTTCTATTCCAGCCATAGATCCATTTAACTGGGTTAATTTTGATGGATCAAGATCCACCTCACCATCTTTCATTTCTTGGTTCCCCACTTCACCTTTACCCTGCGTACACATCTCCTCTTTGTCTCCATCCCCCGCGTCTGTCCCCTCGTCTTCTTTTGAGCAAAGACGTGTGTCTTTTTCTGTCTCTTGACTCTGCTCATCCTGGCCTTCACGTATCTCCTCTTCATCTTTATGATCTGCTTCATCCACTCGAATGTCATTTTCTGTCTCAGTGGTGGGCTGATCTGCTGCGCCGATGCTTTTAACGCCTTTATCCTTCTCACCATCATCACTGTCATTTAAATTAGAGTTATTTCTGTCCATATCCTCTTTCATTATTTCAAATGCCAAAGACTGATTTTCCATTTGTTCCCCTTCAGAGTCAACCTCTCTTTCAATTTGCTTCATTTCAGGTTTAGACTGGTCTTCTATGTCACTTGCATGTTGCTCTACTAACTCTATCTCTTTCTTTTGCTGTAATTCTAACACCTTCATATGTGTGCTTTCAGCTGAAGTCTTTCCTTCTGACTCTTCCATCTCAACTGGGCTCAAAGAATCTTCCTTTGGGATGTCATCATCAACAAACTTGAAGTCAGTTTGAGTCAAACTGTCACTGTTTTTGCCACATGAAGCAAGAGCATCATCATCTGCACTTTGGGCCTGTTCTGGCTCTTCCTGGCTCCCCTGAGTGATTTCATTTTGAGAAAGGAACAACTTTTCATCAGCTACCTCAAGCTTGAGTTTAACGCTTTTATCTTCTTCAGAAACATGCATTTCACCTTCAGATGATTCCTCAGTTCTATGAAGTTCTGCAACATCTACGTCAGCTGACCCAGAGTTTACGGGATTTTCCACTGATTCTACAGCTTGTAAAACTTCCTCTGCTTCTAAATCTAAAGGCTGCTTAGAAGCAAGTGGACTTCCTTGCAGATCACCTCGTCTTTCCACTAACTCCACATCAACATTTGAAGTTCCCGTCAATGACAACAACCTTGTTTGTTTGGAGGCAGTGTTGCCTGTTTCAACATCTGGCCTGTTTAGGGTTAGGTGTTCGTCTTTGTCGGTCCCACTCAGTTCGTCTGATTGCACGTCAGATTCTTCATCTTCATCTGAGCTTTGGGACAAAAGGGACTTTTCAGAGGCACTGGTGTGTTTGGTCAGAAGAGCAGAGGATTCAGCAGGATAACTTGATTCATCTTTTATTTGGAACTCCTCAAATCCATCTCTATGAAGTAAAAAAAAAGGGTGTGGCAAAAATTAGAGAAGAAATGTCTATCAGGAAAGGAAGCAAAGCTAAGGATTAAAACAATTCTAGAGAGAAAAAAAAATATATCCCCTGCGACAGACTGGCGACCAGTCCAGGGGTGTCCCCTGCCTTCGCCCATGAGTAGCCGGGTTAGGCTCCGGCAACCCCGTGACCCCGAAAGGGATAAAGCGGATTGGAAAATGAATGAATGAATGAAAAAATATATAAAAAAGGCAGTCTTCTACACACAACTGAATTCTGGGATTGCTCTTCTGTAGCTGTTGGTCTCATGCTGATAAACAATCTTTTCCTCTAAGCTTTGGGACTGCAAGTCTACACGTACAGCACTGATCTAAGAGCTTGAAAAAAGAATAATTAAGCCAAACCATGAAGAATTCAAGGACTGATCCTTTAAAATCCCTAAACATTTCAATCCTTATAAAATTGGATGTTAAAAAAAAAAAAAAAAGTTGTATATTTGTTTATGTTTACAACTCCAAAGCGGTACTTTGATCCGTTCACGCATTTCTGAGCATTCCTCTAAAAACCTGTGGTCTCTGCAGCAGCCCCTCCCAACCCACGAAAACGAGAGGATTCTCACGAGCTGACATCACAAAGTGAGAACATCCCCCTCCTGGAAGAGTCTGCACTGCCAGCACCGCCCCAGGCTAACACACACTTTTTCTGCAAAGCTAATTTGATCAGGAAAACACGTTCATTTTAAATGCACAATACCATATATCTTCTTACTTATTTCTTCTATTTGTGTCCCATCTCCAATAGCTGCTAGGTCTAACAGGTGTTCGTTGATTTAGACGCTGATCTCACGTGTGCACAAGCTATTGTTTGGTGGAGGTGAAAGAAAACGAGCAACAAATTAGAATAACTGGTTCGAAAATGGATTATTGAGCAAAGACGGAAAGGTGCGCGTGTCTCCAGGAAAATGGTTGGCATGAAAGCAAAGAAGATTTTTGATGCAGAGATTGATGATGCCTCAAAAAGGAAAATAATTGTTCACAGTCAGTGCTAACCAAAACATGTTACGATGTTCTCATCATTTCAATAAATCCTGAAATGTTCATCTGGTGTTGTTGTCAGGCTCCTGCCACATTTTTGGACTAAATGCCCAGGCTACAAAGGCAGATATACAATATGCACATCCATCTCTGCAAAAATAAGGCAGGGTTTCTGTAAAACCAGTAGGCCGGCCCTCGAGGCCTGGATTTGGACACCGCTTCTTTCATTAATACCAGAGAAATAAATCACCATATCTAAAAATAAATAAATAAATTGAATCCTCTAACAATCCTTTTTATGATAAAGGACAGTCATTTTATTGCAGCCTGGCTGGCCTTTGCCTCTTGCCATCCCTGTCTGTCTTCTTTTGATCCTTCTCACTGAAAATAGAGTGAGACTCACGTAGAATGGGTCACCTCTGGTGCACTTTTCTTTTCGGCTGCCTGCAAAAAGCAGAAGAAAAAATGTTAATAAACTGAAGATAAAACCAGCAACAAAACCCAGATATTTTACATATTTTTCACATTTTTTATGGACAATTACAACAGTAATGACATAAAAAACTGTCTATACCAGCAGATGCAACAAAAGGTTTTTAATTGTGCCAAAAGATAATTACAAACAGCTATAGGGGAAAAAGAAAATAACCAGAAAAAGGAATCCTTCTCATCTCAATATTAAGCTCTTGGTATGACTAACATATGTGCAATGTGGTGTGAATTCTTAGAAAGAGAAAGTGCAGGGTTGGGGTGTAGTCATCTTGTGGTTATAAACTTCACATAGAAATAATGTTTGATTTACACAATTAAGCATTGTTCTGTCTCACTGTCTGTAGTATAATAGGGTTGAAAAGATTTTTTTATTTACTCATCAATTTTAAAATGTGAAGTCAGCAAGAAAATATTTCAGATAAAACTCATACAAAAAAATTGAGGTTAGAATAAATGGAAACCATACATCACGGAACTGAAACTTGTTGTATCTAGCTTCTAGATTCGCCGCCCAATCAGCAGGGTCCACACCACTATCTAGGAAAGAAAGAAGGGGAAACAAGGTCACAACTCTCCCTATCTATCTATCTATCTATCTATCTATCTATCTATCTATCTATCTAT
>BSAI01000072.1:15208853-15254734 GCA_036245035.1 Adrianichthys oophorus | reverse complement strand
TATCTATCTATCTATCTATCTATCTATCTATCTATCTATCTATCTATGTATAGTTGTGTTTGTTTGTTTTTTTAATTGCAAGATTACAAACATCTAACAAAAAAAGTTAAACGTGCACTTACCTTCTCTTTGTTGGAGAAGAGTGTTAAAGTAGTTAGCAGCATATTCTGGGATGTTTTCAGGCTGGTCCCGGAGAACTTCCCGGGCCAGTCCCTCTAAGACGGCACCGAACCCCAGAGGGACCCGCAGGTTCGCGGTGAAGAAATGTGCTGACATTTGAACACTGCGTTTTTCCTCTGATCGGATAAAAGCGTGGATTATTTTATTTTTGGCTAGTCCAAAATTAAACTAAGAACTAAATTGGTGGTTAAATGTAGCTTTACCACAACTGAAGTCCCTTAAATTATTCTTTTTTAGGTTCACAACGTTTTTTTTTAAAATAGCAAATGATTAGTTACACTGCAACCTTAAAGTATTTTAAAAGGGTTACTTTCAATGTTAAACTGCTGCTAACGAAGGTCTCCCTCACTCTGTTGACATCTGTTTCTAGGCAACATTATCAAGTACGTAAGCCGAGAAGGATCAAAACCAAGGCTGAACTTGGTGGATAAAAAGCGCTTTATTACGTGTAAATATTTACACAATTTACAACACAGTTCGCAAAACATGCACGGAGAATATAATGCCAAAGTTTATTATGAAAAGCAAAGAAAAAATGTTTTTAAAAGACACGTTTTGAAGCGTGTCCTCGGCAGGTGAAACGCCTTAAGCGTAGGTGATGACTGCGTACTCGGAGCTGGTGCTCATTTTGCGGCTGACCTCGCGGGGTTGGGGCACGTGTAGCCGGTCAGCAGAACGTGATGCGTGCAGAAGAGACCTGGCGTCTTCTCCCCTCCTCTGGAAACAACAAAGGGGAAAGGAAGTTTAGCATGTTGTTAAATCTGAAGCAACAGGTGCCTAAAAATGCTTCTCTTTTCAATCCTGCCTTTAGAAAGTAGTTACTTTTGCTTTATGAGGAGTAACTTCTAAGCTGTATTATTTTACCTGGGGTGTAGATCTTTTCCAGTGTTTTATGCCAGCGCACTGGAAAAAGTAACTTTATTTATACAGCTCTGGCAAGTAATGAAGGTAAATTCCTTTCAGGGTTCCTCGCCAGCCAGCCAATGTTGCTGATTAGGATCTACACTTAAGGGCAACACATGCTGCCTCATTTCTTAAAGGCTTGGTTTTACAGTAACTGCAAAATATTACCAAAAGGGGGGGGGGATTGAATAGTAAAATAAAATACCAAAAATATTCTTAGCATTATAGAACAGCTGAATATGTGGCTTTTACCTCTCCGATTGTTAGGCAGTTGACTTGTGAGAGCTCTGGTGTACTGACGCCTCGGACCGCTATTGTTATGTCGGCATATGGGACCTCAGTATCACCCTCATCAGCTGGGTCAAAGGAATAAACCATGTTAACAGTAATCATCAGTCTATGTGCCTGCATTTTTTTCCACTTTGTGCTAATGAAAAATCATCTTACCAGGTGGAGGAATATTCAATGCCACTCTTTCACCTTGTGTTGTTTGTGTACCTGACAAAAAAAAAGGAAATTTTAAAATTGCAGCTTTAAATTTGGAAGCTAACAGTTTTCTTTCATTTTACAACTTTAAGCTGCATACCTTTCCTTGCCATGCTGCCAGTATTTGGTGGTTCTATTGAGCTGAAACTGTTAAAGATGAAGAGATTACCAAATGACAAGTTCAAGTGAAAGTACATTGAAACAAAAATAATAACCTTACTTACCTTGAATAGCGTGATAGTGCCCTACATATAACTGTTAAAACATAGATAGATGTTATAAACACAAACAAATATTTTATTTTAGCTAATTCTTGCTTTTCCTGGTAAATATTAGCAATCTATTTAAATGTGCTTTACCAGTCCAGTTCTCGAAGCAAAGACAGACAGCCTTGAAGACAGCAATAGCTGAAACACCCATGGCGACAATGATAATCGAAAGAACCTTAATTTCAGCATGCAACTTTTTTAACCCTGAAACAAATACAAAGAGTGGCTTTTACTAACATACTTTTCTCTTTAGACAAAAAAAAGTGTATAGTATTTCTGCATATGCTGAGAAATATATTAAATGGTATAACATATACTATTACAGTAACATAATTTTATCAATTAAGAATGAACCTATTAAGACTGACCACTTTTATCATCAGTTTTCATTGGAACTGTCCAGGTTGGAACACTTTTTTGAACTGTAAGAGAAAAATGTTTTCAAAAAGTAAAAAATCAGACAAGCAAAGCGTATTTGCATATTTCAGTGTTGCTTTACCTTGAAGATGAAGGGAAAAAATACACTCTGGTTTTGTTGAAAGCTTTGGGTCAGCTGTGTCTACGGTATAGCATGTGTAGTTCTTGTTTAGGTCATTTGCCGACACATTTGATAGGCAGAGGGAAGAAGTACACATGGTTTTACTTGGAACTGTTCCACATGTACTAGAATTATTTGATCCTTTTCCCCAGTGGGCACGAACAAATCCAGAGGAACAGTTGTAGGTGCAGTTCATCGTGACATTGCCCCCCAGTTCCACAGTTACAAACTGAACATGAGCCGAGCTCACATAATCTGCAAAGAGAATTTATCGGATTAGCTTCACTGTACAATATTACCTCACATAACAACAACAAAAAAAAACGAGTAGAATTTACTCATTACTCACTGTGTGCCATCCCAAAAAAGAGAAAAGTTAAGGGGATAACAATCATCATTGTTGGTCCGTGTTTTTCTGACTTGTTCCTTTGTCAACGTACAATTAAATATCTTGTGCTTGTGCACTGTATTGGTGCATGCACCTGCAAATCTCTTGGAAACACCCACATGCATGTTTCTACAGGAAGTGGTTGATGACAGCATCCAAGTTGTTTAAAAATAATTCATAACTTTCCATGGATTGCATCTGAGGTTCTAAAAGAATAACTTTTGGTTGCAAATTTAAAGGTCAAATGGAGATTGGAACATGACAGCATGATAGCAATGTACTGGTGGATAAAACTATATATATGTATAGATTTTTGTTTGTTGGGGCTTAAATA
The DNA here is from genome assembly GCA_036245035.1 of Adrianichthys oophorus. Lineage (NCBI taxonomy): Eukaryota > Metazoa > Chordata > Actinopteri > Beloniformes > Adrianichthyidae > Adrianichthys > Adrianichthys oophorus. Next base: position 15,251,636 of record BSAI01000072.1, on the reverse strand, counting down.
CAATACCGTACACGTGCATGGTTTTGACACCGGATTTGAAAAACATCCCACAAGCGCACCAGATTCAGTAGCGTAGCATTCTCCCAGCTTCAACAGAACTAAATCAATTTCTATTTTGAATTTTTCATTTGGTTATTGCATATTCTTTAAAGATAAAAAAATAACATTTAAACATTTTTATGAACTAACTTAAAAAAATTTATAGTTTGCATATTGCTCAGGTAAACCTTTTTACGCTTCATACCTTTCTTACATTATGCTACATGGCCAACATGAATAATTGCCATACTAGTCACAACATCTAGGCTAGCTCTCACACAAACTCATGTATTATGAAAGCAGCAGGTTCGGTTATAGCAGCTAATTGCACTGCGCTGTCAGCCTGAGCAACCACACAGGAATCACATTTCGTGCTCATTTCACTTTCCGGCTAAGGGCCTTTCATTTTCCATTGCTCTAAACTATTCTTCTTAAATTCTTAGGTCAAACAGTATGAAATGTAACCCATGGAATTGTTTCCCACTGAGTACACGGTTAGAATTCCAACAATGATGCACTCCTTGAAAGCATTGCACTTGTTTTGTTTTCCAACATCATGGATATTTTTACTGCTGACATGGTCCAGAGGCACTTCAGGTAAGAGCGGACAAAAAGTTTTATAACCTATAAAATGATATTCATCAGTATAATGGCAAAACTTCAACTTCTCTTCTTAAATCTATTTGTAAGAATTCCTTGAGGGGAGTGCAGATCTCTTTCTCAGTGAAAAAGCAGAGCTTGATGAATGTCCACCTGGAAAATACATCTCTAGCCTGCGATGCTTGGATTGTCCCGCTGGTCATTTGTGAGTCTTTGAGATATAGATACAATCTATTTTTTTCCTGATATGATGAAGCATGTTTCCAAATAGAGTTATATATAGATATATTTATACATATATATTTGCATGAAATTTAACCTTTCTTACCTAGTTGCACAGGCAACTTATCTGCACCAAACCGATGCCCAAGGGGAACCTATAATCTGCAGACAGGGAAGCACAGTATCAAAGACTGCAAGGTGAAGAAAATAGAACAAGAGCGTCCATGTATAAAACAAATTCACATTTTTATGTTTTTTTTTATGCCTTTTCTTGAAAGTTCTGAAAATTGCTTAAGTTGATAAACAATAATTTGTAATTTTTCCTTTTGTCATCACTCTATATTGAAGAAATTCAAACTTTTGAATTTGAAAATGCATCAATTCAAAAAATTATTTTTAATCTGGAAAAAAAAGGCAGGTAATTTCTTATTATAAGAAATAATATTTGTTGATGAAAGTTAAGTTTAACCCCAAGTTATATGAAAACTCTTTTTTCTAACCAGACAAAACTGGCAGATGTCCAGCTCTATTCAGAAATAAAACATCAGTTATAGGTTTATGCAAGAATAAAAGATGACCCAGAGAGGAAGTTCATTGTCATTCTGCCTACTCATAACTAATTCTTTCATGTTGCAGCCGTGTTTTCCAGGTCTGATCAGCTCAGAGGACGGAGTGGACTGCAAGCTGTGTCCTGCAGGTTTCTCCTGTGACACAGCCAGTGGGGCTCTTTATTTGTGCCCTGCAGGACAATATTCTTCTGAAGGACTTCTGCAATGCCTATCCTGCCCTGTAGATTCTGTCTGCACGGCTGGCTTTCCTCATAAGGTTTTGATTAGACTTGCATAGCTGGCTAAGATAGTGGCTAAGATGTAGTTAGCAGCTGAACTTTTTTCTGATTCCTGCGATACCTGATCCTCACAGTGTGAGCCTGGAACGGAGCCCAACACGGGAAACACTAAGTGCAGCGAATGTCCTCCAGGTTTTTATTCCACGCCTTGCACAGTCTGGTGTCTGCAGTGCCCTGCAGGTACTACAGCCACAAAAGTGCATTTGTTTGACCGTTTTTGCATTTGATGCTGACCAATAAAAACCTCCCAGGAAGCTTCTGCCCAGACAGTGGGATATTCCAGCCGCTGCCCTGTCCTCCAGGCTCATCATCTGCACTTGGACAAACTTACTGTCACACCTGTAACGACACATCTATTCTGTGTGGGGGAGATATAGCCCCCCCCTGGAGCCACTCGGTTCACAGATCTGTTCAATCCTCCACTTGTCGACCGGGAACATACAAGCAAGCAAAAGAAGACCTGTCATGCACCACCTGTCCCAGAGGTTGATATATTTTTACTTTTTTCTATTAATGTTTTATTTGCTTCTGCAGAAAGCTTAATGCAGTTTGTTGCTGTTTTTCTTCATTTCAGGTCATTATTGTGTGGGAGGTGCTGCATTTCCTTGTCCTGCAGGCACTTATGGCCCCAAAGAAGGCCTGCAGAGACTAAGAGATTGTACAATGTGCCCTGCAGGTAGAGTCCTAATAGCTACACACTTTTTAAAACCTTTTTATACAAAAATAAATAAATTAAATAAAACCCTGCAGAGTATCATAAAAACAACCCTTAAAAATCCTGTAGCAGATTTTCAAACCTCATAAACTAGTTCCCAAACTTTTTTTTTTTTTTTTTTTTTTTTACCTTTAATATGTGTGGTATAACCCTTAAAAAAGGTTCTCCTTGTCTATTAATATTTTCCTCTAGGGTTTTACTGTCTGGAAGGTAGCTCGCAAAGACCCACCTCCCAGTTCATGTGCCCGTTAGGATATTACTGTGAGGAGGGCACAGCTACCCCTCACGGGTCACCTTGCCCTGCTGGTACAGGAGGGGAACAAGTGGGTCAGACAAGTAGGGCAGCCTGCAAGAGATGTGGGGAAGGACGCTTTTGTCCAGCAGGTAAGTCTTAGTTCTAACATGCTCTCTTTAAAGGAGGAACAAATACCGCAAAGCAACACATTTGTCCCAAAAGGCTGCCTCATTCACAGCTAAAAAGGGAAGTTTTAGCCACTTTTGGATGCAACCCAAATTCAAGAAGACCACAGTGTGTGAATAGGACAACTTATTCACACATTAAGTCTATAAATGTATGCAAATATCAGATGAGTGGATAGTACACTGTAATCATCAATGATCTACAGGCTCAGCAGGTCCTGGATTGCCATGTGCTCGCGGCAGGTTCTGTCCTGCTGGCACTCTAAGGGAGGTGACATGTCCCCCAGGCACCTACACTGCTCATCAAGGGGCAATAAGTATGTATAATTGCTGATTTTTAATTTATGTCCCAGTAAACAATATTTTAATTAGACACGGATCATCCTTTGTCATACAGAGGCAGTACATTTCAGTTTTTTTTTCATTCATTCATTCATTTTCCAAACCGCTTTATCCCTTTCGGGGTCACGGGGTTGCTGGAGCCTAACCCGGCTACTCATGGGCGAAGGCAGGGTACACTCCTGGACTGGTCGCCAGTCTGTCGCAGGGGCCACAATCACACACCCATACACACTCACATTCACACCTAGGGACAATTTAGAGTAACCAATGAAGCATGTTTTTGGATGGTGGGAGGAAGCCGGAGTCCCCGGAGAAAACCCACGCATGCACGGGGAGAACATGCAAACTCCACACAGAAAGGTCCCCCAGCCAGGACTTGAACCGGCAACCTTCTTGCTGTGAGGCAGGAGCGCTAACCACTGCGCCACCGTGCAGCCCCTCAGTTTTTTTTCTCATTGTAATAATTGTAATATTTATAACTATAAGGAAATCACGTTTAAATTCACCTTCACCATCTATAGTAATTGTATAGTCCTGCAACAGCTCAGTGAATACCAACAAATACTTTTTAATTTTTGTGTATGTTTAAAGGTAAACAAGCTGTGTGGTTAAAAAAACAGCCCCAGATGGATGCCTGAAAGAACAATCAAACAGTATCTATTTTTAGAACATTAAAAAAGCATAATTTGTTGTCAAGGATTTATTTTCATAGAGATCCAAAGACAGATAAAAGAAAACCAACAAAATTAGAACTGACACCTTTGGATGTTGGTGATATTAATAACGCTGTAGAAGATTTTTTGGGATTTGCCATCTTTTGCTCATTTTAGTTGTTTTTTCCAGGTGTAAAGGATTGTCTCAAATGTCCACCTGGCTTTTACTGTCCAGAGGGCACAAGTGACCCAATGCCCTGTCCACCGGGCACTTTTAACCCCTTAGAGGGCCAGGATGAGCTGGCAGACTGCAGAGAGTGCTTTGCAGGAAAGGCCTGCACACAGATAGCTCTGAGAGCCCCTGATGTGGACTGCATGCAAGGGTAAATCTGTTTTTGTGATTATTTTTGTTTTACAATTAAATTAGTCTTAATTCATTTTTTTTCTGTGCAAATCTAAACAGATACTTTTGTCCTCCTGGCTCATCCAAACCCAACGTGCCACTCAATGGCTGCCCACCCGGAACGTTCAGCAATCGCACTGACCTCATTGACCGCTCTCAGTGTCAGCAGTGTCCTGCCCGATACGCCTGTCTTCGAGGTGATATTTTATGTATTTCTAAACAATTAGACCAGGAGGGGGGGGGGGGGGCAAACTACGGCCCGGGGGCCATATGCAGTTTCTGCAGAACAATTATACTTAGTGTATAATCACCTTGAAAATACTTATAAAACTCTAATAAATATTTCTTCTGATCTTTAATGATTGTCACCAATTTTTTTGATTATTTAATACAAATCTGAATAGAGGCTTCAGAAAAGCATGCATAATAATGGCATCTGTTTGTTTTCTTCTGCATAAGCTTATATACAAGTGCAGCACCTTTTTTTTTAAATTTTCTTTTATTAGAACATCTTAATTTAAAGTATCTGTATGATACCTACATTTTTTTCCATGCTTGCCTCAACAAAATTAACTTATGTATATCAGAGTTCTCTAATGTGTACTAATATCCTTTCATTTCTGCTGTGAAACCTTCCGTTTTCACACTTTTGGATAAAAAATGGTTAATTAAAAAGATAGGTTAAATCTTATCTTGAGCTTTGTTAGGCTATATTGTACTATATCTAAAATAAGCATTCTTTGATTCATCAGGAACTGGTGGTATTCAAAGACCACCTCTTTTTTGCTTCTCTGGGCATTATTGTCCCTCCGGAACAATGTTTCCAACCCAGTACAAGTGTCCTGTAGGGACATGGAATGGTCAGGGTGGACTGGAAGATGAGAGCGATTGCCAGCCGTGCCCTCGAGGCTGGTACTGTTTGGCTGGGTCTTCAGCTCCAACGGGCCGATGCAACTCCGGTCACTACTGTCCTGAAGGTAAAACAAAAATCAAAGTTAACATTGATGGAATCTAACAAGGGTCAAAGTTACTCTGAAAGATCTTAAGAGTCATTTTTTGCACATTAGAGAAAAAAAATTATGTTCTACAAAGTAATTTTAAAAATCAAAAGAAATATTGCCCTCTGTGCTCCTTTGCTTTAATGCTGAGTCAGCTATGTAGACATAACTCTGGATGTTTCATCACTAGGTACTGCGTATGGCACCCAGTTTCCTTGTCCTGCGGGTACCTACAGCATCCAAATGGGCAACAGACATGTGGAGGACTGCTCCGAGTGCCCTGAAGGCTCGTTCTGTGAGCAGGGAACCTCCAAGCCTTCACCTTGCCCACCGTAAGTAGAGGGAGCTCTCACACGTGAACATGAAGATCCAGAGACCATGAAATGACTGCAAACATTTAGGTGTAAAAGCTCTGACTCAGTAGCTGTCCTCTGCCCCATCTTTCCTCAGCTCTACATTCCGCCCTCTTAAAGGAGGTCAGAAGCTGGAGGACTGCTCTCCTTGCCCTGCCGGCTATTTTTGTCCCCACTCAGCCACTGTCAACCCCAGAGTGTGCGGAGCAGGCAGCTACTCTGTAAGGCCCCATCTAACACAGTCCAGTGGGACCAAAGTGACAGAACCAGCGAAACAAAGAAATTGTGTATTCTTGTCAGTCCATGGAGCCATTTTGATTATCTTTTTTTAGTGCTACCCTCGCCTACATAACCTTCTCTTACATTACTCACCTAGTATGTAAATCTTTAAATGTCAGCAAGAGAAATAGTTATTGCTCTTGTTTGTTGCAGATCAGTTCTTTCTGTGTGTTCAGCTTTCCCAGCATTTCCATCCTATTTATCTTCTTCTTTTACACCCCCACCGGTTGATATCTTTAACTGCCTGAATCTTTCTTCACATTCTCTTGTGTGTAGGACGAAGGCTCTGAGGAGTGCTCGCCGTGCCTGCAGGGCCACTACTGCAGCGATGAGACCACCAGTGAGGAAGCCATGTTAAGTGTTATGGTGTGCCCCCCAGGTTTCCTCTGCTCCCAGGGTTTGGCCAGAGACCCCCAGCGCTTAGCCACACTCTGCCCTCGAGGTTTCTACTGCCCCGGAGGAGGCATTGTGAGTCAGCGTGACGGCACACGGAGAAAAAAAAATCTTTTTTTTCCCCTTTTTGGTTAAAAAAATGTACATTGGCTAAATATTTCTACATATCATAGAATCCCAACCCCATTCCCTGCCCCAACGGCACCTACAGTGATTCTCCTGGCCTTCGCAATGTCGCAGAGTGTGTCAAGTGTCCTGAGGGGAAGTACTGTTTTTCCAATCATCCTTTTGAACAGCCAATTACCAAGCCTGTAAGAAGAACAAACATTCATAGTTATGTCTTTAATGCATAACACCTTCAAATACCAATAATTAATGCTGTCATATCTAGACAGGGGAGTGTCCTGACGGACACTACTGCCCCCCAGGGACAGGCCACCCTTTCACCTACCAGTGCCAGGCTGGCAGGTATAGAAACAACACACTTGGTCACAGAGGAGAAGTGTGTATTCTCTGTCCGTCCAGGTATTTCTGTAACAACCTGGGAACATCTGCCCCTACAATGTGCCCTCAGGTCAGAAATACAAAAAAATAAAATAAAAAACAAAACAAGAGGGATGGAAATTGTTTTTATTTATGTTGCTTTATTACTGTACACAGGGGTTTTTCTGTCCAAATGGTACCTCCACTCCCATACCTTGTCCTGAGGGGACCTACAGCTCACGCTCTGCACTTGGTGATGAATCAGAGTGCTCCCCTTGTGGTGGAGGAGAGTATTGCGCTGGTGTGGGACTCAAAGAGCCTTCTGGAAGCTGCAAAGGCCGTTTCTACTGTAGAGTGGGAGCTAAGTCTTCAGTATGACCCCCTTTTTACTGGAGATAAAATGCATTTAATTTACAACGTTTTTGTTCATTGCCTTGTTATAGTTTGTTTCTAACAGACTCGTGTACAAAGGGGTTTAGTAAGTAGATGAGTCATTTCTGTAGAACATTATAAACCATTTGGAATTTTAAAAAACTTTTTAAGGTTTGGAAAAATGTTTTTTGAACGATTGCTAGTTCTTTAAGCTTGTGTTTGTGGTTCTGTTTTTTCTGTCAGACTCCAGCTGATGGACCGACAGGAGGCTTGTGTCCACCAGGAAGTTACTGTCCTCCAGCTTCGGCCTCTCCACTCCCCTGTCCACCTGGAACCTTCAGCAACAGCATTGGCCTCAGCAGCCCTGAGGAGTGTGCCAGCTGTCCTCCGGGGTAATCTCACTTGGCGCAAAGTGGAACGACGTGAAGGCTGTACCCTCTTTGTGAGTTAACATGCATCTTTTTATGTCAGTTTTTATTGTTCAGGTTACAACAACACCTCACCTTCAGGACCTTGTTTATCTGGTTTCTACTGCACTGGTGGCTCAGCTACACCTGTTCAGAATGAAGCAGAAGTGGGCCACCATACCTTGAAAGGGGCAGCCCGACCAGAGCCTTGTCCTCCTGGAACTTTTCAGCCAGTAGGACACACTTCACGGTGGTTAAAATCATAGATTGTTTTAAAGAATATATACTCAGCTTTGTTTGGAACCTTCCCAGCGCCGAGGTGCAGGGTCATGCTTTGAGTGTCAAGGAGGCAGACTGTGCAACAAGACCGGCTTGTCGGAGCCCCTTCTGTGTCCTGTGGGACACTACTGTCCTCCAGACTCCTCTGCTGCTGTCCCTTGTCCTTCAGTCAGTATCTCTCCATTATCATGGTTGGCTCTGTTTGTGTGTCCTTTCAATATACCGGTAGTTTTCATCCTTCTATAGGAGTTTCACAAAAAGGAAATTGACAAATGAACTTATCTAATTACTCAGGGAACCTATGCTGAGCAGCCTGGTGGCGAGACGGTGCAGCACTGTCAGCCATGCGAGGCGGGTTCGTTCTGCAAAAAAACTGGTCTGTCTGAACCTCAAGGTCTCTGTGACCCAGGTCACTACTGCACGTCTGGAGCCTTCACCGCCTCCCCAGTGAGTTCTTCTGAGTCTCTATGACCTTAAAGATAGAAATCAGATTACACCATTATGACAGGTATTTTTAGAGACAAAAACAAGGAAAATACCAATGAAAATCTAAAGCATCTAAGAAAAAAAGACAATACTTTAAAGGCAACCAAATGAATTAGCATACACACCATAAATATATTTAAAGTACTCCAATGTAGTAAAGTATGTAGAATGAAGGTGAATTATAGGACTGCTGTTTACTTGGTTTATTTTGCCTTTGCTTTGATTTTTCCCAGGGGATGTAATTTGTGTGTTGCAGTATGTGAGCGGAAAAGAGCACAAACAAGGAAAAATGATGGGGTAATTAAGGAGGTGGAATATTCTTGGTGTCGAATCAGTGCACTTAATTTAATAGCAGCTGTTCCTTTTTTTTTTTTTTTTTTCTTTACACCCACCTTGTCATTTAGTTTTCACGGTTCTATATAAACATGAATCCAGTGCAGTGCTTCTCTTCCACTTTGTATAAGAAACTGCAGTTGGATGAGCTGGTTTAGTGTTGCGTAGGAAAAAGCTTGATGGCCACTAACTTGAACTGCCCACAGCTTCAAGTTGAAACTCTCAGAAGAGTCAGAATGGAGCCAAAAAGATTTAATGTTCCAAAGCCCAAAAAGGTTTTCTTTAGACTGAGTTCAAAATCAAACCTCCAAAGCACGTTGTTTATCTCAATTTTTCACGTTGATGACATGACCATTATTCATTTGGCATGAAAGTGATTACATTTCTGAATTGCAGGTAGGTTTAGCCTCTGGTGGCGTGTGTCCTGTGGGTTATGTTTGCCCAAAGGGCACAAAACATCCGCACCTATACCCGTGTCCTGTCGGAACTTGGAGCAGCTCTGTTGGAGCCCAGAACCTGTCTTTCTGTCATCCCTGCCCACCTGGACTATACTGCAACAGTTCTGGACTGAGTCAGCCTTCAGGAATATGTGATGGAGGTAGTGCATTCACATGGACTTTATTATTTACCTAATTTCACTCAAACAGATTGTATCTCATTTCACTTTTTTGTTCTTGAAAATAGACTAAACACTAAACTTAATAGGAATTAGGTTAATATAGTCACATATTCTTTCAAATATATTTTTAGGTTATTATTGTGTAGAAGGAGCATCTTTTGCAAAGCCCTCAGATGGAGTGACAGGAAATATTTGTCCAGTGGAACACTATTGTCCTCCAGGCTCAGATTTTCCTATAGAGTGCCCGGATGGCACGTTCTCAAATGCAACAGGTACAAAAAATAAATAAAAAAGCTTAAAACTGCGCAAGATGTTGCACAGTAATACTAGAAGTACAACTTCTTTGTTTGACTATGGTCTTCTAGGGGCAGAGTTGTGTGGAGACTGTCCCGTGGGGACATACTGCCTGTCAGGAGAAGGTGTCCAGCCCTGTCCAGCTGGTCATTACTGCCTTGGTGGAGGTGTTGAGGGGATTCTGCCCTGTCCGCCTGGCACATACAACCCTCGCTTTGGCCTCAGTCAGGTGGAGCAGTGCTTCGTTTGTCCAGCAGGTGACAATATTGCTGCACAGTTTTCAGCACTTTATCTGAAAGACAAAAAATGATTTTAATTTGTGAAATTGCTTTTAATTTATGTGGCAGATTGGAGCTAATTGATATTAAGGAAAAGTAATTATGTATATTTCCCCATGTTTAATTAACTAAACGAGGAGCAGATTATGATGTGATGAAAGTGGTATGAAATGTTCCTGCTACTTCAATTATGTTTTTTTTAGGATTTTATTGTGAAGACTGGGGGCTGTTTGAGCCCAGTGGACCCTGTCAGGCTGGATACTACTGCCAAGCAGGTAAACAGCACAAAGGATGCTTTAAATTTCATTCAAATCTCAGTTTGTGTTGGCCTAAACTTTAAGATCTTTTGTGGACTATACCTTAAACTTTAAACTCAAGGTGTAAACTTTGAGAATCCAGACAGCAACTTCAGCACAGGAATAGGAGGAATATGCCCCAAGGGGAGTTACTGTCCTGAGGGCAGCGGTCTGCCTCTGGCTTGTCCACCGGGGACTTACTCTAACAGGTTGACTGTGAAAAAAATCTTAAACACATCATGGCAACCCCATAATTGCTGATGTTTGTATGCAAGTGCTTGCTTTTTGTGTGGTTGCAGTCTCTATCTGACAGATGCCTCTGGCTGCAGTCCATGTCCAGCGGGTCAATACTGTGGCGCTCCAGGTCTAACTCGCCCGTCTGGTCTCTGCCAGGCTGGATCTTACTGTCCAGGTGGAGGCACAATAAGAACAGGTGCAAATTACTTTGAGTTTCGGTCCCGTCTGCTGCTGCAAGAACAACATTTATTATTCATTAATGTGATTTCTTGCATGGAATAAAACAGCGGGGGAGCAGAATTAATGTGTAATGTGTGAATAAAGATCTGTTAAATGAGCATCACACAGAGGAAAGCGGTTGCTTTTCTGTTGTTGATGCAGGAAACCCAAATGTGTGGAGCTGTTTGCTTGAATGAATAATTAATGCCTTAATCAGGCATTTATCAGTAGATTTTTTTTAAACAACAGCAGCATAAGTTTCTGTTGCAATTAATTGAATATTCTTTCTTTTGGCTTAAAAGGAAGTCTTTGCCCACCAAGTCATTACTGCCCTGAGGGCAGTGGTAGCCCAGTGCCATGCTCTGCAGGAACCTACAGCAATCTGACGGGTCAGCCAGTGTGTTCCCGCTGTCCTGCAGGATATTACTGTCCTGAAATGACTGGCAATTTTACTAAATTCCCCTGTCCCCATGGTTTCTACTGTCCTGATGGTAATCTCATACAAACACACCAGCAGCTGTGTTGTTCAGACTTTTTTCAAAACATCCGCTCATGTGCTTATTGGTCAGAACAGAGGACAGCTCTTCACAACAGTTTTTAAAACATTTATGAGCATTTTTGATTTGCGTTAATGCATGTTAACTTTGGTTAAATGCACATTATTTTACCATATTTATTATAGATTCATAGGTGCATGTAATAAATAAAATTAAACCAACACTGAAAGAACAGAAATCACTTTGTACAAATGTACAAAATATACACATTCTTATATAATAATCTGATTTAAAAGGATTATTTTTAATCCAGCATACAAAGTAAAAAAACATTTCTGTTACTGCAGTGATTTATAGCTTGCTGTCATAAATAATTAGCTTTAGCCTTTACAACCCAATTAAAGCTGTTGGATTGCAAATACCAACAGAACTTCTGTTTGTTTTTTGCATTTACCCTGTATTTTTATGTACAGGAACTAAGCATGCCACCCAATTCCCTTGTCCTCGGGGATACTACAACCCAGAGCCAATGACTCAGAGCCTGGATAGTTGCCTGCCTTGTCCTCCAGGACACTACTGTGAGAAAGAACGGCTGACCAAAGTGTCTGGAAAATGCAAGCCTGGTCAGTAATGGAGTCTTTGTTCATATTGACCAAACATACAAAAACAGACATGCAGCCAGGGCTCACAGCAGCAGTTCTTTGTCCTGTGTGGATGCTCGTTGGGCTTCAGGAGCTGACAAACAAGTGCAAGGCAGTCTGGGAGACTTTAGGAAGGGAACAAAGAGAGCACATTAAGCACAAGGAGCCCAACATCAGCAGTGTTTTACCATCAGCTGCTTTTAAATTCTTTATGTATCATTTATTAATGCACAATAATGCAACAAAAAAGCCCGTCTCTATATGTCAGCTGCATGTGGCTCCAACTCAGACAGAAATGAGTAGAATGCCTGTCTAATTTATGAAGCTGTTTTCTTTTTTCACAGCAGTGACTCATTTATCTCACCGTGATCTGTGTGGTTGTCTTCCTGTGATGTTAAATGTCTTGCTGTAAGAAGACAGTCATGTGCTTTGTCTCTTGCTGCGTTTGTTCTTTTCAGGGTGGTTCTGCGTGTCAGCAGCATGGAACTCTCAGCCCTTTGACCTGGACAATTACACAAATGCCAACTGTCTATGTCCAGCTACCTCCACAGGGGGGCGCTGTCAAGTGGGCTTTTATTGTCCTCTCGGAAGTTCTGAGCCCTCACCCTGTCCTCCAGGAACCTTCTGCAACCTTTCCGGTATTTAATTATTGACGGCATATGTGATAGAGCACAGAATGCACTTATTTATGTCAATTATTTATTAGTCATCAACTTAAGCATATTCCCTAAGCTTTACAGTTTGCATAAGGTCATGTAAATGACCTATTGAAACCAACCTTTAGCAAGAAGTAGTCTACTTAAATGTACTACAAGTATACTTAGCCTACAGTGAAAGTGAGGCAGCATACTTAAAGTTTACTTTTATTTATGCCATCTATATATTGTTAACATAAAATGTTCCAAGTTAGTTAGTCTGAAGAAGTTTTCATTTAGAATAGTTCCTGCACTAAACGGGCATAGATTACTTGCTATACTTACACTCATGGCTCTAAATTGAATTTTTTGATTACTAGCCGGGATGGTCAGTAACATCCGAAGTCTACCACCCAAATTAGATTTCTTCTAGAAAAGTAATTTTTAGTTATTTATTTGAAAGCAAAACAGGTATTTCCTTTATTTATAACGTTTCAGTTGATGATTATTCTCTCGCAAAAATAAAACACTAATAATAAGTGAACGTCTTATGCCAGGTTTTATAACATTGCAGAAATTCGATATTATTTTAACAAAAGACACTTCTGATCTCTGAACTTTTTTATGAACTCATACCTTTTGTTAAAGCATTGACTTTTCATCAAAGCCAAATAATATTTATTTCTAGTCATGGTCATTTATTTACAACTTGAACATTTTTTAGGAAATTTAATTTGTTCAAATCACTTTTTTTTTCCCATAAGAGTTAAGATTAAAACTATTTTGTTTCTTAAAAAATATAATGTATAAAAACATGCATATATTAAAATACGTGCATGTTTTTGGCGTTATTGTGTTTGTTCTTACAGATCAGTGTGTTGTAGTTGTGAGTCTTTAGACTTGCAATGACAAGGAGCAACAAAGTGAGTGTGTGTTTGTCTTGGCTGATCAGTGTGAGCAAATGCAAGAAATACCGGCAGACCTGAACGGACAAAAGTGATATCTAAATAAAAGCACGAGTGCGGAAATTCCATGCAGCCCCTGAATACACCTCGTGCTGAGCCGTGACTATTAACTCTGCGCAATAAAGTCAGTATTAAATGTTTAAACCAACTCTGGGATGGATGTTTGTGTTAGCCCGTGGGTACCGAGCAGATGCTTAAAAGTCATGGTTGTGAGTTTGAGCGATGAAGAGCAATGCCTCAACCGCCAAAGTGGCTGGTGACAGTGTTTATCTACCCGCCAAAACGAAGTTGTATCCACGTTTGGGGGTGTGTGTGGGTGGGTGTTAATTTAAAGCCCTGCTTATACCTAATTACTCAATAAAACACATTTCAGTTGTACTATTTTTTGCTTAGGGCCCTAAAAAGTCTCACTATCAAAAGTTGTGACTTGATAAGCATTTATTGTCTTACAAGATAACTGTTAGTAATAATTTGGAGAATTAAGAATCAGAGAGGGGCAGGCTATGACAGCTAATGCTAGTGTGTTATTAACAGCTAGAAAAGGGCTAGCTACAACTGAAGAAAGTGCATCTTTTTCACTCCTTGAAGCAACTTAAACTTCAAACACAAAAAGCTATAGTGGTTCTCTGTGGATTCTTAGAGCGCAACGTTGGCAGTCTTGGCAACATGGCCTCATGCTCCACAGTCTAGACTAACGAGGTCCATGCTGGCTTATTTTTAGCATCAAAAGAAAACTTCTCTTCACTTTGGCTTTTATCTCAGTTTTCAAGTCAGCTTAAAGGGATAAAGAGAGGTTTCTTTTGATAGGGGGAATAATAAGGATGCGCTGAAGCTAATTTTTACTGGATTCAGAGGATTCTGCCAATGTTTTTTTGTGAATTTTGTTTATTTATTTTTTTACTTTGGTAATTATACTCTCACTACAAATTTGAATGTTCTTCTAAAAATAAAACAGTTATGATCAATAAAAAGCTAAGTGAGGTGAAGTCAAACAAAGATGCAGAAAGTGAACTAGAGAAAAATCTCGTAACACAACAAAGAAGTTCAGAAAACAAGAACGATAAAACAAAAAAGCCAAAATGTGCATATAGTTTTTTATTGGATCTTCATTAGACCTCCAAATTTAACATAATGACGTATGATTACTTTGTTGTGCTCATTGCATAAATAAAATATTATTTACAGCAACTATCAAAGCTTATTCAAGATTTAGACCTATTCCATGTTGAACCTATTACTTTGATAAATATATTTACAGTTAACAGAATAACACGTATATATCTTCCCCTAAAAGGTTTAGCTTTGCCAGCGGGTCCTTGTTCCCCTGGGTATTACTGTACTGGAGGAGCCACTGGGGCCAGCCCAACTGATGGGAAAACAGGGAACGTCTGTCCTCCTGGAACGTACTGTGGTAAGCCCAGCTTTTGTGCCTTTCACGGTTGTATTTGAACCAGTCTGTAGGTAACAAATGCCAGTTTTGGAAAGTTTCCTTGTAAAACAGACAGCATGGTAAATCTAGTAGTTCTTGCCACTTAATTAGCTTTAGGCACAACCAAATAAAGATATTACAACAAGAAGCAATCTTTAAGATAGTGTTCTTCGCAGCCAACTACAGCAGGATAAAACAAGTTGAAGAAGTTAATCATAAGTATAAATAAATAATCATAAGTTTTTATGCAGAGGGGTACCTTTTCTGAATATCTCAAATACATATTCAAAGTCCCTCATTCATAAGCGAATTGCACCTTTTTTTTTTCTTTCTATGCTCTAAAAGTCATGCAAAAGAAGTGCATAGCAGCCTAAACAGTCACTTGTGACTCAGGTTTGACTAATCTTTCTGTGCATGTGTGAGGCAGCCTGTTTCTATTTGTGTTAACCTCTTGATAAAGTGATGTTCTCCTCTGGCTGTTTGTGACAAGAACACATCTTCATTTAGACAACTTTCAAACAACCTAGAGAGGGCATTTTGCAGGTAAAATAGATGAATGATTAGAAAGATGAGCGATGGCCCTCTACATCTGTTTCCTTCTACAGCCGAGGGCTCGGGAAAGCCACAGTTGTGTCCACCTGGTACCTACTCCCCAGTAACGGCTCTGACTATTGAGGCTGGCTGTCAACCCTGCACTGCAGGCTTCTACTGCCAAGAAGCAGGACTCATCTCTCCAACAGGACCCTGCAGTCAAGGTCAGTCCATATTCCATATGCAGTTACATGGGTCATTTGAGTTGTATAAGTCTTGCACTTGCCTCTGTCTTTGACACATTATTTGCTGAAGCTCGTGACTGTACCCTCCACGCTGTATACCTTCACAGGTTACTGGTGCCCTCCTGGTCAGACTATGCCTACAGCTCTACCATGTCCTCCTGGTCACTTTTGCACGGAAGGTAGCTCAGCTCCAGACCCCTGTCCATCAGGGACATATCAGAATAGAGGCAAGCAGGCTTCCTGCTCTGTCTGTGAGGCAGGTAAACAATATGAAGCATGTACTTTTACTCTATTTCAACAGTGTTATTAGTCGTCTTATCATATTTATCAGATTGCATTGAAAAACAACAATTCATGATTGATTGAAATGAGTATATCTGCAACTCAAAGGCTTCACTGTAATATGCTGCTCCATCTATTCCCCCTGAAGTCCTTTTTAATGCTGGCAATGCCAAATTGAAAGACGACATTTCTCTTCTCTCAAGGGTACTACTGTGATGTGAGACTGGGTGCAGCCAATCTCTCCTCACTGAGGCCTTGCCCTAAAGGACATTACTGTCCTGCAGGTACAGCCCTCCCCACCCAGCACCCCTGCCCCATCGGCTCCTTTAACCCGAGCGAGCATGCACATAGTCAAGATAGCTGCCTTCCATGTGCCACAGGACATTACTGTCCTTCTGTTGGACTGTCAGAGCCGGCAGGTGAGAAGAAAACAGATCTTTTCTTCTTTCTTCTCTTCTCAGCATTAAACCGGCATGAACCTTTATTTGTGAGGTTCATGAAAAGTTTGAAACAAACCTACATTGGGATTATTTAAATGTTCTATCTGATACTTCAAAATAATAATAATAAAAAAAAACATTTGTGGCTCTTACCCTGTTTTGAGCATAGATTCGGATTTGCATATTAAATGTTGACATACTTGCTCTCTGTCAGAGAGTGATATCCCAAAAGTCAACCTTGGAGGCTATGGTTTTTCAGCGTTCAAATCTGGACTGCAGATATGTCTAGAATACGATCTGACGTAAATCTGTTGTGATGTTTTTCCACCTGCAGGGCCATGTGAAGCTGGATACTTGTGCATAGTGGGAGCCTCTTCTCCCACTCCCGTGGATAAAGTCCTGGGTTCTGTGTGTCCGCCTGGTCACTACTGCCCTTCAGGTTCTTGGATTTCCATAACAATTGGCCACCAGCAGCTTATCAAGGCAGTTACTGATGTTTGAAATTTACCAAGTTCCTGGGGAGCCCTTTTTTCTTCTAGGATGCAATATCTTGCAAGGATAAAGTCTAACTTTAGGCTAAGGTGGTCAAATTCATGCTGTAGAAGGCTATTAACATTCTGCCCTATTGTAGTATGAGGCCGCAATGTTTTATTCATTCTAATTAGCATCTGAAGGCCCACAGGAGATTCTGACAACATATATTTTATTACCTTTAACGCAGCTGTCTTTGAACTTATTTGTGCACTTAGTCTTTTTTACTTGGCTGACCTAAAACCAGTTACTGTAAGGAGAATTCTGCCCAATTAAAAGGTATTCGGTTCCCTACTCCTGGACGGTCGCTTTATATGCACTACAAGCACACCAGCACTTAAATTCTGAGCACAGTTCATAAAACATTTACAAAGCTTTGTGACAGACAAATTCAATGGCTATATATTGGTAGTAAGCTTTTAAAAGTTTTATCATAATCTTGCTTCTTGGGGCTTAAATGCAAGCTTTCATATATATCTTCTTCACAGGCGCTGTAGTTCCTGAGGTCTGCCCTGAAGGAACATGGTCCAACCACTCAGGCCTGCGTAGCCGGAAGGAGTGTACACTCTGTCTGGGCGGATTTTACTGTGACTCAGCTGGCCTTACTAAACCCAGTGGATTGTGTAACGCAGGGTAGAGGAGCCCCAATTTCAACACTAACATATGAAAAAGTAGTTGGCATTCAACTTTTAATCACACAGTATTTGGGTTTTTATTGTTTGTGCAGTTATTACTGCATGGAGGGAGCAGTCACATCGACTCCTACAGATGGAGTTACAGGGGGACCCTGTCCTGAGGGTCACTACTGCCCAGAGGGAACTGTTCAGCCTGTTCCCTGCGATCCAGGGACCTATGTTACTGTTGCACAAGCCACTCGGTGTGAGCTCTGTATGTCAGGCTGGTACTGTGTGTCTGGCTCTCTCTACCTCTGTCTTGCAGGTACCTCTATAATTGAGAAGTACAAAAAAAGCTCTATCCAAGTTTGTAACTTTTCATATTTCACATTTGTGTCTGTTCATTGGCTTCCAGGCTTTTACTGCCCCCCTGGAACTGGATTCGACTTGAGAAGCTGTCCAGAGGGAACCTATGGTCCCGATCCAGGCTACTGGTCTGTCGACCAGTGCAGGAAATGTGACGGAGGCCATTACTGCTCTTCCAGAAATGCCACAGCTGTCTCTGGATCATGCCAAGAAGGATATTACTGTTCACATGGAAACATCTCTCCTCAGCCGCGCTCTCATGATCCAGGCACCAAACCATTTTTGCATGCTCTCTAAATGCTGTTTTAAAACACATTTTCCATTTTTTTTTATGATTGACAGGAGACAAGTGTGTTCAGTTTGAGCTGTCTCTCACCAGGAGAAGGAGGACATTGTCCTGTTGGCCACTACTGCCCTCAGGCTACCATTGTTCCTGTGCCCTGTCCACAGGGAACATTTTCCAACCTCAGCAAATTAGTCTCCAAGGTTTCTTTTGCTTAGTATTACTCTCACCTGACTGTCACTGGAAGTGAAGTCTGTCTGGCTAAAATTATATGTTCATTTTGTAATGTCTGATGCTTTCAGTTTTCACAGCAAAGCAATTCATCATGCAATTCACAAGTTGATGTTTTCTAAAGGCTTCCTTCTTGTTTTTTTCCCAGGAAGATTGTCAGCCATGTCTCCCGGGTTATTATTGTGATGCTATAGGACTCACCGCACCCTCAGGCAAATGTTGGGAAGGTTTTCTTTGTTTTAAGGGTGCAATTCGTCCTGATCCTCCCATCAGAGACAGCAGTGGAGGGCCGTGCCCAAAAGGTGATCTTTAGACATCTGTTTTATAAAAGATGACTGAGAAGGAGTTTAATTGAGTAAATTTGTCATTATATAGGCTGGAAAGTGCCAGTTTAACACTATCCTTAGCATACAATTGAAAAAAAAAGTACAGATGGGAATTTCTACACACATAATTATGTTTTTATTTTACATAAGCTCAAAGCAAGCTGGGTTAACAGGTAAACAATACTGTCTCTCAAGCTAATAAGGCCGAACATAAGCAGCTGTTCTTTTGAGACTGGAAATCGAAGCTTATTTCTTGTGGATTGTGTGTCTTTGTGTGTGTGTTCGTTCCTTTCATGACTCCCGTCTTCATACAAACAGGTTATTACTGTTCAGAAGGCTCTGTGGCTCCTCAGCGCTGCCCCTTGGGAACCATCAGCACAGAAGACGGCAGAGCCAGCTGCAGCGCCTGTCCCCAGGGGTAAACTTGCTTATCAGCCACACGTAGTCGCTTGGAATTGTAAACAGATACACATTCTCCTGCACGCTATAAATATAACAGAAGTTGAAAAAAAGTAACTTCATGTATAGTGAATATAGGGTACATCCTTTTGATGTTTACATGCAGAAACGATTTTACTCCCGCTTATCCTGCAAATGTGTTTGCATTCACAGTCAAGCTCCTTTGTTGCCAGCAGCAGTCGAGAATTAAATTTTTCATCCATGTCTTGCTTTGACAGCTTTTACTGCCCTGGCAGAAGTAATGACTCTCTGTCGGTGAGTTTTCAGTGCCCAGTAGGCCATTACTGTCCGCCTGGGACGTGGTCCAAACACCAGTACCCATGCCCTGCTGGATCCTTCAACCCTAGCACTCAACAAACAAAACTCCAGGACTGTCTACCGTGCCCTGCAGGTCACACAGTCTTCACTACTAATGATTATTACTGTCTTTAATAAAGAATCCGAGCCACTTGGCAGTTGACCCAAAATTTCTAGAGAATATCCTGAAAACAATTACTCACTCTACTGCTCATGATAAAATACATCTCAGTGAGAACGCAATTAATGAATGTCATTAAAAGCTGCACAATTATATAGATACAGTACATTCTCCAAGCTAATTGGAATCAAACCCTGCATGCTAGTTTTTTACTTTTACCTAACCTGATTGTCTTAAAAAATATTTGATTTATTGTTGCTAAACCCCTTTAGGCTCCTTTTGTGCTTTACCTGGAAAAGATGTTGTGTCCGGCCCGTGTAATGCAGGATACTTCTGCCTTTCCGGGGCTCAGTCACCAACGCCAGATTGGGGGAAGACTGGCGGTAGATGTCCTGAGGGGCATTACTGTGTTCAGGGCTCCCCAGAACCCCTCCCCTGCCCCGTGGGATATTATAGCAACACAACTAGAAACAGGCAGCTCTCAGATTGCCTGCCTTGTCCTCCAGGTCAGAAATTATTTAACACATGTTGCATGGATAATTATTCATGGCGTTACTCCACTGCTGCATGACTTGAACCATTTGACAATAATCTTTTTTATGTTATGATTTCGTCACAGAGCTCTTTGTTTTGTAGGATTTCTTTGTGTCAGTAGAGGGCTCTCTTTGCCTTCTCATATTTGTCCTGCTGGCTCCTACTGTCCGGGCAAAGAAAACAGCAGCCAGCAGGGCGCACTGTACTGCTCACCTGGAAATAGGTGTCCACCTGGATCTGAAAGACAAATACCATGTTTGCCTGGAATGTATCAGAGTTATTCTGCACAGGTAACAGAGAGTGAATGTGGAGTTACTCTGTACTCCCTCTTTTGTGAAATTATGTCAATGTATCGCATCATGACTTAGCTGCTGTCTAAAAAAGCTATGATTGACGAATACAGTGGCTTGCAAAAGTATTCACACCCTTGAACTTCTACACATTTACTCACATTATGACCACAAACATAAATATATCTTTTGGGAATTTTATATGAAATACCAACTCAATGTGGCACACACTTATGAATAGTATAAAAGTACATAAAAGTATAGAATTATTTTTTTATTGTCATATTTCTAAAGTGTTCTTGAAAAATTCTCTTCTGTAAATGTTTCCTAAAACATGTTGTGTATTATGTCCTCCAGACAGAGTGTTTGGAATGCCCAGCAGGATTTTTCTGTCCTGGCTCGTTGGATGGAGACGCTAATGCGTCTGGGACTAACATACCCAAGCTCTGTCCTGAAGGACATTATTGTCCACCAGGTAGGTAACAGCTGGGTTGTAACCAGGGTTATTAAATCATTATAACACATATAAGCAGCTGTGACACAGCAGTGTAAGGTGATGTTTTTTTTTCTTTTTACTGTGTATATGTTCCTAAAATGCTGTGTGTCCTATCAAAATGGTGGTTGAACAGCTCTTTAATTGCACAACTCAATTATTTCACAACATTATCTAGATGGACATAGTCTCCACAAATACTTTTATGTGTACTCTTAGACCATCTGTAGATATTGCATGGTTTTATTTGCAGGAACGCAGACTCATGTGGCATTCCCATGCCCAGCTGGCACTTTCAGCAGGCAGATGGGGTTATCCAGTATGTCAGACTGTGAGCTCTGCCCCCCAGGGACATATTGCAGCTCTTCTGGACTAGCTGCTCCCACTGGGGTTTGCTCTCCAGGGTGAGCAAAAGGAGAATTCCTCGTCATACTAACTGACAGATTATGACATCATTTCTTTTTTTTTGTTCTGTCTTATAACTGATCCATATAGTTGTCTTTTTGCAAACATGTGTGTTCTCATCATGCCTTTGTCTCCAGTTACTATTGTGTAAGTGGTTCAGTATCTTCCCAACCAGAGGAGGGCCCCACTGGAGGTCGCTGCCCCTCAGGGTTCTACTGTCCAAAGGGAACCAGCTTCATGATTCCCTGCCCTCCAGGAACCTTTGGTTCTGCAGACGGTGATGTCACACTGCAGACCAGTTTGAAAACATTGATAAACTGTCAAGTTGCAAGAGATATTTGCTGGCATTTTTTTTTTTTTTTGTAAATTAAATGTACAGTTTTGATTTATCAGGGGCAGTCTCTATAGATGCATGTCTTCCCTGCACACTCGGTCACTACTGTGCAGAGGCTGGTCTCTCCTCCCCATCTGGACTCTGCAGTGCAGCCTTCTACTGCAGAGAAGGGTCCAGAACCGCCACACCTTTGGCCAATACCACAGGTGATTATTTTCTCTTTCTTTGATTAATCTAAAAATGTCTTTGAATGTCTTTGAGACATACAAAAAGGGAGTGTGTTTAACCTGATATTGTTAAAATGAAAATACTGTGTAACTAATATCTAAAATATGTTAAAGAAAGTTTTAATGGCGTTTATTCTAATAAAATGTTTGAACACTTTAGTAACATCTGAATAAGCGGTGACTCTTGAGTTTCTCAAAATAAACACATTTTGATGACGAAAGTATCTGGAGCCAGGTGCAGTTTACTAAGTAACCACTAGATTCTTGTTTTAAAAGCAAGGTAGCAAGGTTTAAAACCCTGTTGACCCTAATGCTACATTATTTTATTTAGCAAAGTAAATAGACACATTTCTGATGGCTCAGTTGGCTGCATGCAGGACAGGTGCATAGGAAACATGGGTTCATTTCCCAGGGGGCACGATAAACTTACTCCAGTGTGGGTTCCTAGGCAAGACCTTCACGCAACTGCCTAACTGTATAACCACAGGGGGGCCCGGATCTGGGTCTCCATGTGCCGGTCCCTAGTTCGGATAAAATACAGGGTTGTGTCAGGAAGGGCATCCGGCGTAAAAATCTCTACCACACCAAATGTGCGGATAGTGGAAGGTGATTTGCTCTAACCCTGATGAAACCCCTGGCGAGATATGCTGAAAGGTGAAAAACAAATAAACACATTTCTAGTATTTTCTGTTAATTTTTTCTCTAAATGGTTAGTATTACAGTATAATTATCTTAATTTGTGTTAACCTGTATTTAGTATTTTTTTAATTTTGCACTTAACCTCAAAGTTATTTAGAAACAGAAAGGTAGTATTTGGACTGAGAGTCATCAGCTCTGCTGCAGACTAAAATGTGATTAATTGTAGTATATCCTGCTATAACGATCAGAAACCTGAAAACCCAGGCTTTACGTCAACTCTACAGACTATAGTGGGTCACCTCCCCACAAATTTTGTCTGTCTTTACTTATGGTCATTGCCTCTGGCAGCACAACCATGTAGGTCCTACTTTTCTGCTTTCTGTTTGTATTTCACCTCTAGAGAATTTGCAAAAAGCTATGGGGTTTTATTGTGCTCTAAACATATGAGTAAGGAGGACTAATAAGAGGTTCTTGCCTCATTTACAGGTGATACTGCATTTGGAACCCATACTGACGGTGATTCATCCTGTGGTCATTTCTTTGGGGATGTTTGTCCGGTTGGTCACTACTGCCCTAAGGGGAGTGCAAAGCCAAGCCCATGTCCACCAGGTAGGATTTCCAAAAATAAACATGAGGAACTCCAGGGGAGGAAAAAGAAACTGTATTCTTGCATGAATCATGCATGACATTGTTCTTGTAAAGATTAGTACTCTGCCATTTCCCAAAAAACTACCTTTGAAGTAGTGTGCCATAAAACCCTCTAGGGATACAGTGTTAGGGTTTAATGCATCCAAATCTTTAAAGGGTGTTGTAAAACATAATGAAAGTCCAATAAACCTGCCAGAATATTCAGAATGCTCCTTAATCAGGTGGACATATGGGCCTGACTCTGAAGCATACACAACAATTATGCAATGTACTTCCTGATAGAGCATGGGTTATTTTGAAAAAGAAATTTCCCATATGCAGAGTGACGTTCTTCTTCATGCAGGCACTTTCTCCGGGAAGTCGGCTGCGGAGTCGGAGGCAGACTGTGAAGCTTGTCACCCGGGTTCATATTGTCCCTCGTGGGCTCAGATATCTGTGGATCTTCTCTGTCCCCAGGGGTGGTTCTGTCCAGCCAGATCAGTTTCTGGATATGAAGCAGGTACAACGCATCATCCGGGTTTAGCATGGTAATTCCCATGAGTTAAAGTAAAAAAAAAACTAAAAGATTAAAAAGAAAGTTTCAGTGAATTTCTTTCTTTTAAAATTTTAGGAAAATAAATATTTAAGCATTTAGAACAAGGAGAGCACTGATAAGAGATCAACTTACATCTACTTCTGACAGGTTTTTGGATTTCCATAACTAATGTTTTCATCCTTTTAACTGACAAAGTAAATAAAAAATACACTGAATTTGAAAATAATAAAACTAACAATCAACTTTCTTCAATTCATACTGCCTTTATTACCTTACAATTTAAAGATGGTTGTCAGAAAAGTGAGAAATTGATTCAAATGTTTCCATTTGGCAAATTCTTAGAATATTGAACGTGGTAACACTCCATAATATAAGGGTCCCATATTAACATTGTTAATTCATGATTTAGAATTATTTAACTATTAAATTACATTTTAACAGACACCTTTATTCATTACTTTGCATTATTTATTTTTATTATTTGTGTGATATTTAACACATTAGTTTACAGTTTACTTATATTTATCATTCAGCCCAACTTAATGCACAACAAAGCATTGCTTTCTAACTTCAAACAACCATAGTAAATGATTACTTCAGACATAAGGTTTATATATAGATGAACTAATATGTTGTTGATGCATACGTAATGTTAAGCAATCGCATAGAGAAACTTTCATTAATGCTTTATTATGCATAAAGTAAGTAATGCACTAAGTAATGCAAAGTAATGCACAGAAGTGTCTCTTGTTGTTTATTAGTTAAATAATGCTTAATTATGCATTAACTAATGTCAATAAAGGGACCCTTATTATAAATAAAATATGTATTATTCTAGAAATTCTGTTGTTCTGCTGTTGTGATCATGACACACAATTATTCTCAAGTGTTTGAAGCTCTGCACATTACATTCTACACAGAGCTGAGTTCACATCTAACTTGAGTTTCCTTTCTCCTCGGCATATATGCCGAGAACATGCTTCCTTTCACTCTTTATTGAGAAGACATTTTACTAATTTGTGCATGAAATGGCCTGGAACCTATAAATAGCCTTAAGCTGTCTGTGAAGCCTGCTCTTTCTTCTTGATGTCTCTCATTAGATTTATGTTGAAGCAGTTCTCAATGAGGATGTGTTACTCATTTAACTGGGACACTGATATGGTTAAACTTAACAGATATGCCTAATTTCATGCCACATTTGTGTTTTTGCTCATTTTGAAGCTGCATATTTTTCTTGCTTTTGTTTTTTGTTTTTCTCAACTTGCATTGTATGTTTTTATTGAACAGGGCGTCAGTGTTCCCCTGGTCATGCGTGCCCACCTGGCAGTGCTAAGCCGGTCGTCTGTTTTCCAGGCACTTTTCAGTCTTTGCCTGGGCAGTCCACATGTGACACCTGCCCACGAGGTAAAATGAATTATTTGGTAATCAGCGTTTAGAGAAACAAATAATGATCTCCAGTCGAGGATACATTTTCAATCTTTCCAGGCTTTTACTGTACAGAGGGTTCATCTGTACCAGCTCCGTGCCCGGTGGGACATTTCAGTCCATTAGCCAGCAGGTCATCTCTGAGTGACTGCTCCCCCTGCCCATCTGGCTTCTTTTGCAACAGCAGTGCTCTGACAGAGCCATCTGGACCCTGCAGCCCAGGTGAGTTAGGGTGCTTTCACACTGGACTATTGATCTGCATCACAGTTTGCCTCCTTCGATAGATCTAAGGGGGTAAATAGATGGATTACATTGATAAGAGCTCAACTACTGTTGTATTCTACTCCCTATGCTTTCTGAAACTATAACTAACAGCTTTATCATACTGTGTAAGTGTTTCAGTATTTTCACTAAGCTCTCCAACCACACTGCCTACTGCAGGTCACTATTGTTCCCTGGGGTCCATCGAACCCTGTCCCGTCTCCCAGCTTTACGGTGATGTCTGTCCCATGGGGCACTTTTGTCCTCAGGGTAGCGAGTCTCCCAAACCTTGTCCCGTTGGCACCTTTCTTCCAGAGCCTGGAGCCTTCTCTTTGTCACACTGCCGTCCTTGCCTCCCAGGGCATTACTGCCTCACTCCTGGGGCCTCGCAGCCTTCAGGTGGGGTTTGCTGCCATTTGGTTTTTACTAAGTACAAAAGAGAGCTGTTGTTGAAAGACAAACAAAAAAATAAATCTTGGCAAATTGAAGCTATCAACGCCTACTTTACTTCCTCAGGCCAATGTTTTAAAGGCTTTTTCTGCTCTGGAGGTGCTGATAGTCCCACACCACGAGCCAACTTATCCATGGTCATCTGTCTTCTCAAAATACTGGAGCTGTCATCCATGAAGATGGAAGCTGCTGTCTGGAAGCACAATCTGTCCAACTCTGGTAAGTCTGGGATAATATAAGCAGCGTGGGTTTGTGACAATGCAAGAAAAGCTTCATTTGGCAGAGCACAACAGCTGTTAATACATATTATCTGCTAAAACACAGGTTGTATGAGACTAATGTCACATGAAAATGTTAAAAACACCAAAAACCATTATCTTTAAATAGACCTTAGTATTTTTTTCTGTCTGCTCGACAAGATGTTCAGTCTTTTAATTTTGTCTGCTTCATCTGCCATGCATTGTTATAGGAAGAAACGCTAAGTGGATCAAAGTGGAAATGGTGCTGCAGGCAGATTCAGACCGTGTGGTGAATGACTCAGCTCCTCATCTCAAGAGTCCACATTATACATGTTCCACCTACAGAGGAGATATATGTCCTCAGGGTGGGTAAATCCTGTGCCTGTGAACTTGTGTATTTAATGTGAGGCATTGTTCACCCCCCCATGTACTCGTTGTCACAATATGATGACTTCAGTTGCTTCAACAGATGACTGTGGGCTATTCTTAGAGCCTCATTTTTGGAATCAAAGGTTAAATAAGGATAAGTATGACTTTAAAACACAGCTCAATACAGAAATACTTAATGCTTAAATACTCACCTAAAAACTACAACTTGTTTACTTCGTTGTCAAAGAAAAACAACATTTTGATGCTTATGTAAATAGGCTTCTATTATGGGATGCTCTTCGCTTCTCAAGTCGCCTGTTTGAAGATCTGAAAGTCTGAGTCCTACAGTTGGGCCTCTGTTTTCAAAAGCGAACAGTGGATGGTTGGGTGGTGATGCATGTGAAAGTAGCACTGAAGTAACTGCTGTTATCAGACCATGAAAGAACAGATTTAAATTCCTGCACCAAAATAATTAGTTTCCTTGAAATGTCAAAGGAGTTGTGCTCGGTGGAAATTAAAAGGGTGGAAAAACTTGAGAAACACCTCTGTGTCCTGCTGGAGTGTATGTCTTTTAAAGATAATCCTTGTGATTAAAGATTTTTTATAATGGTTGCTTTTGAATAATTCTGTGGCTATCTTACAGGTTTCTATTGTCCTATGGGATCTGCATATCCTCAGCCTTGTGAAGCTGGTTTTTACTGCAATTATAGTGGTCTGGAAGCCCCAGCAGGATCCTGTGGAGCAGGTTATTTTTGTCCCAGTGGCTCTGTGGACTCCAATGCCCATCCATGCCCTGCTGGACACTTCTGCCCTTTGGGGACTCCACTTCCTTTGCCCTGCCCTCTTGGAACCCAAAAAAGTGAGGCGCTTTTGTTAATTTCACCGTACATTTTAAATTAGATTTGTAAAAAAAATACCATAACCTTTAAAAAAAATTATTTGGGGAAAAGAATTAATGTAAAGACAAGCAGGATTTTTTTGAGTCTGTTTTTTTGGAAGCAGACCCCATAGAGAGCTAAAACCAAAAACAAATACTTCTCTTTGTAGTTTTGCTTAGATGATGTCCTCACATAAGCTTGTCTATGCTTGCACTTCAGTGATGTGAAAAAGCTGAGAACTTCTACTGACGCATTTTATTTTACCCCGTTGGCACATCTGAATAATTGTTGTCACAAAATCTTTTAATCGTCTAATTGTGTTTTTGTCTTGAGGCAAACA
The DNA here is from genome assembly GCA_036245035.1 of Adrianichthys oophorus. Lineage (NCBI taxonomy): Eukaryota > Metazoa > Chordata > Actinopteri > Beloniformes > Adrianichthyidae > Adrianichthys > Adrianichthys oophorus. The sequence goes on along the minus strand of BSAI01000072.1, from coordinate 15,224,109 downwards.
ACTAGAATCCTATTAAGTAGTGCAGTGATGCCATTGAATGCATGCAAAGTGGAAAAAAAAAGGGATGAGGCACAGGGTTAGTTTTAGTTTCCAAGACACTAAAACTCTTTGCTCTAATATTTTCCGCCAACAGAGGGATTGAGATTTGTCTTTTAACTCAGCAAACGCTGTGAAATTCTGTTCTTGAAAAAGCTGTTCAGATAAATTTATTTTATGTGTCTGTGGCGTATTATCCGCCAGACTACCTCGGTGGATCCACAATTGAGGCTTGCCAACCATGCCTTCCGGGGCACTACTGCAACCAGAGGGGGATAGCTACACCCAGTGGACAGTGTGCAGCAGGCTACTACTGTCCTGCAGGACAGAGTTCCGACAGACCACAACAGCATGTCTGCACAGTGGGACATTATTGTGAGAAGGTTGGTCATTTAGCATTTATTCTTTTTGCTTTTCACTGTCAGTCACCTCAACTGTGGTTGTTACTCTGTTATTACAAGTTCATTATGCTGAAGTCAATTATTGTTGACTTTCTAATTAAGTAATTAACACCTCTGCTTTCATGTCACACTATAACTAACTGTGTGTTTACTTTTATGTTGTAACTGTGTCTGATTGGCTACGTAAAGTAAAAAAAAAGATATTAAAAACCCACTCCATTACAGAGTGGCAATAGTTCGTTGGAAATTCACTTCTGAGTTGTAGGCGGTTGTAGTTTAAAATCAGGGTTTATCTCTACCTTTCTTTTAAAGGAAGTATGTTCCCCAGTAGCTCTACACCATATAGTTGGTGTGGATCAGCACCTCCCCCATGGCTGAGAGCTCTCTGTTTACACGCTGTCCCACTAGTTAACAGTCCCTCACACCCCCATTCTAACATTATCGGTGCAACAAAAATGGCGAGCAATGTTGCAGCTGTCCAGTCATACAGTTTTGAGCCAGATGCCAGCCCAGGATGAGGAAAACTAAGATGTACATGAATTTATTTGTCTGCAAATGGATTCATCAGAATGGATCGGAGTAGGAAGCTTGCCCACCGCATGTTTTCATCTGCTCCTAATACAACACAATTTGAATAAAGAAATACTCAGAAACACTGTTTTCTTATTTGAAATTATTTTGAAACACCAAAGACATGATTTTTACCTGAGTGGGTCTTCATTTGTTCTGTCAGGGCAGTGCGAGGCAGACCCCATGCTCTCCTGGCAGCTGCCAGCCCAGACAAGGCCAACAGAGCTGTGAGACATGTCCTCCTGGGTTTGTTTGTCAAGACCAAGGTAAAGCTGACTAGTGCATTCATTGATTAACTCCATGCATACATATAATCTGTTGTCTGTTTTTTTGCTCTATATAAAAAGGAATATACGTTTTTCTTTTGCTTTTTTTGCATCCTCACATCAGGAATGAGTCTTCCACGTCTCTGTGAAAGAGGATTTTATTGCCCCAGTGGGTCAGCAAAACAATGCCCCTGTCCATCAGGAACATATGGAAACATGTCAGGGCTGTCGGAAGAAGCGCAATGCGTCTTGTGTGATCCTGGCATGTACTGTAAAGAAACAGGTATTTGTGAGCATCCACCGACAGCTTTATGTTGAATGTTTGTAGACAAAGCCATTTCCTCTTGTAAAGTGCTGTTAAAATCAGTGTTTATCTCTACCTCTCTTTTGAAGGAAGTATGTTCCCCAGTGGGCCATGTGATGCAGGATTTGTCTGTGTTAGAGGAGCCTCTGAAGCTTCACCATCAGACGGTCTGAGGGGGTTTTCATGTCCACTTGGCTACTTTTGTCCTGTGGGGACTTCTGTACCTAAACCATGTCCAAAAGGAACTTTCAGGTAGACTCCCAACGTCTCTGTCCATCTGTTTTCTAGATTTGCATTCAGAGTTCCTCTGTTACTTTTTAGCCATCCCAAACTAGAATAACTTTGAAACAAAAAAAGGACCTGATAAAAAATACACACAGAATATGACAGCAAATGATGAGACATTTAAAGATCTGGATCAGAGCTGTAAATATAACTGTTATTGTAAATGCGTTCTGAGTAACAATGAATTAGCCACTGTTATGGTCTTGAAATACAGGAAAAGTATTGAAGGTTTTTGTCTGAAAAAGGAATTCAAAGTTTTTTTTGACAGTGATCAGCGTGGCCTTATGGATGATGCTGAGTGTCAAAGCTGCAGCCCCGGCTTTTACTGTTCTGAGTCAGGCCTCTTCTCTGTTTCTGGACCCTGTTTGCCTGGTAAAATAAATAAATAAAGTAATGCTTTTTTTTTTTTGCTAATAAAATGCAGGATCCTGATAGATGTGAATAGGACTATACTTTATGTGAAAGATAGATCTCCCATTTCCATGTCTCCACTGCAGGTTTTGTCTGTCTGGAAGGCTCTCAGTCTGCCGCTCCTCTATCAGGTGATTCTGGAGGGTTCTGTCCAGTTGGTCACTATTGTTCAGAGGGGACCAGTGTTCCCTCACCCTGCCCTCCAGGTTTCTTTCGGAATGAGGCGGGAGGAAAAAGCAAAGATGACTGCAAACCATGTCCTCTTGGTAACCACCAGTTATCACACAAAACATTGCAGATTGTCCTATTCTCACACAATGCTTCACTCCACCAACACTTTTGTAATCTATTATCCTGATATAACCTGTAGCTTTATTTAAAAAAGGGATTCTATTCATTAAACAAATGTTCTAAATATTTACCTGTTTTAACTTGTTATTCAAGACGTGTTTCAAACATGGAATAACTACTCAGGGTATAACATCAAGTCTTCATAGGTAATTGTCATCAACAGGTTGGTTTCAGGATTTACCTGGTCAGAAAGCATGCAATCCATGCCCTCCTGGGTTCCTCTGCCAGGTTCCAAGTGCCAGTTCCACTAGAGGGAGTCCCATTGGAGCCTCCAGCCCTCTGCCATGTCCAGCTGGCTTCACATGTCCCAACGAGAATCCAGAAAATCAGCCCATACCGTGCCCTAAAGGCACTTACAGCTCAACCCAGGGTCTCATTTCTGCTGGTAATAAGAGAGGCCAAAACAATTTTTTTTTTACGTGAACAAACTCATTTAATAATATTTTGAATTGAAACGCATGCTCAGTGTGAAGGCTAAGCAGGCATTTTTCTTCGTATAATTACAGAACGATTGATCACAACTTTTAACTTTAGGTATTTACTACTGAGTGATTATTTTTTTATTCTATGAAAAACAGAAAACAAAAAGGGAAGTTAACCCATTCATATCATATTCGATACATTAAATTCTGAGACCCCTAACTCATTAGCATAATCAAAACATTCCTTAAAAACCCATTTGACATAACATGGTCCATGCTGTCTGCCCTGTAGTTCCTCATCATTCCACTAGGGGCAGTAGAAGGCCTTTTTTTTTTTTTTGCTCATTTCAAAATGGCTGCTTCCATGAAATATCCATAACAGTTTTAGCGGGAAAAGTTGAGCTAAATTTCCAAACTCAATGGTGAGAAAAACTCATCTATTATAATTCCTTTTAAATGACTTCTTTCTTTGCTGTGAGCAAAATCATATTAAATCACCCAACATATCATAATTATTTGGCCTACTATTTTATGAAAAAGTGATTGTGCAAACAATTTGTGAATAGATAAATGATAATTGCAGGTTAAAAAAATTTCATTTTAACTTTGTTTTAAGTATTTTTTTCTTGCTACTATTCTTGTAAAAAATGGCTTTTCAATCATCTGTTAAAGAGAAACCTTCATACCTCTTTATGTCCTGGTTTGCAGGCCAGTGTTTAGTGTGTCCGTCAGGTCAGTTCTGTGGCTCCGAGGGTCTGAGTGAACCTTCTGGACAGTGTGCTGCTGGTTTTCTTTGTGTCTCGGGTGCAAAGGTGCCAAATCCATCTGATAACATAACTGGATCTCTTTGTCCACCGGGGGGTTTCTGTCAAGGAGGCCTCAAAAAAGGTAAATACATCATGAGAGTGTAATTTCTCCAAAGAAATAGAATCTGACTGCAATAACAAAATGTTAGTTTGTACAGTTTTGTACATTTTGTTTTTAAAAAAATACACTGAAGTATGACTGCATCAGAAGAAATATGTTTGTCTTTTTACCCCCTTGGGTTTTAGGTGATTGTTGGGCAGGGTTTTACTGTGATTGGGGATCCAGCAAAGCAGATAAAAATCTGTGCCCTGCTGGGTCCTTTTGTCCCAATGGGACAAAAAACCCAATACCTTGCCCTGCAGGAACATTCAGCTCTGAAATGGGCAGCACTCATCAAGATAACTGTAAGACCTGTTTGCCTGGATACTACTGTCAAGGTGGGAGAGCACAAATGATCCTAAAATTATATGTTGTTACTTGAGAAAGAAAAAAACAAGAAAGAAGAATCAAGATAAGAGCACAATTTGTTTTGTTGGTTATTCCAGTAATGATTAATAATGTGATAACTTCAAACAAAATTGGTTTTAGAATCAAGATTTCAAAGATAACCAAATCCTAAATAAAGAAATGAATTACCTCAAAAATTGATTTGTCTTGTTACTTTTAAAAATAAGCTAAGATGACAAATGTATTGGAAAATATTGTAAAAAGTATGTTTTCAGTACATATCCAACAAAATAATGGACTGACATTATTAAAGTGTCAGTGTTTTCAACATTTCTTTGTATTTCTTTAAAACATTGGTAGCACTTTACAATAAGGATCCCTTTACCAATGTTAGTTAAGGCATAGTAAAGCATTAATTAACCGTTAAAAGAACACGTTAACTGCACCACTTCACATTACTTTGGGAATTACTTAATAAGTTGGCAATTATCTAATGTTTAGTATTTAGTCTTACTTACTGAATTACAGAGCCTGAACAAAAGTTATATTACGCAATTGCTTTTATCATTATTTATGCAATAACTACATGTTAGTTAATATGATAAAATGTCATAAAATAATAAACTTGGGAACATATTATGACATCATTCAAATTTTCCCTATGAATTCCAAGTAATCACAGTGTGTGTATGACTGTGGCCCCTGCGACAGACTGGCAACCAGTCTAGGGGTGTCCCCTGCCTTCGCACAGGAGTAGCCGGGTTAGGCGTCCGGGAGCCCCGTGATCCCAAAAGGGATAAAACGGTATAGAAAAATGAATGAATATTAAAGGGACCCTTATTGTAAAGTGTTGACTATATATTTAAAATTTGTGCTTATAATGTTTTATTTATTTTTATGTTTTCAAGACACTATTAATTTTAAAATGACTTTTTGTGGGGCAGATGATGGCACTTCTCAGCCTGCCCTGTGTCCTATTGGACACTATTGTCCAGCAGGTCTCATTTATGGCGTGGAGTTCCCTTGTCCTCCCGGCACAGTGCAGAACCAGCTTGGAGCCGCCAAGTCTGAAGCTTGTCTACCGTGCCCAGCTGGTATGAAAAAACAACAACCAAAAAAAAAACAAAAAACTATTTTTACGATACCAGATGAAAATTTGGACGCAGGTTAGCGTTCATATTTGATTTGATGTCCAAACTTGTCAAATGTTGTATTGTCACAAAGTATTCCACACTGTCAGGGGTCAGAGCTCTGTCTCCCCCTCTGGTTTCCAGCAGGAACCATCTCCAGAGTACTAGACACACTACATTTACCAGCAACCATAGCGCACACTCCCCAGATGCCACTCAGCTGACACTCATTGACAATCACCCACATGATACTTAAGCACTGCACAGAGCCTCACTCAGTGCGAAGTATTGTTTTGTGCCACCCTGCCTCCATTACCGAGCGTTTCTATCTGGACAGGATCTTCTGTTTCTGACCCTGCCTATTCCCTGATTTCCTGCCGCCTGCCCTGACCCTCGCCTGGACTCTGACACCTCTAGTCTCTTCTTAAATAACCTCATACTCGTGATTGGCCTCTGCCTGTCTGACTCTGATTTAGCTTTCTGGACTTTTAGCTGTGCTTGGTTTCTGTCTGAACTAATAAACCTGCAAGTGGAACCAGCCATCTGACGTTTGTGACACACACACACGAGGTGTTTTATTGCTTTGTGACTGACCTTTTCTTCCGGCAGGAATGTTCTGCTTTCATCCTGGCTTGTCGAAGCCCACAGGTCTCTGTCAGGCTGGATACTTCTGTCCTGCAGGATCAACAAGCCCGAACTCCACTGAGTACCAGGTGCATACAAGTGCCCTGTTGCAACTGTGGGGCCAAACTGCCCTTGACCTCAGGGATTTTTATTTATTTATTTATATGTAATTATATCAACAAGCCATACGCCTCTTATCTGCACAAGAAAACTAGTTTAAAAAATAGAATACTCTATTTAAAAAAAAAAACCAAACGTTTGGTTTAGTTTGCTTTTGATTACTGCCTGTTTTCCCCTGAGCCAAAGTCAGCCTGATAAATTGCTTTCTTTTCTGATTATGTTAAAAATGGCAGTGCTACTGAAACAATTGTTTCATTTTTCATTTTTTTAGGGAAATACCACCAGAAACCATCTTTGTCCGCCTGGTCATTACTGCCCCTCTGGAACTGGATATCCACTCCCTTGCCCTCCAGGCTCTTTGTCCATGTCACAAGGACTGAAAACCATTGAAGAATGTCCAGCATGTCCCCCGGGGTTATTCTGTGGAAGTCCTGCAATGGCAAATCTCTCAGATGCTCTCCCATGTCAGGCTGGGTAAGCATTGCTACTAATACGTTTTACCCTTAAGGAAGCAGTAGTCGATTTAACTTTACTGTATTGGACGTATTTTGAAAATATAAATATATTTCAATAAGTTGTATATTTTAGATGCAAAAATAGGAGTAAGATTAGTTGTAGGCTATAGGAAGATAACACAGAGCAAGACAGTAGTCAGGTAACAAAAAAATAATTACTATGATAAAGTTCAAGGCTGAAATACAGAATTTACTGAACATATATTAGAAGAAGTTTAAAACATTTGTTGTTGTATTTACTAACCGAGTTTACCAAGGTGCAGGGAGGCTCATGTTTGCTGAACACAGCTGAGCATGGCTAGACTAACTACTACATGCTAAATTAGCTGTAGATGACAAAAATAATACTAGATAAAATATGTAAGAAACAAACAAACAAAATTAAGGTACAATAAAAAAGAGGGTAAGTGATTAATTCTGTTCTTTTATTCATATATAGACTTTTTTTGCTTTAAAACCATTAAATGTTTCTGATTCTTTGTTTTTAATTAACTTTCAGTGTGTAAGTGATGAAATTGAAACAGTTTTGGGCGTGGACCTTCTATGAACATAAATTACTTTTCAATTACTATGAACTACAGCAGGTTAATCAAGCAGTCTCTGCATAAAGAAAGTTACTTTCAGTGCCTTTAGTAGGAATAAGAGTTAAATGTGTGAAGTTTCATTTCTTCTTAAATTGGATTTGTCATTATCTTAAATAAAAAAAAAAAGTGGACTTCATAGAAACTTAACGTTTTTATTTAAAATATCCTCAATGAGAGATTTTTTTTGGAACAAAGTGTTTAAGTATTGTAGCGGAAAATGTATTTTCTTTGTTGATGCCCACAGGTTTGTGTGCTTGGGTGGCAGCTCCAGTCCCACTCCATCTGATGGTTCCCATGGCTACCCCTGCCCTGCCGGCTATTGCTGTCCTGTTGGCTCAACAATTGAGGTGCCATGTGAACCTGGCACTTACAGCCCAGCTCCTGGAGCGGGAAATTGCATGTTGTGCCTGAAAGGAAGCATGTGTCCCTCTTTAGGTACTCAGGAGCCCTCAACCTGTCCAGCTGGTGAGGGTGTGAAATAATCTTACCTAAAGCACTTACATTATTTACTTGTTTGGATAGAGCAACAACTTTCTCCGGCTGCCTGTATTTTTTGAATTCCTGGATTTGTTATGAAAACTTTTTGTAGGTAGTTTTTGCCCTGCTGGAACCGCTCTGGCCCAGGCCTGCCCTCCAGGAACATTTAGTTACCAGACAGGTGCTCAGTCGCGCTCTGTCTGTACACCCTGTCTCCCTGGAGTGTATTGTAGCTTATATGGAGCAACAACACCCCAAGGTAAACAAGAGTATTTTCTGAATTGTTTTACATTCTTTTTAGAAATACTGAGTATAATTATGCTCATTAATTACATTATTTACAAGAGACAGTCAATAAAAGAGGTATTTTCTTTTGTGAAGGTCCATGCTTAGAGGGATACTACTGTCAAGGTGGTGCAACAGAACCAACACCTGAGAGTTCTACTGATTTTCCAAAGAATGGCCCGTGTCCTGCTGGCCACTACTGCCCAGCGGGGTGTCTGTCCCCAGTGCCATGTCCTCTCGGCAGTGTCCGCAACACAAGTGGTACATTTAGTGATCAAGCTACTTGTAAAAATTGAAGTTTTTCTTGTCAGAATCAAATTGTTGTGAATACAGCACCAACCGTGATTTACCATTTGTTTATTTAAGTTTCACAAAATTTCACTCAAGGGGTGTCTGTTGCTCAAAGGTGGTGTGTCCATGGAAGATTGTTTTACTTGCCCTGCTGGAAACTACTGCTCTACAGAGGGTCTGACAAGCCCCAGTGGTCCATGCGCTGCTGGTTTCTACTGCCCTTTTGACTTTTCTTCTACTACTCCATATGCCTTCATCTGTCCCAAGGTAAGGATATTTGTGTATACTTGACTGTTATTACATTTATATTAATTTTTGTATTTTTATTTGCCATTTACAACAGAGTATTAGAGCCAGTTTACAAACCCCATTTTCTTTTCAATTACGAGAAAAAAAGTTGTATCTTTACGAGAAAAAAGTTGTAAATTCATGAGGTTCAAAGTCATAAATAGCGAGTTTTTTTTCTTTTTTTGAGTGGCCCTAAAACTCTGTCACAACCATTGATTTCCCTCGCTTTGTGGTATTTGGTGGTGAATGAGATACCAGATTAGTTAATACCCCTTGTGTGCTTCTATTATTTTTATGTTATTTAAGGGACACTTTTGTCCAGAAGGATCTGCCCTCGCCTTCCCTTGCCCTACAGGGGAGTACCAGCCAAACCCGGGATCGGAGAACTGCATCCCATGCCGACCTGGATTCTACTGTGAAGAGGCCATAGTGGGCGAGCCACGGCCCTGCCCACCACACTCGTACTGTCCTGCAGGTTTGGCACAAAACTGGGTTGAAACTACAGATCTCAATATGTAACGTATGGTGTCAATTGAATGTGGAATATGCTTATCAAAGCTCAACTAAACCACATTATGCAGGTTTTATTGCTCTTGTGTTCATTATTGTTTACATTTCTGGTTCTTTTTCCAGGCACAATGGTGCCTCAGCCATGTCCTAATGGGACATACACTAATTCAAGCCATGGAGGGTTACAGGACGAGAGCGAGTGCTTGCCCTGTCCTTCGGGGAGGTTCTGCAGGTACCCTGCATGCGTTGCCTTTTTTTCAATGCATGCTGAAGCATTCAGTACACACTCAACCAGTTCTACATTGCACTGACACACAGAAAAGGCACTTCTGGCATTCAGAAAGCCACATGCTCAAAGGCAAATACTCATCTCAGCCTTGATTACGCTCACAATTAGAAGAAAGCATGACTGAATTCCATTTAGGCATTCTGTGTTAAACAAAAGAGGAATTGGCAGCCTAATATTCATAAGGATATTTAATGCAGATTAGGCTATATTAGAGTTGTGTAATTATATTTCTATTCATCTAGTAAAGCAGCTATTGTCGTGTCAAATAATTATATTATTCTAACCTTGTGTATCCTTTTTAAGGGCTGGTAAAATCCAGGGATTTTGCGCTGCGGGATATCTTTGTCTTTCTGGGAGCGCAGGTTTCCATCCTGAGGGGCCAGTGTCAAACTTAACTGAATGCCAGTGGGGTGTGCAGTGTGCCAGGCCATGTCCACCAGGTAAAAAAAAAATCTATTTTTTACATAATACAAGTCTGATTTCACATCATATTTCTTATAAAGTGTTAATTATTTTGAATTAACCTTTAAAAAATAATGTATTATTTCCTGTAGGCTTTTTTTGCCCTGAAGGCACACAACAAGCTCAGTTGTGTCCTGCAAACACAATCAGAACTTCCCCTGGAGGTGTGAGCCTACAGGACTGCTTACCATGCCCACCTCGGTACTGGTGCAAGCCTGGTGCGTGCAGGCAATCATGGATTTTTTTGTAATGACTATGTAAGGCTAAAAGTGAAGAAAAAAGTAATAGAATGATTATACTTTGATTTTGAAATGAAATAAAAAGTAAAAAATAAAAATAAAAGTGAATTTTGATCTTTTTGGAGCAGCGTTAAGCTTTTTTTAATCTTTGTTGTTGTTAACTGTGCACCATGTACTGCTATGAGGATATGCTGATACCTGCAGGGTTGCATGTGCATCAGATAAAACACTCTGCTGAGTTTTAGAAAGAAGCGAGAGATCCACGCTAACTTTAACTGAATTCTTGCTCAAAAAATGTTAACATGATAGAAATATAGCCGGGGGCAACGCTTGATGAGCCTCACAGAGCATCAATACGGCTTTAAAGAAAACGAATCTGCTGAAAATGATGGGTGGAAAAAAAAAAAAAGCATACATCAAGCACGAACCCCCAAAACACTCCTTTTACACTATTTTTGGTTTTGCAGGCGACCCGGTCTTTCATCTGTGTCCTGCTGGTCATTACTGTGACGGTCTGCCTGGCAGCGACTTTAATGGAAGTAGTGGACCCAGGCCGTGTCCACTGTATACTTATCGAGTTTTTCCAGGGGCTGGCAGCAAGGGTGACTGCCTGCCATGTCCCCCTGGTTCACACTGTAACAGCACAGGTCTGACCCGCAGTTTCTTTCATAAAGCACTTATTAAAACTTTACCTTGAAAAATAGTAATTTAAAAAAAGCCATTTTTCCCCACTTCAGGCAAGAAAAACTATTTTCAGTCAGCAGCATCTACACACCAGGGAGAAGTACAGTAATGAAGTGCAAAATACACCCCGCTGTTTATCTTTTTGTGGCTTTTAATTTACACTTTTATCTTGTACTCATTTAAAGCAAATTGTCTGTACTCATTTCCATATATATGCTTTTCATCATACTTTTGCCAGAGCCAGTTCCATTGATAGAAGTGGCAAAAATACAGCCCATATATGAAATCACTGAATTAAAAACTCATTACCCAAGGCCACAGAAAATGTGAATGGTAGAAAAGCAAAAGTCCTTTTTCATTCTTGCTCATGAATACTTAATGGGTTCCGATTGAGCTGGATTGTTGATTCAGCTAACTCGCAATACCCAGTAGACGGTTACCCAACAAACTCCCCCTCTATATTCCTTTTATTTGCAGAAAGACTCTTGACGGTGTTGGCTCGTTCAATAAATATTCAAGAGTTATTTTAGAAAGCTGTGGCCGTCTGCTACTATTATCCAAGTCAAACACATGTGGTTGTTAATGCAGCAAAAATAATGGAAGAGCATTGTTTTCTTTTTTTTAAGGCTTTTCAAACTACTCCAGTACTCCCTGCCCACCCGGTTTCTGGTGCAGTGGGTCTGGACCCCCTATTCTGTGCCCAGCGGGAACCAAAAGGCTGCTTCCAGGAGCTGCTGCCCCCGATCATTGTGAACCCTGTGCAGGGGGAACTTACTGTCCAGATCCTCGCATAACAGGAAAGCCCAACATAGAAGGGATTCCCTGTAGAGCCGCTTACCAATGTCCTACTGGTAAGTCAAAATAACAAATCGGAGTTTGTATTTAATGAATTATTCCTCATGATCGTTCTCCCTCTCTTTTAATTTAGTGAGACTGAAGTCCTGACACTATAATGATTTTTTTTTTTTTGCACCTCAGGGGCAGCCTTAGAGAAGCCATGCAGAGCTGGCTCATACTGTGGACCTCAGACTGCTGAGCCTCAAATTTGTCCAGAAGGCTACATTTGCCCTGAAGGATCCCTTTCATTTAATAACCCGAAACAAATGTAAATGCACACACACACGCCCCCCCACCCCCACCCCCCCACTCACACACGTTAAAACTGGGAACACTTCAAATCAGAGTTTTAGAGTTTTTAAAATTGGGGGTAAGGTTAAGAACTGTTTGTATGTTTCGCAGATGTCCGTTTCCATACTACTGTCCAGCCAACAGCTTCTACATGAGGTCCTGTGAAGGAGGCTCCATGCCTGTCAATATCATCGGGCTCCGGGGATCCAAAAACAGCTCCTGTCAGTTGTGTGATGGGGGCTCCTATCGAATCCACCTCTCACCAAATCTGGAATGCCTTCCATGTCCACCAGGATACTATTGCCCTGCAGGTAATGCACTAAGCCAGGCGTCTGCAGTCTTTACAGCTAACGTAGCCATTTGGTCCAGTTTTTTACTGACCAACACACAGTGAGAGCTGGAAAGTTTAAAAAAATATATACTTTATGTATATATTTTGTTTTTGTTGCCAATAAACATTCATAAATCTAGCTTTAAAAAAATGGACTAAAGCGTTATATTTTTTCTTTACAATTTAAATTTATTTAAGTTAAAATTCCCCAAGTCAAATACAATCCTGCTGCAGCAGATTTACTAGAATTTAAAAAATATATATACTTACATGTAAATGGAATTCTATACTTTAAGGACTTTGCCTCTAAACAGCAGCTAGACACTGTTGCGCAGCAGTAGATAAAAATAGGTTCTTTAATCATTTTTTAAAAATAAAACATATGGATGTATATTAAACTTTTTATCATCATTCTGCTCAGTTATTTGACAAGTTAAAAAGCTAAACAAAAATGGCTAAACTTATATAAATAATATTGTTTATTGAAAGTATTAGCATTTTTTTTTTCAAATCCAAGGAGCCACAATAAAGGGATAAATAAGGCACATGTGACTGCAGACCCTCAAGTCTGGACTTTACAGTCACAGAATGACCTTTATTTAAGACCAGTCTCTTACAATTTATTGCAACAGGCACCGACAGCTACAAAAGTACGCCCTGTCCTCTGGGGTTCATTTGCCCCATGGGTTCAACACAACCAGTCCCTTGCCCATCTGGCACTTTTGGTAACATCACTCATGCTGAGAAGACAGAGGACTGTCATCCATGTCCAGCTAACACCTTCAACCATCTTCCTGCCCAGAAAGCTTGTTTTCCCTGTGGGAGCTCTTCCATCTCATCAGCAGGTAAAAAGCTCCAATCTATTGTATTTTTTTTTTTTTTTTGCTTGTTTTGTTTCAGTGTTAAACATTAGTGTTTTATGACCCTGGCATCCTTTAACCCTTGTATGGTGTTCGGGTCTGTGGGACCCGTTTTCAGTTTTTCTATCCGTGGAAAAATGAAACAATTATTTTTTTTTACAACCTGAAATTCATTAGCTTTGGCTCATTTTCTGTGAAGAACATAAATCAAAACACATTTTCATTGACCGCATACGGTACACCCACCCTACACATTTATATTACATACAGCAAAAATACGAACACCACACAAGGGTTAACCATGTTTGCAATTAAATTGATGTCAAATAAACAGATTTGATCGATCCCCAAAGGTAAATTAAACTGTCGCAAGACTCTATTTTAGTCATGATCAGTCACTGTACAGAGCTTTTGTGTAAAATTATTGCTGTGGGCAGGAATGACCTCCTTTTATGGAGCAAAAATAGAGAAACTCAAGCATGAAAAATGGTCTCAGCCATTATCCGCTCAGTACTGCACTTATTATACACTTGAGAAATGTTGATGCTTGATAGCTGCATTATGCTGCACAGTGCTATCTGGTGGAAAGTTAGTTGTTTTTCAATTTCTAATAAATACTGTTAAGAATAAAAAAAATCACTAGTATAAAAACAGCAGTTCAAGCATTACAGGATAAGATCATAGATCCCACATTAGGGAAATTTACTTGCTTCAGGAGTATTGGAATACTTAAAAAAAAATCTTTAAAAATGACTAAAATGCTTACATTTAAAAAGAAAACATGTTTAAATGTGCATTGAAACATTCATAGATAAATAATGCTAATAAACGGATTCAATTTAATTTATTTCTTTTTGTAAAGCGTCAAATCAAGCATGTTAGGGTTTATTCAAGATAATTTGAAAAACACAACTTTCACATTTAACTTTTAACCACGAATGACTGGGAAGAATACAAAATAAAAGCAGCAGAAAGTATCCATTCACTGCCATGTGCACGTTTACAAATGTTTATATTTGTGGGCTTCGACAGGATCTTCTTCGTGTACCTGCCGTGGCAAAAACCGAGCTTTCCATTACTCTGACGGATCCTGTTTGTGCAGAACTGGTTTCATATTCTACAACGAGCTGGATTTCAAAAGCTCTGTATCTGACAGTGAATTGGACTGTCAGCCTGAGGTCAGCATTTTGTTTTTGAAAAATACAATGATCATGCAAATGCAATTATTTGCACAAAGACAATTATTGGTTTTAGATGAATTTCTCATATTTGATCACAATCACATCACAGTTAGCATTTATTAAAGACCCGCCCCATTAAAAACTGCTTTTGGTGTTTTAACATGTTTTTGCGTTTTTGTGAGAATGGAGGACATATATAAAGAAAATTCATTTTAAAATTGCATTTCTAAGTATTTCTGTAATCTAATTGTTTTGAATCAGGAACAGATGAAAAAATGTCATTTGAAAAAGCCTAAACTGTAAGCCTGTACCGCTCCAATACTGCTTGCCATTGTTGTTGCACCAGGTATGTTATGTTGGAGTTGTAAGAGGATGTAAGCTAGCGGTAGAGAGTGTAAACACATGGATGATGGGAAATGGGAGCAAGCTTACTCCCTGCCAATAGGCCTGCCCACAACTGAGATGAATTTCTAATGAAATACTTACTGCAGAAATGATGTTGTAGAAAACCCAGATTTTTGGATTTTGGCTAAAAACGGCATGATCCTAATTAAAATGTCACTGTGAACGATTTTAAAATAAATCAAAAGATGATTGGAGTGGGATTTTTTTAATGAGATTTTATATTAACTGGTAAATTAAAATGACCAAATTTCACAGAAGCACATGATTTGCTGATGACAATCAACTGCACTGGTTTAACGTCATTATTTGCTTTGTAGTTTCCACATTTTTTGTTTTCGTCTGATAGCGCTCTGAGTAACAACTTGGAGCTTGAGGGTGTTTGAAACTCAGTTCATTTGTGATGCAACAAACAGCAACCCTTGTGTTTGAAGCATCTTCAAGCGTAGTGTGTTTGTGTGTGGACTTAGGTGAACAGACGATGTTCAACAGGAGAGGTGCGTTTGGCAGCATCCAGAGACTGCGTGTCTCCCTCACTTCACTCATGTAACGTCAC
>BSAI01000072.1:15177916-15208843 GCA_036245035.1 Adrianichthys oophorus | reverse complement strand
TTCACCAGATGGAGACATTCTGCTCAGCCTCAAAGAAAGAGACAGCATGGTGTGGACTAAGGTGAGAAAATACTGACAAGAATCACTGACAGGCTGATGACCAGCTCCACCTGAATGTCCATGGAATTGTCCAGGAAATGATTTAGCATGATACTGTAAAATCCTGTTATTTACTAGACATGTCTGCATGACTAAAAGAGAGACATTTGAAAGCTGCTACTACCAGATAAAAAAATGAACACTATATCAGCAACCAGATATTTGGTTCCACCTAAGTGGATTTGTTAGTGAAAAACTTGGCACAGCATTCACAAGTCTTGACTAAACTAAGAAAAAAAATGCAGCTGCAGATTTGTGGATATTTTTTGCACAAGGTTAAGAGAAAGTTATGAGTCTAGCACTATGGGAACAAGATGATCACTTTTTGTGTCAATCATCTTGTAATTTATGTTTCTGTGTAATGGACGAAAGTTTCTTTTAGAGACATTTATCTGTTCAAGGGTATTTTATCATTTATCTTAGAAATGTTGTCTTTTAAATATCTAGATATGTATTCATTGTCTTCAACCATCCAAACATGACTTTGCACATCTCGAGTTTTTTTTCATGAAAAATTCTAGGTTCATCATTATTTTTAAGTCAACGTTGTAATCAAATGTTGTTATTCCTTAGTTTTTTATTTTTCTTAAGAATTAACATTTTACAGCTGCTTATCCTACATGGTAAAATTAAAAGGTGAAAGTTCAGTCCACCAAAAAATATAACAAATAAATCCTTTTTCACTTCTTCCAGCCAGACTTGGTTTTGGATATCTTAAATGCCTGTTATTTAACATTTTAGCACAATTTGGTAGTTTTGTATTTTAAATTTGTTGCTGTGCATAGGGGCTGCACGGTGGCGCAGTGGTTAGCGCTCCTGCCTCACAGCAAGAAGGTTCCCGGTTCAAGTCCTGGCTGGGGGACCTTTCTGTGTGGAGTTTGCATGTTCTCCCCGTGCATGCGTGGGTTTTCTCCGGGTACTCCGGCTTCCTCCCACCGTCCAAAAACATGCTTCATAGGTTAATTGGTCACTCTAAATTGTCCCTAGGTGTGAATGTGAGTGTGCATGGGTGTGTGATTGTGGCCCCTGTGACAGACTGGCGACTAGTCCAGGGGTGTACCCTGCCTTCGCCCATGAGTAGCCGGGTTAGGCTCCGGCAACCCCGTGACCCCGAAAGGGATAAAGCGGATTGGAAAATGAATGAATGAATGAATGAATGCTGTGCATAGCAGGTTAAGTACTTTAAAAAAGCTTTTAGTGCCACATTTGCTCCTTGTTTGAATCTGTAATGTTGGTTCTGCCATGGCGAGCTGTTGTGATGTTCCACTTCTCCATCCATCCATTTTCTTAACCCGCTTTACCCCTTTCAAGGTCACAGGAATGCCAGAGCCTAACGTGGCTACTATTGGGGATAGCTGGGGTACACCGTGGACAGGTCACCAGACTATTGCAGGGCTGTACAATTACACAGTCACATCTAAGGACAAATCAGAGTAATTAATCAACCTAGGGAACACTTTTGGACTGTGGAAGCCAGAGTTCCCAGAGAGAACTCATGCATGCACTGGGAGAACATCCACACAGAAAGGTCTCAGCTGGGATTTGAATCGGGACCTACTCGTTGTGAGGCGATAGCACAAACCACTGCTCCACCGTGCAGCCTACTGCTTCTTACCAGCTTTTTTTTGTTTCCATTCAGAGAGTAATCAGTGTTTTAGGTCCAGACATCCGGGCAAAGATATCTGGAAAAACCCATTTGGTCCAGTTTGACTCTGATGGAGTGTTTGGTTGGATTCCCTCACAGAAGGACCTTGTCAGTCAGTTTCTTTCAGGTGACTAAATGTGTCCCAATTGAGTTTTTTTTTCCTGACTTCTCCACTCATATATTTCTATATTCAAATGTAATTTACAGCCACTGGATGAAACAAGATAACATAAACTGATGTCTTTTTAGAGCCTTTTGAAACCCTAAACACTAGATCCAGAAAAAGGAGATATGCAGATGATGATGATGGCGCTCTGACCACCCTGCCGAGAATTCCAAATCCCATTGCCTGCCTTTCTTCTGGTGACATGCTCATTTTCCATCTTACCATCAATCACACAGGTAACTAAAACATTTTTATAAATCCATAAGCTTTTAAACCAGTTTCACGAGAACTTCACTAAAACTTTGGATTTAGCATCAACTCCCTATAACTTTTTTTTTTTTTTAGACCGCCATCTTAGCCACTTTCCAGTTTATCAAAAAGACCATCTGTTCAACAGTAACCCAAACTGGGACTTTGGTGCCTTCAGACATCTACAGATACTCATGAAGCAGACGAACTTCAACACTTCCTGGTATCATAGAACTTCACATGCTGTGGTCCTAAATGTTGCAGCAATGATTTCCTCTTTACTTTTGGCTTCCTGTCCACAGGTTTGCTCATGTGTTTTCCGAGGTAGGGAAGTATGTGTTTGTGGACAGTGCAGTGCCTCAGAGGAGCATGGTAGTGGTTGTCAGCGATGAGGGGACAGAGTGTCACCCCAGGGCCACTGCGTTTCAACCTATGACCCCTGCTCACCTGGTCAGACATGGCATTGTCAAACACCACCGACTCAACCTTCTGCCCGACTGGGGACTGATTTTAGGTACACATTTTTTGCCCATCAACCGGCAACCTGTACATTTACTGTATGTTGTGTTGTTCAGAAGTATTCTTGTTTGCTCTCTCCTGCTGACTCCTGACTGCCTGAAGCTGTCCTGTGCCTGCTGCTGGTTGTGGTTGTTGTGCTGACCATAACAGTGCTGGTTTTGCAGCCAGACAAAACAAAGCTTGTCCCACAGTGGAGGTCAAAGCCGAAGTGGCGCAGCCTTGGGGAGCCCTTTTGTCCAGTGGAGTGTGTTTGCAGCAAAGAAAGGTGTGCTATTTGTGTGTCGAGGCATATTGCAGATTGTTTGCACAGACATGTTTAACAGAAGCAATGTTATGTTTTCAAGGTTGTTCACCAGTACCTGAACTATTTATGCCATAACAGCCCAGACTTGTTTCAGTTACGAACATAAAATTGCCTTTGTTTCACTGAAATGGGGATTCTTTGATCGATTCCTATTGCGCTTTACGGATTTATGGTAATTGCAGTTAAAGAGTTACGGTAATGTCAAAGATTAAAGGTTAAGAATAAACAACTATGTTTTTTTATGTAATTTTACTGAGCATAAAAGAAAGTATGTGAGCAAAAAGAACACATTCTAACCCTCTCAGGGCCAAATTAAGTCTTAGTAACAGCATTTAGCTGTTGCAAATCTGCAACGCCTGCCCTGAGAGGACTAAACTGATGATCCTCTTGAGAATTTATCACATTCACGAAAAGCTGAATTTGTTGATAAACCTGCATTTTACAACAGAGGATAACAAAGTACATTTTGTTTTTTGTGGACCTGTAACTCTTTCTTTGTCTGAGCAAATGGCAGCACATTAACTGTTAACCAGCAACAAACTTCAAATCATCTTTTTCAGCCAAAAAGGGGAGATTAGAAAAAAGCAAACAATAGAAAGAAATTTATTTATAAACAGGACAGGATTTGTTTATGAAAAAACAACTTAAATTTAATTTAAAACTTTTTTTTTTGTATTACTTTTCTCTGTCTGAAGAATAAAAACAAACTCTTGCTTTTGCTGAAAACGAGTAACATTTTATAATGAAAGGCGTCTACCTGGCAACATCTTAACTCTTCTCAACACTGCGTGCCACTTCAGTATCTATCCATACAAGCAGCATAGAGCGACTACAGCATGACATTAACATCTTTTGTGTTACCATCCAAGTTTTATTTTGACCTTTTCTTTATCATTTTCCCTGAAGCTTTATCAGGCAGCAGAGTTCATAAAGTCTTTCTATAGGGAAGCTGTATTTCTGTGATAAAAGCAGGACTGGTAATTAGCTGGTTGTCAGTTGTTGAACAAATAGACAACATAGTTGTCTTGTTGGGGACTAAAAGCATTGTTAGAAGTCTATTTATAACATGATGAATTTAATGGCAGCATCAGCTTTTGTTTATGGTCTTTCATAACATACCAGGACCTTAATTTTAGTCTAACGGAGCTTGAACACAAAGTTCCTGAAGGAAAACGTTACCAAACTCCTGAACTTAACACAGTGCAGCCCTCAGTTTCTATAGTGTTTCTATAAATGATTTATTAACTCAGTCAAAGGCATACATTTGCCTTACTATTAGGCAAAACATTTTTTCACGAGTCAGAATTAACAAAAGGGAGATTTTACGGGTTTAACGAATAATCAACTTAATCGATTATTTAATTTATGCTCCGAAGATCCAGATCGATCTGTCTGATGCAAGTTGTTAATCGACCTATACTATTATATACCGTAATCATTTCAAAATGAATCCTTGTTATAAATTCTTGTCTACGTGTTTGTACAAATTTATCGCTAAAATGATTTGGTACACCCCTAGGAGATTTGGTTTTCTTTAGATACAATGTAAACCTATTATAACTGAAATGTTATATTAAAAGCCAACAGAACCCACAGGACCACACCAAAAAAGGTTGTTATGAAGCCTTATCTTTTTCAGCACAGTCACCCAAAGCCCAGCTGGCATCCTTGGCAGCAGAGGGATTGGAGAGGGAGCAGAAGCTGAGGAAACAGCTGTTACAAAGGGTGGTAAGCTCATGTGTGGCATCATAAACCACAGTTTGAGTTACTTTCTATTTTTACAGATTTCAACATAATTGCAATAGAATGTTTTTAGTCTGTAAGTCACCTTTCTGCACTGTTAACATGGATTGATTGGGAGTTTGAATGCCTGTTCCTCTAGTCATTATGAAATAATAAAAAATGACTTGCAGTTTACGGCCTATTTAAGTCATAATGACAAAAAAATAGCTAATATTGCACTCTAATGACTTTGTGCATGTTATAATTTTAGATTGTGACAGACTGCTGAATTGATGTGGAGGCAAATTATGAAAGGTCTTCATTTGAATCATCAGTAATGTCCCTGAGAATATCTCCTGGTAATTGGTATTTACTGCTCTCATTTAGGCAGTGTGTCTGGGTGCTGCGATCTGGAGGAGTTCAATGTGAAAACTCTTTATGACAAACTGGAGGATCAAAATCTCCACCTAGCTTCTCAGCTGGCTCGCCACCGCAAAGACATGCAAGAATTTTACAGAAATATCTGCGAACACACAGAATCACTGAAGGTGAACCATTATTCCAATGAGATAATTACTTAGCAAAATTGCAAAAATAGACACTGAACAGACATTAAAAATACCCATTGGTGTTATAAGATTGTATTAAAATGTCTTCCTAAGCTACACTTTTTATTTCTGTTAACACCACATAGAATTAAAAAAAAAATGGAGTTGGATCAAAATGTCATGTAGCATTTTCAAATAATTAATACTACCCATTGAATGCTATAATAATAAATCTATTTATTATTGTTGTTAAAACATTAAAACCTCGTAAAAGTGAATCTTTAAATTTCCCTCCTATCATCTTTTCAAAATTGTTCCCAGTGGTCTTTCAGTTATGATTATACCGTTTTTAGGAAAAGTCAAAAACCTGTCGCTTTGTAGGGCATCATTTTTCTTTCTAATTTGAATAAAGAAATACTTAGAAACACAGTTTTAATCTTAAATTATTTTTATATGTCCTTTATCATGAGAAAAGTGCTATAAGAACACATAAAAAAACACAATTTCAGGTTTTGACTGATATGTACACTGCTCAAAAGAATAAAGAGAACACTAAAAAAACGCATCCTGTACCTGAACGAACTGAATGAAATATTCTGTAAATGCTTCATTCTTTACATAGTTGCATGTGCTGACCACACAACTACACAAAATATATTTATTGAAATTAAATGTATTAGCCTTTGGAGGTCTGAGTGGAATTATACTCAAAATTAAAGTGCTCCTCCTGTTTCTCCTTGCACAAAGGAGGAGGTAGTGGTCCTGATGCAGGGTCGTTGCCCTCCGGTGGCCTCCTCCACATCTGCTGATGTACTGGCCTGTCTCCTCCTGTATGAGTTGCACTACCTGGGCCACTTGTGTGGGTTGTGGACACCATCTCAGTGTTGCTTCCTAGTTGGACAATTTGATTAAACAAAAGTGTGACTTGAAGTAACATTGAATTATTTAGGTGTTCCTTTTATTTTTTTTGAGCAGTGTATTAACAAAATCCGGTCAACAATGGAATTACATTGGAAGAAGAATTAATTTGCTAGTAACACATTGTGAATTAATATATCTGATCAGAGCAAGACCCTTTTGCAAACAGTTTTGGAAAATGCAAACACACATTAAATATTACAAAATTAATATCATTTTTCAGAATGTCTTTGAGAAGATGGATGGTAAAAAACTGAGTCTCCTTCAAGAAATTCTGGTGGATAAGTCAAAGAAGGATAAAGCATCTTACAGCTGTGTTGAAGACTCTGGTTCTCAAGGTAAAAGAAACAAAGCATCAAATGACCTATAAACAGATAGAATATTGTTGTGTCAAAGGTTAAATGTTTTAACTTGTTCTTTTCTCATGTCTACATGCCTATCACCAAGATGGGGCCTGTGTATTTTTACTGGGAGCTGTTCTCAAATCAGTGGAAGCTCTCTTGTTCAAGCTAACCGGAGAAGCATGGCAGAACCAGGATTTGTGTGGAATCCAATACGGTGCAACTACTGATCCCGACACCAGAGACTTTGAGCCTCAAGCTGGATACACACCGATGGAGACCAACATGGGTTTTCCACAGGTGCATGCAACTACCAGTACTGTCCTTTGTTGAATATTTGCAAAATGAAAGAAATGTATCATCAATTTATCAAATATCCACAGTTTTCACCAATGACCAAAGCAGAAGCTATTCCTAATGACACAGGTAAAACAAACAAAAAAAATTGTTAAAACAGATGGACAATATATCATATTCAGTATCTGTATTATTTCTATCTTCCTTAGACCACATGCAAACCACAGCTCCATGCATCAGTGATCACGATCTGTCCAAGCTGGTCAACTTGTCTCCTTTGTTCAAAACCCTGCAGGAGATTCAGCAGTCTTTACAAAATCTCTCCACAGATGAGACACGTCAGCACTGCCACAATGGTACAAACAAAACTGTTGGAAAAAAAAGTTGCCAGGTACACTCACTGGCCACTTTATTATGTACACCTTGCTATAGTGGTTGGACCTCCTTTTGCCTTCAGAACTGCAGTAATCCTCTTTTGCACAGATTTAACAAGGCACTGGAAACATTTGGTCCATATTGACATGATAGCATCATACAGTTGCTGCAGATTTGTCACCTGGACATCCCATGATGCCAATCTTCCATTCTTCTACATGCCAGATCCTTGAGATCTGTTGATTGTGGAGGTCGTTTGAGTCCAGTGAATTCATTTTCATGTTCAAGAAATCTGTCTATGATTCCAGCTTTATGACATGGCGCCTTATCCTGCTGAAAGTAACCATCAGAAGATGGTACACTGATCAAAACGGGATGGACATGGTCAGCAACAATACTCAGGTAGGCTGTGGTGTTGTAAGCAAGCTCAATTGATATAAAGGGGCCCAAAGTGTGCCAAGAGAATACCCCCACACCATTACACCACCACCACCAGCCTGAACCATTGGGATAAGACAGGATGGATCTGTGCTTTCCTGGTGTTGCCGGTAATTTCTGACCCTACCATCCAAATGTTGCAGCAGAAATCCAGACTCATCAGACTGGGTAAAGTTTTTCCAATCTTCTATTGTCCAATTTTGGGGTCTGTGAATTGTAGCCTCAGTTTCCTGTTCTTAGCTGACAGGAGCAGCACCTTAGAGGTCTTTTACTGCTGTAGCCCATCTGCCTCAAGGTTGGACGTGCTGTGCATTCAGAGCTGCTCTTCTGCAGACCTCGATTGTAACCAGTGGGTATTTGAGTTTCTGTTGCCTTTCTATCAGCTGGAACCAGTATGACCATTCTTCTCTGACCTCTGGCATCAACGAGACATTTCCATCCACTGAACTACCCTCACCAGATAAGTTTCTCTTTTTCTGACCATTCTCTGTAAACCCTAGAGATGGTTGTGGGTGAAAATCCCAGTAAATCAACAGTTTCTGAAATACTCAGACCAACCCCGTCTGGTACCAACAACCTTATCATGTTCAAAGTCACTTAAATCACCTCTCTTCTCCATTTTGATGCTCAGTTTGAACTGAAGCAGATGGTCTTGATCATGTCCACATGTCTAAATGCATTGAGTTGCTGCCTTGTGATTGGCTGATTAGAAATTTGCATGAAGGAGCAGTTGGGCAGGTGTGTCTAATAAAGTGGCCAGTGAGTGTAGATTGTTGTGAAAATCTAAAGTTACAATAAACACATTTGAAACCTGGACTTTTTTTTTTTTTGCAGAAATGCTGCATTCTGTCCAGGTTGACCATGATGGACATCTCACTCCAACTTCATTGGAAAAGCTCTCACCACAACACTCTGCCGTTTTTCTGTTCGGTTGTCAGGTGATACAGTTGCTTTCCAACAGCCCCAGTTTCCCCTCTGTACTGCTGCTGCTGGCCAAGTCAATCCCCTCTTCCTCATCTGCCTCTAATGAGAGTCTGCTGGCACATTGCTCTGAGGATTATTACTTTGATGCAGCCAATCAAATCCTTTATTTGTCAGAGGCAAAGCTTCAGCACGTGGGACATTTCATTGCAGTCATCCTGCAGTCCATGGCCCACATAGCGGCAGGTAATCAGAAAAATAAACCACAGACCTGAAAGCCAATCTGGTCTCCTGGCTTCAGACCCTTTATATGTAGTGAATCAGAATAGTCAAATCATTTTCCTAAGTTGCAAAGTATCTAATCATCTCAGGAAACAATATGAGGTATGCATATTCCTTTGGCACAGGATCCACGCCTCAGAGGTTTATGCAAGCTCTTGATGAGGCCATTTCCGCTCTAAGCCTTCAGCTGTTCAATCTGTCATTCAAATGGAGTGCAGCAGAGGTATGTACCATGCTGTTTAATACTCCCATCACATGAAAACTTTGCTCATTTAGGGAGTCCTTTTTTTTTTTGCTTCCATTTTACAGTCAAATTTAAATGCATCCGAAGGAGAGCATGGCACACTGGCTGAACAATTTTTCACTGTAAGGGTTCCCTCTGAGACGCTCTTCACTGAGCATTTACTTGCTAGCAGGTTTGTGAGAAAAATTTCAGCCCGAAAAAGGCAATGAAACAAAATGTTAGAAAATGACTTTTTGTCTGTTTTTCAATTTAGAATTGAGAAGTATAAATATTTCAAGTTGGAGCAGCTCATCTACAATTCCAAACAAACTTTTGTTCCAGACACTAGCACAGGTAGGGTCAATAGTTATTATTTTGCCACAATTATGACATATTTATTAGGAAATGCATTTAAAATTAAATTTTGATATTTTCCTGTACAAAACTTCTACAAATATGCGTGAAGTAAGAACTAATTGTTGATAATTTTGCATCAAACATTTTATGTCAAAAATGCAAGTATACTAGATGTAGTACTAAATTAAGCTTTATAGCTTACATAAGAGTATAAAAAAACTGCAAAATATAGTGCCTTTTTCCCCCTGGAGGATCTTGTTTAAGGATCTAATCCACTCTGCTGTGACTAAGAGGAAGTCTGTCTGCTGCTCTGAGAATGAAAACATAGCACCAGTGCACACATTAGACAGCCAAACAGAAGCAGAGACATGTTTGCTAAGCTGGACAGAACCACACAGCCAATAATATACTTCTTAAACAGCGTTTTTGAGAAAACCTTTTTTCAAAAATGCTTACCTGGAAATACCTGTCCAAAATAATTTATTTATCAGTTTTTTTTTATTATTTGAAACAGTACCATTAAAAAGGAATAAATCATAAAATTAATTATTTCAAATTACAAAAAAGAAAATAATTTAACCAATTTTCTAGACATTTCCCAGATTTTGTTGATTTGAGTTCTATACACTAAGTAAATATAGTCTATAAGTAATTATAAAAAAGAATAAAGTAAATGTTAAACTCATTTGTACCTGTCTAAAATGTGTACACAATAAAAATTAAATATTGTTATAAAAAATGTCATTGGTAGATAAAGTTGTCTAAAATACTATTAAATAAACACTATAAAATAAACATTTATAGAAACTGTTAAAACAAAATTTAAAAAGGAACAAAAATAGAAAACTGGTAGATAACAATGAAAATGCAGCTCACCTATAGGAGGCAGAAAAATCTGTCTTCTCTTGCTTTTAAGCATCTTTTCAACACAGCGCAGATCAGCTGATCAGTTGACTTTAAATTTCTTTATTATATGCAAAGAATGAATCTTGTAGCTGATGGGAAGCCAGCGGAGTGGGGATGAACAAATGCTTTAACTCCTTTCTGCAACACCTGGAGATGATTCATAGAGAACAGGTCCAAACCAAATATTAGGGAGTTACGAAACATAAAGCAAGTCTCCCTTAAACAATGGATAACTCAGTCAAAAGTAATTAAAGAACCACTCTGAAGAAAATTGTATTTTTGCTGTTTTTTGTGGCATTTTTCTGATGATGGAGAATAAAAAAAAAAAAAAAAAAAGCTCATAATTGCATTTTGGAATATTTCTCCACTGAAATCATAGTAAATCAGGAGCAGACAAAAAAAAAACAGTTTAAAAAAGAGCTTATTTGTGATGTAGAAAAGACGCTGGGTGAACCACAAGATCCCTTATAAACAGAGAGCTCTCAGCAATGGAGGGGGAGGGGGGGGGGGTTGTTTGATCATTATTAAAAGGCCTCTGTGATTGCTTTAACAATGGATCAAAAGATGATTGGTGTGGGAATTTAAGCCATTTTGAAAGAGCTGTCCATGGCTGTCAATCACCACAGTTTTTGACTGACATGTTCACAGTCAGTCAAAGGACAAGTAGCTGTCTGCTAGTTTTGCTAATCAAAGGTTTTGTGTTTTTGATATCTCATAAAATAGTTATTGAAGGTAAAACAACAAAAACAATGTTGAGCTGATGGGAATACAATTCATTATAATCTTTAAAAGAATAAAACTGTAAAAAGAATATGACATGAAACAAAAATAGAAGAAAGGATAAAAAAGATAGATTAAAATAAATTAAAACACATAATGAAGCTGGATTGTTTCCATTATATATCCATTATATTCAAACATTATTTTTCACAAATAGTGGTTGATTATTTTCTATTGCTCATCAGAATAAAGAACTTTCTGTAAACATCATAAATAACAAAACTTTTTTTAAAAATAAATATGCAGGTTTTCCACCTAAAGGGACACCTGTGCAGGTACGCTGTGATTCACTGATTCTTGAATTTGCTCAAAATGAAAGTAAAATTGTGAAACAGTTCTGTCTATTCTTCAGCTTTTTTGGTCACTTTGTGCTTTCCAGATTTCATGTATGGAGGAAGAAATTGACCGCATAAGTGAGTCTTTCCTGCAGCTAAGCATGCAGCTTCAGAGGAGAAGTCAAATGAGCACATGGCTGACGGAAAGAGAGAACAGTGTTGAAAACCATACGGTAACCATCTGCAATATTACATAATGCATGTGCTCTCTTTTGCTGCTTGCATTTAACCACTGGAAATCTTAACCACAAAATGCACAAGTTGGTAGCTTAAATACTTTAAGCAACACAGCAACCTAATCAATCTAAGTATTTTCCAATAGACCCTGAAATGTGTGTGACCACAAGCAGCTCTGGTAAACTGCCAGGCAGACAAAAATGAATGGCTATAGCTACCATGTGAAGAAGGCAAAAACGAGTAGAAAATGTTGCATGTTTATGGTGATGAATTGTTGAATCATGTCCTCTTCATACTGATATCACGTTGGTCTCACTGAGCCTCAGCGCCAGGAAATGCATGGGACTTTTATGTGCCCGCATTTGCATGTTTATGTCTCTATTTGGAAGCACATTCATCAGTTTATTTATGTCCCTTTGTGAAAATCATCTACAATTCTTCTTCTTTTTTTTCTTTGCAGAGGAAATCATCAGCGAGCACGCCAGGCCTGAGTCGCAGCGGAACGATCTTACTGGAACTTAAGAGACGCCTTGTATCGCAGCGTCTCAATGAGCTAAAAGTCACATTAGACCTAATGAGACGGCACCAGCAGCATGACAGCAAGTTGAAAGACGGAGCAGGAGGCCGTACCCAAAGTGACAGCTCCATCACTCAGCAAGGGGAAAGGGAGCAGGTTTCTACTTCAGATGGATGCAACTCAACCAGTGGCCATCAGGGGTACAAAACCTCAGCTGACTAGAGTCACGCGCTTGTGGCAGAATAGGCAAAATGGTCATTCTTATTTAAGAGGCATATTTCTGATCAGCAAGAGAGCCAGAGTGTCAGATAAACAAACCACTGTCCACACAAAAAGTCAAGGTTCTCTTCTTTTACAATGTTTTTTTTTCAATATGACAGTATAGTAGGGAATTAACAGACAGTGCAGCACCATGGAGGCCATACAACAAAATGAAGGCATCCTACGAAATGCTGCCTCGCTTGTATAATTCCTAAAATCGCGTGCATTCGTTTGCTCAGTGTATGCGAATAAAGTCACTTCTATACATTGTAGACATTTATATTACATGTATTTACCATGTAATATTTATTTTACGTTTGTTGTTTCTTTGGTGTTAATATCTGATATAAAGCTGCACTAAAATGACAGACAGTGATGCAGGCAGTAAAACAGTTGCATGTTAATAAATAAGCAATAAATAATTTGTTTATGAATGTACAGTACAGTTTTGAGAGGATTTTTACCCCATAAGCGAACAAACAGGTTTAGAAAATTGATTTTTTACTAACACCTAAACATGATATTAATAACAGGTTTTTAAAAATTGAATCCCTCTGATACGTTTCACTAAGACACACACACAAGACCAAACCAACCAAACAGGAACCAACTTAATGCTAAAAAACGATGCCAGGAGTCCAGCTCTGATAAAAACGACACAAGAGAAAAGAAAACAAAAATGATTTGATTTGTTTTTGCTGAAAAATACAAATTTTATCTTTATTTCCAAGCTTGTTTGTTTTGTTCTGCAGTGTGTTCATATTTGTATAATTTTGACAGGATACCTTTATGGAGAGCAAAATCTTTTGGGATATTTATACGTTTTTATTTTAATATAAAATCACATAAATGTCAATAAATGTGAATGTTTTTTTCTTAGCATTTACTTTATTGTATAATTTTGACAGTTTATAACTTTATGGGGAACAAAACTATTCAGTGTTATTTAAGGTTTAAGTTAGTTAATTCTGGAATATTAGTCCTCTCTGTTTTTATTTCTTTTATGTTAAAAAAGTTATGTTGTAAAAGTTTTAAAATTTTAAAAGTTTAGTTTTAGTGTGTTTATTAAATGTCTAATCTGTTCGGCTTGTGACCTGTGATGTGTTTTGGATTTTTGCCCCTTGTGCGATTGACTTTGACACCCTTTGACACCCCAGAAACTTCTACTGATTAGTGTCTAAAAATACATTTTAATAAACTGGAAATATCCCAAGAAATACATCTACTACTATTTTAATAATGTGGAAGAAAATGTTTAAGGACAGTGATAAAGTAGATTGTTAAGGTTTAAGTTTAACTTTGTTGTTGCAGTGCACACAGTTATTCACTGAATGAGCAAAACATTATTGATTTGTTTTTGTTTTTTTTAACATCCATGCTCTTCTTTGATGCTGCTTCTTGCTTGTGGGTTTTGTTGTTTCATTTTTTCTCTAATGATCTTTCTTACATATTGCACATTAATCCCTGGGAAATTTAGACGTGTAGTATAATTCTAAGTACAATCCAAGTATACTTAATATGATTTTATGAACTTGTAAACATGAACTTGGACGTTTATCTTTGATAAGAACCTAAAAAGTAAACTAAAATGATACTATCTTGATATTATTTTTAAAAAGGATACTTAAGACAAACTTGAGAATACTTATTTTCGGTAAGGAGAGTGATCAAAAAACAATGTGCCACACTCCTGAATACACACAGAAAACAGAAAAATACAGACGTAGAAAAATAGAGCAATCACTGATTAGAAAGTAGGATTAGGTATGTAGGAAAAAACTTGCTGCAAATGTGTGCTTCATTGTGTCTATTTTCTTTGTCATCAGTTTCCTTGTACATTTTCACATTTGTCCTAGAAGAAATTTAAAAAAAATCTTTATTTGTTGTTTTCTATCTAACTAAATTGTACCAGTGACTTTTAATAGTAACTTAGACTAGCTTTAAACAGCCTGACATTGACTTTTATGGTGAAAAAGTGAAAAAAATTCTATAAGCAAACTGACTAAACAAAGTATTTTTAAGGATTTACAGGAACTGTTCAAAAGTACATTATTAAAGAAAAAAAAACTTTCACTGCATAAATAAAAAAAGTGACAATCATATTTTCTGTGCTGCCCCCTAAAGGTGATGCAGTGCATCTTTTCATGTACAATGAACTACATTAGTGGCTTTTCCCCTTTCTGTTTTCTTTGTTCTGCACACATGTAAAATGCCCTTTTAACCAGACAGAGCAGTAATCTTTGCAGCAAGACTGCAGCCTTCTCCTGGTTCAGTGCTTTATCTGACACATGAGGTTGTGGGTCTTATAATAGAAAGCCAGTATTTCTAGAAGAGGCCACGAGCCAAATCAGAAGGTCAGGTGGAAGAAGTCTTCACTTGCTATCAGTGTTAGCTTAAAGCTGTATGCCAAGTGCCCTTGGCTGAATTTGGCATTGCCCTGTGGATGTGTTTGTGTGCACATTTGTGAGCACTGAGTGTGTGTGAGGGGGTTTTGTTCTGTGGCTTATCAATTAGATTAGCTGCTTCGCAGCTGATGTGGGCCTGTGTGTTTACCTCAGCAGGACACAGAATCATACAACTGTGCTAAACCAATGCTTGTGTGCATGTGTGTTGTGTAAATCTTCTGTTGTGGGATTTGCAGTAGTACAAAATTACATTTTCTCCAGTTGTCTAACACAAAACACTGGTTGTCTTAGTAGGTCTGGCTTTAGCTGTTTTTTTGTTCCAGAATATGAACATGAGAGTTTGGGAGGGTTTATTGTATTATTTTTGAAAGATTTACAGGAGTACCTGCAGTAGTCATATACCAAATCAATGCAAATGTTGCTGACATGAATTATTTTTTTCTAGAAAATTCATCTAATAGCATAGGGCACATAAAACAAGGATACGTCATGAGCAAACATAAAATTATAGAAAAGATAGAAGTTCCACTAATGCTCTTCAAATTCCAGCATTAGGAGGTTTTTCTCGTAAACAGCACGAGATTTGTATCTCAATTTCCATCATGTTTGATCCATATCTCTCTGCTGTAATCATGCTATAATCTTGAAATCCTTCCAAATCCCTGAAAATCTGCTCTTTGCAGCATATCCTCGAGGACCCCGTTTAGGCATGCACATGCACACATGCGAAGACATACTTGAGCACACACAGACTTAACCTATAAACCCAAAAACTGAAAATGCCTGAATGACTCCTCTATACTGTATATGCACACTCTGATGGCCTTTCATTTGTTTACATTGCAGCACTGGGAGCTGTTTTATTTGCAGTTGTTTTCTTTCCTTTGTAAGTTGCCTGCACCTTACCTTTGTGGTAAAGATCATGCCACCCAGTAGTTTTTATTTTTTTGCTGTTGCATTTTAACTGCTTTGTTTGTTTGGGGGTTGGATGTTGGTTAAAAAAAAAAAGAAGTCTAAATGTCTGTCGCTCACTAAGTCGACCCAACTGTAGTCACCATGGCACTGTGCGAGTGTTGCTATGGTTTCTCTATCTGCAGGATGTGGTTCCACTAGGCATACCATATTTAGTCTGTCCCTCGGTGTACCAGTCTGTTGCTGTTCCGAACAGCACTGATAAAGCTCCCCGGCCCGCTCTGTCTTCCTCTGTTAAAATAGCAGCAGAAATAATACCAGTTTAGCCATTTACATTTCAGTTTATTTCAGTTGTATATGTAAATGAGTTGGGTTCATATTTTTCTCTATTAATGACCCAACTGCTTTAAGATGAAGTACAGAAGTCTTTAGTGATGCCATTGTCTCAAGTTCATTTTTGATCATTTTTATCTCTTTCTGTGAGTTTCTGAATCATTTTGTGGAAAATGTCCTGAGATGTGGAACTCCTTTAAATATGCTAAATGAATAGATCCTATAAAAAATACAAATTGCACAGAGTAATCCAAAACATGTATATCAGTCATAAAATGCACATTTTAGCTCAAACATGGACCAAGAGTTAAAAGGAGGAACCAA
Organism: Adrianichthys oophorus; assembly: GCA_036245035.1. Lineage (NCBI taxonomy): Eukaryota > Metazoa > Chordata > Actinopteri > Beloniformes > Adrianichthyidae > Adrianichthys > Adrianichthys oophorus. The sequence goes on along the minus strand of BSAI01000072.1, from coordinate 15,192,489 downwards.
AAGCTGAAGGAGTAAGAGTTATACAAACACAAAAGATGGCAGGTATAACTTTAACATGCAAGGCATTCTTTTTCACAACTTTATTAAAGGTGGAATTCAGACTTGTGGAACTATTTTGAATATAACAAACTACACTTTAAATTTTTTAGTTGTCTCTTTTTCATATAAAGATATTTTAGAGTCAATAAAATACTGCTATTCCATTTTAGATTGCAGTCTGCAGGTTGAATCAAAGTTTTTTTTAACAACTTATAAACAACCAGATAAGGTATAGTGTGGCAGAGCTAGAAATTTTATGTTGGGGTGGTGGGAGGGGGGCAGAAGACTTTGAAAGGGTGGCGAATGAGAACAGCAGAGAGGAAAGCTATTACAAATGAAATGGTAAAAAACACACATTACAAAAAATTTTATTGTTGGTGTTATTAAAGTTAAAACCACAGGGTTTTTTTTTTTGCTGAGGTGGTATTACTAATGTTTGAAGACCAACGCCAATGAAAATTGTGCTTTTATCAAGTTCTTTTCTCGTGATAGAGGGCATAAATGAAATAATTAAGGATTAAAACATAGTTTCTGAGTATTTCTTTACATAAATCGAAATAGATCAGAAGCAGATGAAAGATCAAATTTGAAGAAAGAAAAAAACTTTGAAACGCAGCAACTGCCATGGGCGGGCCAATATCTTCCTTCTTCACTCCATTTCAGATGCATCCACCATCAACATCTTCATTTTCTTCGTCTGAGCTGCCATCTGGCTCAAAACTTTACGACTGCAAAGCTCCTACACTTCTCGACGTTTTTTTCTTTTGTTCTATGCTACTATTAACTTAGGGTTATGAGGAGCTGTTAGCTAGTGGGAAGGAATAACCAAAGAGATGATGGGAAATTAGCAGAGGCTAACTTCCATGTCACAACTCAGATGCGAATTTTCAATGAAGTCATGCTGCTCTTCAGAAAATGTCTTTAAAAAAAATAATTTAATTCATTAAAAAGAATGTAAAGACCACTGGAAACGATTTTAGAATAGAAAAACATAGCTAGAGTGACTTTAAAGAAGTTTGAATTGATGATTTCTTCATCTTTGTCAAAAATGCTACGACTATTGACTCAAAAATTGTGGCAGCAAGTAGGGGGGAAAGCTTTTTGCTTTGCTCCTGGAAAGACACAGACCTTTAGGAACAATTTTGAATTCAGTATATAAAGACACTTGTATCTCCGAATTATGGGTAGGCTACATTAGTTTATTAAAGAAAAAAATACAAGACTTGAACTTTGACCTGTTTCCAATTCTTATTTTAGCCCCAGAACGCCAGAGAACAGCGTGTGAAGTTGGAAAATAATGAAGCTCACATGTAACAAACAAATGGTTTTGACAAGAATCTCTGCCAGCAGCTGCTAAACAGGATTATGTAACACATGACAAAGATGTGTTTCCCCCTTTCTGCTCAACTGATTAAATCAGCATGAAAATATGGTCTTTTAAACATAAAAGACTATTTTGTACTGAGATCAGTTCATTTAAACCGGCATTAATGATAAAAATAATAGAAAAAAAAAATCCGACAAGCATGCAGGCCTGCGTGATGAGGTTAGGCTGACCGTTATTGGCAATATTATGTTCATGCTCATTTGTAGTGTGGGAGGGAGTGACTCACGCATGCGTATCAAACGCCGTGCTCCTGCCAGTGTTGTGTCTTCTGAAAAAAAAAAAAAAACAAAGGCAGCGAGCTGGGACTGGGAAATGTCACCAGTCATCCCATAATGGAGGACACAGTCTTCTAGCAATCAATATAGCACTGCCCCTGTTTGAGGGTGAATAAAAGAGAGCCGGATTTTGGCTGACTGTCTGTGGGGGCACAGGGAAACCTCACCTCGCAGGAAACGAGTGAGTAAATATCAGTAACGGAGGATCCCCAGGTTCCTCCTCCACGTTCACGTTAGAACCGTTTTTGGACCTTTTCCGCTCCAAACAGCAGGAGTTGCGGCCGAGAAAACTGTTGCATCACTTGCATTACTCGCGTACTGTTTTGTTCCTCCGAGCGCATCAAACTGACTGGACGGATTTCCTTCAGTCATAACGGTCATTTGGGAACTACATTTTCATTATAAGGAACTCATTTCAGCTCCTGATCGCGCCGTGACGCGGATGTTCGGCTCGGATGTTCGGGCGCAAAGAGGGGAGTTACCTGCAGAGGCGCTGTCCGTGGTGCTGAAGTCGTCCGGTCTCAGCCTGAACCTCCAGCTTCAGACAGACTAAACTTCCAGAGCCTCTTGACCTCTGCAGCTCCCAAAAGAGCTGAATATGCGCACTCTGAACAGAGTTCATCTGAACACCGTGGCCTTTTTGATTTTGTCTGGTAAGTAATATATGCATTTTATGGAAATATAGAATGTTTTGCCATGTTTTCAACAGTATTCATAGACTTTCATTTGCCTGATGCACCCTTTTAAATTGTTATGAACTCAAATCACATCCTGCTAAGTGTTTTCAACGTTTAAGCCCAACAGAAAAACTGAATTTTATTAAGTTTTTACCCAGTTTAACTGTCTTTCCTGTCTCTGATGAGCACCAAAAGATGATATACAATCAATGTTGTCACTGTCTGCCCAGTGGGGACTTTGGTTACATAAGAGCACTGGGCCATGCATGCATCTGAACTGCACGTAATGTAAGAAATCTGAAAGCTTTCAAACCCAGGAAATGTTTTCCTTTTATGTAAAGTTCCTACTCTTTATTCAACTGCTAATGCAATGCTTGATTTGGTCCTTTTATGTAGCTTGCTCATGACACGTTACAGCCACTCACAGCTTCCACCCTCCATCCACTCATTTGTTCCTCCCACATATTTTCTAGCAGAGGCCATCATTCATGTGGTCTGAACGACCTTTGATTTGCCAACAGTTCTGTGTATCCAGAGCAGGAAAATTGAATTCATTATTTTTTTCTTAATGCTAGTATATTTGTATTTATTTATTTATTGACCTGATCAGTTTGTTTCTCCAGAAATGTACTGGGCTAAGCAAAAAAAAAAAAGTCTGACTCATCAGGACTTTGCTTAAGTTTAAAACTCTGCTTCTCAACAATTTCAACAACTTTGATGAATTCCATCTGAATTCTGCATCGGTAAGCACTTCTGCTCTGAAATACACAAGTCCACTGACAAGTATTGAATAACACTGTGGCTGGATGGTGTTAATACTTTTCCATTTTCATCATTGCTGTCAAACAAAAGCACAACATAAGCATTTAGATACATTTGGGGAAAACAGCTTGAATGAGAGTTTATGTAACATCCCCTTGCCCGTCTAGTCCAATTGTGCAGGCCAGTATGTGTAGATGTGCCTTCGGATACGGAAGCAGTCATCGGGACCCAGATGAGGCTGACCTGCATCTCCTGTATGAAGAGGGAGGAGGTCAAAGCACGGACACTTGTGAACTGGTTCTACTTTTCAGATTCAGGTGACGTGACTCATGTAAGTTTCTGTTAGTGTGTACCTCCTAATGTTCAGCCTCTTGTATCCTTGCAACATACCAAGTGTGTCTTTTCTCTATCCTAGATATACAAATATGAAAACACTAAAGAGACAGATGTGGACGGACCCTTCAAAGGTCGTTTGGCCTGGAATGGGAGCAAAGATTTGCAAGATCTCTCGATTATGATCCTCAACGTCACCTTAAACAACAGTGGTTTATACCAATGCCAGGTTTCTCGGGAGTTTGATTTTCGTTTCTTTACTCCTACCTTTTCCATCACAAAGAACATCACTCTGACGGTGAAAGAGAAAGGTCAGTAACATTCAAAAGCATGTGTCCAACATGTTTCATTCTCTTAGGTGCTCATGTTTAGAAAACAGAACATTTTGACCCATGTAAAAATTTGTAAATTAAAAATTAAAACAAATTCTTAATCCAGCTTGTTCTGTAAAATGTTTTTAGTTCCAAACTTGTTTACAAATTAACCTTTCTTATGTTTTGAAATGTTAGATTGTTTTCTAGCCTGTATGAACAGGAATCTCAAAGCTGATTGTCAAAAGACTCCTGATTTATATCCTCCCACTGCACATTTGAACCGTCAGAGATGTGCTGTGCTGACCTGTGTGTACCGAGAGAAGTCTCTTTGTGTGGTGCATTGGCTTCATCTGATGCTGCAAAAAAACAAACAAAAGAATGTGTTGATTGTTCACCAGATGTGGCATTTCAAGTTAGAATTCACGCTTGGTGTTTTTGCTGTGATGCATCAGGATGAAGGTGGTCTGCCACTAACGACTGTGTACCATTTTCCAATCCTCATTTGTTTCCTTGTAGCCGTTCTGATTAATTTGGAATAATTCTGTTTTGTTCGTCTGCATTTATTGCCCTTCGATGCTGTCTTCTGTTTTCAGTGAAGGGGTTAAAACAAACCAACTACTTTGCTATCTATTAAAAAGGGGTAACGTATTCTGCACTCTGAATGCTCAGCTTGCTGAATGTGTCATTTACCATCCTGATCGAAAATATACGATACGTATATTTGGTTCCTCGATCGTCCCTCATCTTTTTTGATTTTTTTTTTTCATTTCTATGCTTGCATATGGATAGGCTTCAGTAAGAAGCAGTCCAAGAGACAAAATTGTATCAAAGTTACCTTTATTTTTTAAGTATTTTGACTGTTTCTGCAGGTCCATCCTTAAGGTTTGGCACTGTTTGGTTCTTTACTATACATATATTAAAAGCTTTCTTCATTTTTCATATAACAGTGGGGTCAAATTTCAGAAAGCCTTCAGTGAAGTGGGTATATACATGGGTATCATATTGCACTAATAATGTCTTTGGAATGGAACAGCTTAGTGCTGCTCTTTCCCTTCTGTAAGATTGTGTTACACTAACAGTTACTATTTTCAGAACCAAATAAGTTAATCTGTCACATTCTGGTCAAATGGCTTTCTGGAATTTGGTAAACACTCAGTGATGAACAACTTCACAGTGGCTTCAAACTAAAATACGGTAAAAAGGAAAAAACTAGAATTTTTTTTGGCAAAAACTCTTCCTGTAGAAACATTCTCCACTGAAATGTTTATGACGTAAGTAAAGGGAAACCAATCATAACTATTTTTACATTAATCTAAATGTCTAAAAAAATATTAAATTAACATAGATAAAATGTAAACTCTTGGCTTACATGTAGAACAGTATTTAGTGGGCTTGGAAATGATTTTTTTAAACAAAGCAAAAAATACAGCTAAAGAAGACAAACAACAGGTATATATATATATTGAGTTATGTATAAAACTCAATTATAATTGCTCTTGATCATAAATAGACTGACAAATGATCCCTTATACAAAGAGTACACCACACATTGCAATCTTTAAATATCTAGTTTTTAAAAATTTGTTTAAGGAATTTCCTGAAAAGTGAGTGGAAGCAATTTTTATATTCCAACTCCTGTAATACTTTACTCAAGTTTTTATATTTCACTGTCCACATAATAATTATCATCCGGTTTTTAGGCTAGCCGAGAGATGTGGTCTCTCCAGTGTGTCCTGGGTCTTCCCCGGGGCCTCTGCCCAGAGGGATATGCCAGGAACACCTCCTCAGGGAGGGCATCCAGAAAGCATCCAAACCCGATTGATTCCGAATGATTCCAAACTGGAATCATTTTTATAAATGACACGTCATAGGTCTTAGTGGAGTGCTTATTGATATGATTAGAAAATACTTTTGCTTTAATCATCTTTTTTTATTTATGTACTTGGTTTTTTTTGGTCAAAATCTTTGACACGGCTTAACCAAATTACAGATATGGTTATGATGTTAAATAAAAGGTCTATAGTCTGTAGATTGTTATCTTACAAAAGAGTTAGCAAGAAGCTGAGGCAACAGACCTTTTCTCTTGTGTGTTTTCATTTGAGTGTAAGCACAAACAACTTTATTTTCTTGTTTTAGACAATTTTCTCATTCTTGTTCCTCCCTGGAGTTTTCACATTTATTGGCAGCTTTTGGGATGAATCTGAATGCGCGCTGAAGTGGCTAATTTGCAGCTGCACCGCCAAATCACGCATACACTTAGAAACTCTTATAACTTTTATTGAAGACTTCTTATTCTTCTGCAGTTCTGAGAATGCATCAGAGGGTTTACCATCTGTCCTAAAAAATGAAGATCCACTGTGACTTTGTTCATTTTTCTTATTTCTTCTGTCAAAGGTTCTCTGTGGAGTTTATTTTAGAATTCCATGAAAAAGTTTCTAACAAGTATGTCTTTCATGAGCTGGACTCTGTTTATTTTTTTTTTCTTTTTACAAATCTCCACATTGCACCTTTAACCTCTGAGTTAGTTATTAAAAACATCATAGAAAATAAAAACGTACTTTTCATGCACACCTTTTGCTTGCATCTGCTAATGAGAAATGTAAAAAGGTTTTATTTTGAAAGTTTCAATGAATGGTTCACAGTATTGACAAACTTTAACTTCCAGTGATCCAGATTCCAGTGATCCAGATCACAGTAAACATGCAGGGGGAAATCATTCAAGATTCGAATATTAACATCCAAATGTGCTTTCCATCAGCAAACATACTTAACCAACTTTTTAAAAATTCCACTCCTAGGTAAATAATAAAATTCTGCTTAAAGAATATCTGGTAATGATAACATGGAGTATGAAAACATATCTTGTGATTATTTTTGTGATGAAAAATTGTGACAAGAGTTTCTATACTTTTAAATAAATGAAAAGCAGTAGTCAGAAAAAGTAAACTTTATAAGGAAAGTGGGAACATATCATTCTGTTTATAATTTAAGATGGCAGATAGTGTGCCATTTTCCTTCAAAGCAACAAAAAGTTTCTTCTGCTGTTTTTATCCAGAAAAATAACTCAGACAATGAATGCATATTGAATAAAACATGTCCCTATCTGCTGTTTGTGCTTCACAGCCTCTGAGGACACCACAGCAATCTACTCTGAGATCATGATGTATGTGTTGCTTGTGTTCTTGACCTTCTGGCTTCTGGTAGAAATGGTGTACTGCTACAGAAAGATCTCCAAGTCTGATGACCAGGCTCAGGACACGGCGTGAGTCTCACTCAACTGCATTTACAGATCCTCATTAATGACTTAATGCAACCTGACAACAATGGGAAACAGTGTTTTAACTGTGACATGTTCAGATGTTTATGTTGATTCAAATGTTTTTGTTTAAAAACTATGAAAGCATGAGGGTATATACAGTGGGTCAAAAAAAGTGTCATCAATTCTGTAAGTTATTCTACTGAAAAAAATTAGGTTTGTAATGTTCGTTACAGATACACTTTATTTGTGAGATACAGAATGTTAAAAATTATCCAAGAAATAACATTGCATGTTTTTTGTATTAATTTATTATAAAATGGTGCAGAATTTAAGTCTGTGGCACAAACAAGCAAGAATTCTGTCCCTTGCAGAACTATTACTTTGTCTTTCAGAAGCTTTTCTTTCCTCCACTCATAGCCTGTATTAATTACAGCTGTTTGAACTGGCTATCTGTATAAAGACACCTGTTCACACGCTTAAACATACAGATTGCAACCACTCCACCATAACCAAGACCAAAGAGTTGTTTAAGAACACTAGGGACGAGATTGTAGATCTGAACAAGACTGGGATGAACAAATCTACAATAAGCGAACAGCTTGTTGAGAAAATATCAACTGTAAATACAAGATAACTGACAAAGTCCCTTCATCTGGAGCTCCATGCAAGGTCCCACCTCATTGGGTACAAATGTTCTCGAGAACAGTCAGGAAGCAGCCTGGAACTACATAAAAGGGGCTGATCAATGACCTAAAGAGAGTTGAGACCACGGTAACAGAAGTTACTAGTTGTAACACACCACATTGTGATGGATTAACATCCTGCAGTGCTCGAAAGGCCTGTCTTTTTAAAGCCAGGGCATGACTATGTCAGTCTAAAGCGTGTCAGAGACCATCTGTAAATGATATTGGATTTTGGATAGATTTTGGAGTAATGAAACTTTGGGGAAAAAAAGCTCCTTTCACCAGTGATGGATAATACTAATACCAGTTGACACTTGTTAAGGAGTTGGATTTAGGGGTTAATCCACCAAATCCTTCCTTCCTGAGTGCTCACTACTCCTCCAAGGGATAGGTCAAATCCAGAGAATAAATTTCACACACACACAGGTGTGTGGTGGCTAATGGAGCTTTAACATGCTACTTAAGTAGTGAAGAAGTGGCAAGGCATACTAAAAAGCATGTCAAGGTTCTGCAGTGGCCTAACGGGTCTCTGGACCTCAATCCTATCGAAAATCTGTGGAGGGACTTGAAAGTCTCAACTCCCAAAAGCCAAATGCAGCATATCCCTAGATGAGATCTGCATGGAAGACTGGGCCAAGAGTGGCTACAGTGTGTGCAAACCAGGTGAAGACCTACAGGAAAAGTGTTATCTATGTCATTGCCAACCAGTGTTGTAACACAAAGAATTAAGGTGAACTTCAGTTATGAACCTAATTCTTGTTGTCTGCAACATTATATAAATAAATTCTTTACATAATAAAAATTCTTGTACATTCTCACTGTCGAAGCGCATCAGTGATGTACATAACAGACCTCTACCATTTTTTTCAAAGGGACATCTTACAGAACTTACTGCCAAATACTTTTTCTCCATTGTGTTCACAGTAAAAAGGATTTTCATACATTCTTTAGTTACTGGTTATTACATAATAATGAAAAAAACATACACAAAATAGTTTACAGAAAAAAGCCAGACAGAAGAAGGCAAAATGATAGACACAGCAGTAATTGAGTCAAAAATGCATTTGCTTTTAACCCTCCTGCAACTTTAATTCCTCTTAACATTTAAGAGACGTCAGCAGACTTGAATAATTTTAAGGTCTGCTGACTGCTCTTTATTCTAAACAAGCCTTAACAGCCGGAATGGATTTTCACCTTCTTCGGAAAGTGACTTTCTGCAGACCCTCTGTGCTGTAAGAGACTGGATGAGGCAAGTCAATACATGCTGACAACTTTTGCAGATTATTTATGTCCTGCAGAGAATACTGGTAGAAAGCACACAAGACATGAGGATATTTTCTACTAATTCAAAAGCAAAAACACTTAATTACAACTCTGTTTCTTTTATAAAACAATTATATCAAATAAAGTTTGATAAGTTTCAAGGGCAAACGTTTTGAACAATGGACGCAAGATCACATACTTTTTTTGAGACATCTGATTGGTTTAAACCTTGAATAGCTTGCACTGCAGAAAAAAATATAATGAAAATAATAGGATTTGCAAGAATATGTAAAAAAAAGAAGTAGAACAAAAAGGGTGATTTTGACAAATATAGTGACTGAATAACAGCTGTTTATTTTACAATAGAAGTCTATGAGATTTTGGCTTCATGGAACCAGCGGGCACTTCCTGTTTGGTACACGAAGGGGGAAGGATCACTCAGTCCATTTCTCATTCACAGTCAATGATTTGCAGCCATTTGAGGGCTGCCTTCTTTGTATGAAATAATTTTCCCTCAGCATTTAAGCCGATTGCTGATCCGCAAACAGATGGGAAGGGCACATATACACCACTGAATGAGTGTAACACTTAACTTCATCAGCTCCCACATCTTTAAGAGTTAATGGGTTGTGGCCAGATCACTATTTAACACTGACACTTTCTTAGTGGGCAGTCTTGCTCAAAGAAGCAGCTTTGTCTAACAGGCCTAATGAGCCTCAATGATTTGGTTGATTCTGTTAGTTGTTTAGGTTATAATAAATATATATCTAGAGAAAAAGATGTGGGAAAAACATCAAACAAGTAACACTCAGCAAAAGAGTTAATCAAGGCAAACTTTAAAAATTGCTGACAGTTGTTGGCCTGTTCCTAAAATATACATTTTTTCCTTCATCCAGAAACTTTTTTTTTTTAAGTTGTAGCACTTTCATTAGACTGAAAGTTTGCTGTTAAATACTAAATGTGGATGTCAAGATTCCTCCATGTCCAGTCTCCCACCACTGATCGCACTACAGTAATGAGTTGTATCTCCTAATATTAGCTCTCTTTGCTGGAGAAGATGTGTGACTAAAAGGCAAGTCTCAGCACGAATGCTTCCCTGATCCAGAAGCTAAGAGTAATTTCATCTGTGTTGTATCTTGCTAGAGAGTGCATTATAACAAGGTTTTCGACACTGTTGTTTTTCTATCAATCTGCCCACAGGACAAACTACCTAGCCATTCCTTCAGAGCAGAAAGACAATCCAGCTGCTCCAGTTACAGAATAAAATGGGTTTTCATTGACACGGTATTTTACACAAGATGCTGTCAGCCTGACCCGCGATCAGTGAAGTCATCCCTCCATTGTTTTGAATCATGGCTTGGTTACTCATAACTGTGCAGCTTTGTGGTAAAGTCTTGTTGAGTTGACAACCTCCATGTGTCATTCTGCTCATTCCCTTCACAGACTTTCATTCCTGCCATTTTTGAAACCACAAAATCCCCATTTGTAGTGCCATGCAAAAATGCCTCTATTTTCCTACCATCACATTTGATGAAATCGATGCATTTGTGTTGTGTGTTTGCATTGTATGCAAATGCAGACTTTTCTGGCAACAATCTGCATAGGAATGATTGGTGATATCTGCCTGTTCATATAGTGCGAAAAGTTAAACAACTAATTGTTTTGAGGATCTAAAATGCAGAGTTTGCTGAAAAGTGTCTCTTTTTAAATTAAAGTCCTACTCCAATCATCCAATCATCTTCTGATCTTTTGTAAAAGCGCTCCCTGTAGTCTTTAAATTACAATTATGTCATTTTTAGCCAAAATAAAAAAAAACATGTCCATTTCTTGGACATATTTTCTGCAAAGCTTCAGAAATTCATCTGCAATTTGCCTCTGAGTTGTGGGCAGAACTGTTGTTGTGGAGGAAAGCCATCACTTGTTTCCCATCATCTCTTTGCTGACACGCTCTCCCTCCAGCTTACAGCCCCTCTCAATGTCAAGCTTAATTTTCTTTATATATGTCTTCCATCATGAGAAAAATGTAACAAGAACATCTTAAAAACACAAAAAAACACAATTTTCATTGGAGTGGGTCTTTAAAGGTTCAATTGTTTCCAGGATCCTTGATGAAAACATGTTCTTTTCTTTTTTTCTTTAGGTATTGATCGGTCAGTACCAGACCTCAGTGTTGTGTGGCACAAAGCTGTACCGACGCCATGATCACATCAGTGTCGCTGTCATATCATAACTGTAAGCCATGCCGATCTACTATGTATCAGATGTGTTTTTGTGAAGAGCCAGTTGACATAGCCAAGTTTTTTGTTCTTCAATGTTCTTTTCTCTTTTCAAACCTTTATGAAAGGCTTCTAAGATTAAGTGCTTTCACAAATACCTTTTCTGTCTTGCACTTTTGACCTAATAAATAACAGCCATGCTCTTTTTGGACCTGCCATTAATTAGACTAGGTAACTCTTTCCTAATAGTCAGTAGTGCCTCTGTGATTTTTATAACTTTTATGAACTTATACCTTATGTGCTTTTCCTTCTGTGGTTAAGCCTAATAAACTCCAACTTCTATACTATGTAATACTAGCTTACTATTTTTATTATGTTTTCTATGAAATGATGTGATTTTTGGGTCACCTTTTTATTCGTATTGGTGCGATGTCAGGATTGTAAATCTTTTTTACAGGATGCATCTTTCACTGTTTCTTTTTTATGTACGCATTATTGAACTTACATTGTAACAATATAGAAAATAATACATCCAAATCATTTTTTTTAAATTCAGAACTTATCTGTACATATATTTATTTTCTTTATTTGCCTGTGTATTTAATCCACATTCATCCCTGATGTCAAAGATCAGCAGGTCAAATCTTACTTCATTAGACAGAAATGTAACTTTTAAGCTTTGACTGTTGCTGAAGGTCTGAAGTAGCTTTGCTATTGCGACTAAATGTGTGCCTCTTTCTATAGTGCAACGCTGTAGAAATGTTTATGATTTGATTCAGTCCTGCCATAGCTGTGACAGAAGCAGTGCATCTCATGTGTGACTGAGCTACTTTTGAACGATTAAACACAGTGCATCCAACCGAGCTGTGAGCTGAGTTATTCATTTTCATTACAGCGACTCCTGTTTGGACACTCTTGCACAGATGCTGATAAGCTACGGGTCCACAACACTCTGAATTAATTTTCATACTTTAACAAGAAGGCAGAAATATAGCCTTTATTGACTTTCTGTGAGTTCTCCTTGTTATATGTGAGTGTAGTTGTTGAGGTAGACAAACGTGGCTGATCTTAAATCAACCTCAGAAAGCATCTCTAGTGTTTTTGGTGTTCATTAACACTGCAGCAAAGCAATGTACAGAAGCAAAAAAAAAATCTTTCGATCTGTTTCTCTTTGATGTCAAAAAAGGGTAGGAAAAACCATTTCTTTGAAACAGTGGTGATTAAGCTTTCTGCAGACTGACAACGCCCCCTCCTTTTTTTTTTTTTTTCCACGTAAGCTATTCAACAATATTCAAGGCCAGGTGGTCCGTGGAAAATGACAAAAGAAACATGGACTGACAGTCTTGACATGATGGGATGTATGTTGCTCTTTTAGGTAGCCATGACCCAGCGGCGACAGATATAGCTGCAGCTGTTGTTATAGCAACCCTGTAACAAGGCAGAATCCTCTGGAAAGATAGCAGCATATGATAGATAATCATTCCAATTATGTTTTGATAGTAACAAAAGAAAAAAAGAAAGCGTCACTAATAACTGCTTAACTCAAGAGGAAGTGTAACAAGTAAGTATGGAGGAAATGTCACCACAAGCATTAAAAAGCCTTTTCTATAGGTGTGCCCTTTACAGGCATCAATCAAGTTCACATAAATTGGTTATTGATTGTCCACCACAATCTATAAACTCACCAACAATATGCCATTATGGCTTTCAGATACACTGTGAGAGTGCAATTCTGTAGTTCCCCCTCCCTCGCTGTCTCTTCTCCTTTTCAGCGCCATTGTCCCAATGTGTTTCCCTCAGGACACAACCTAGTAACATGCCCCACATCCTGCAGAGATACGTTCCAAATGAACCATCATGCTCAGCAGCTCCAGTCTGAATGAGCTGTTTAGGGTCGCATCCCTACCACGGAAGTGACAGTTACCAACTCTTGAATTTGGTGATAAGGGAGCAAAGCACATACAGCTCCTCTTTTCTGCATCTGCCTGTACTCCTCTTGATTCCTCCTAGATACCAAAGAGAGAGAGGTACAGCTATTTTTATTGAGACATGATAAAATATCCTCTGGACTCATTAATCATTTCATCTGTAATTGAGAATGTCTTTCTTTCTAAAGGGTCTTTGTCTCCCCCTGGTGTTAAGTCCACTTTGACATTAATGCAATGCCATTAATCATCAGTTATGAATGTTGAGCAGTTATTTCCACACTTACTGAAATATTTAACTGACAAGGACAGAAGTTTCTCATTTAAGCTGCTGATAGTTGCAATATTTTGCAATTTGTCACATTGTGATGGTTAATGTGTTTACCCCCTCGATGAACAGAATATGGCCTGATTTTTCATGTTTACAAGGAGCCTTGATGCAGCTTGCTGTCTGCCGCCAGGCATCATAGTTAGGCATGAATACAGTGTATTGATTGCTGATCAATAGTCACTTTGCAGAATGTGATTTTTGCATGCTAGCATTTATTAGTTGTGATCTTAGCTGAGTGATTGAATAGATGCTTTACTGCTTCATAAACAGTTTAGTTGTGTGTCCTCTCCTCCTCTTTGGATACTAAACGTTTATGTGAGTGAATTCATGGAGGTGGTGGGTAAGGTCAGAAAGATTTGGATGTTCAGACTGTTGAAAGCTAACTGTTGAAAGCAATTACAGGAAAGTGGTGTTGTTCATACTGTGCGTTTGCTCTCTGATAGAAGGTTTAAAAAAATAAAGGTCTCTAAGCTGTGCAGATCAGCTTCTATGAGTATTGAATGTGTCTCAAACAAAAAGTACATCAGTACATCTTTCTTACTGTAAAAATTATTTAGCTCTCACCAAACAAGCATTTGTAACTTCAAAAATAAATTTTACGTTACAGAAAATGAAAAGCTCTCATGGAAATATAATGAATCTTAAGCTGTGGGAGTACAGTGTAGAATGTTTTTATTAAATCCTCTAAATTTTCATTTTGAGAATAGGAGAAGAAGATGGAATGTGTTCTGGTCACAGACCAAGAATGCTTTCCATTCCTGTGAATGTTTATGACCATAAGTCTTGGACAAGGGAAAACGATTTGATAAGGTGAATAATGAGATCAAACAGGCAGTTATTTAGCTGTAGAGGATGACTGAATAGTTACAATGACTACAAAATAAAATAATTAGGGACGAAACTCAGCTTCACCTCTGTCCATATTTCTTATGGCTTTTTAGATCAACACGCAGCCAGTGAAGGCATCTCTCATAATATGCAGTTTCTTGTGCTGAAATAATATTGTTAGAGATTTTATGATTCTTATTCTGTTTTCTTACTAATGGTGACCCCTCTGTGGAATGGCAGTTCTGAGTGTATCTTAAGAGGTTGTGACCTTTCCACACCAG
>BSAI01000072.1:15135819-15167916 GCA_036245035.1 Adrianichthys oophorus | reverse complement strand
AGAAGTCCGCGGCCGTGGCATTGTATACCCTTTCCGGGCCTGGGTGTACTCTCCACCGGCTGGGGCCTGACGGTTGACGGACATCCCGAACACCGGGAGTGTGAGTATGTCTTGACTTAAAAAGCTTGTGTGAAGTAAAAAATAGAGAAAGCGCTGGAAGAAAAAATAGAGAAGAAAAAATAGAGAAGAAAAAATAGAGAAAGCGCTGGAAGAAAAAATAGAGAAGAAAACATAGAGAAGAAAAAATAGAGAAAGCGCTGGAACCCTAAGACTTTGTGTCGTGTTAAAAGTCCAGTTAAATTCCGCGGAGGACGACCTCCATTAGGTGAAAAAGACTAAAAAGTGTCGCATGGGACGGCGGAGTCCTCTGGTAAAATTGGGTGTAAAAAATAGAGAGACGTCTAAAAAAGGAATGAGTGTGTGTGTGTGAGGGACTGTAATTACCACTAGGTACTTACATTCCATACCAAAGCCAACAATAGTGAGCAATAAGTTTCTGTGGAAGGCTGTATCCAAGGAGACACCGCCCGAAAGGGTAGAAGCTTGTGTCTCACCACAGGAATAAATTCATTATTGCATTGTTGGAAAAGAAAAACTCAACGGCAGAACACGATATGTGTTACCCCACGTTGAGTCCAAATTTAGTTCAAAATGGGTAAAAATCAAAGCAAAGAAAAAGAAAAGGTCCTCCGAGACCTGCCATGCAAAGACTGGAGAGTGATCCAACGAGAGGATCACACTGCAGTTGAACCCCTACCATACTGGGTTAAACAACATAAATTCAGCGGAAGGTTAAGTAGTACCGACATAAGACAACTACAACTTAACATCAGAGAAAAATGTAACGGTAAAATGAAAGACATGAACAAAGAAGGATTTGAGCAGACAAAGGTCTGGATGAAAGTAGCACGGCCGAGAGAAGAAGGTGAAAAGAGAGCAAAACAAAAACGTGAACAGAATGAAGAGGAAAGTAGGGATAAGAAGGAAAAAACAAGTTTAAATGAAGACACTAAACCAATAATGTATCAAAGAAAAGAAGATAATGAATATACAGGCCCATATCAACATGCAGCTGCTCTGCTGGCAGAAGCAGCAGGCGGACAAGAGGAGCTGGAAGGGGAACCTAAAAATTTCCCCTCTGCTCCTCCCCCATATCAAAATTAAGGAGAAAAAGGAGAAAGAGAATGAGACAAAGAAGGCAGACGCATGTGCGAAACCAGTAATGTACCATAGGAAAGAGGATGATGAGTATGTCGGGCCATACCAAGATGCAGAGAGACTTTTGGTTGGCACGGCTTGACTAAGTTTTTACAGGCTTGTGAATAAAGAGTTGGAAAAAGTGAAGAATCTGAAGAAGAAAATTAAAGAAGAAAAAAAAATGGGGAACTAGACGAAGATGCAGAAGAAAATGGATAAAGCATAAGAAGCAGGAAGAGTTGACATGTGTCGGAGATTGATTGAAAGAGTCAGAGCAGCACAGAAAAGATATTCAGAACAGCAAAAGAGAGAGAACAGAAAAAAAAAAAAAAAAGGCTGCATGAGAAGCAGAGGTTGTAAAACTCGTGTCTGCGCATTCCTGCTAGGAACGTGCAGACAGTGGGTGTGTCTACCGGACACGCGCGCATGCGATCACACACACAGATACATACACACACACACACACACTCACTAACTAAGGTTGATAATCAAACACACACACACACACAGGAGTGACAACACACGCACCCACCTAGTGCAGAGGGAAGGGTGATGAGCAGATACAGATGCAGGGAGTGACATTCCAGAGCACATGCATACTACTGATAAGAGAAGAACAGCAGGAATAGTTTTGCCACAGTTTGGGGTGCATGAACTTAAACAAGAAAGAGGGAAAAGTAATCGAGGAATTGAAAGATTTTTGTAAAGGTAAAACGGGGGATGCGGTCCCGCCGTAATGACCCATCGTAGACTGACGTTTAGCAGGACGCGGTGAAACACTGTGAGGTTTCTGTAAACCTTGGGGAGTTTGGGTCCCGCCAAAAACAGATGGGGGTACAAGGGACGGCAATCCCTTTGGGGTGGGTTAGGTGAAACCTTGCCCTACAGAGGGAGAGTTGACACCTTTTAGATTTAGGATAAAAGATTAACACTCCAGAAGTTTCGCATTAGATCTGGATTTTAATCCCAAAGCGCGCAACGGTAAAGGTTAAGGTAAAGTAGAATAAGGTCTGAAGAACAAGGTTTAATCCACCCCCTAAATTTGAAAAGTTAAAATTAAATATTTTAAATCAGAATTAGATAACAAAATTGGTTGGCAATTTTATACAATTTTAATTGGACAGTAAATTAATAGCTTTAATAAGAGTGACTGAGTGTGTTGAGTGTGTGGAGTAAGAATGGAAGGAAAACCTGAACGAATGCAAAGAGTGTGGAGGCTGCAGCTCCACCCTCTTTCCTGAAGTGGTGTGAATGGTGTTGGAACAGCAGATGTTGAGTACAATGGAAAAAAAAACAAAACAGAAAAACGAAAAAGAAAATGTAAGAAATAGTGGCAGAGAGTGAATAAATGTCAGACTGATGAGAAATGTGACGTTGGTTGGCAGGGTCTGAGTAAATGCTTACAGGCTGTGGAAATGCAAGAGTTGAAAAAGGTGAATTACTTGAGACAAAGGATTTTGGAGGAGAAGGGGGGAGCTGATAGTGGGTGAATTTATCTCCTGTTGCTCACAGCCCCCCACCATTTAGACTTGCAGAGGGAGTAATGATGGCTTCAGTGTTGTTGCAGGCCATGCGGCCTGTGATCCTGAAGATGGGGGAGAAAGAGGTCAAATGACAGAGGAAGAAAGGGATTTGATTTCTCAAGTTATAGCAGTCAGGTTGGGATGGGGAAGAGGGCCATCAAGCCCTCCCCCCACAGAAAAAGACTGTTGTGTCGCCAAGCACATCTGCATTTACAGCCATTTACAGCCCTACTGCAATCCTCTGCAAACACACCACAAACAAGCTCACAGATCACATCCCCTACAGGGACAAAATGAGGGGTCCAGAGCAGGTCATAAACAACATTGCATTCCTCAAAAGGATATAAAGTTAAATTGGTTAAATTAGGGTCATTCAGTCATGGTTGAATAGAACAGTGGGTCAACCACTATTTGATGTAAGTCAGGAATTTTTCCCAGAGATTTTTAGATGCAGCACCTTCAGTGCTGCCTTGAAAAGCCTGGTTTGGACCCAGTGACGCATTATTCAGATAACGCAAAAGCACAATATATTACACAATTTGGACTAATTAAACAAGTCATCCTTCTAAATCTTCAGAAATTGAACTGGTTCATGACGGCTTTACTGGTGGGATTTTCTGGACCTGTGAAGACTCGAGCAGGACCCAGATCTTTTTCCTGGGCCACAGGACAGATTTCAGAGGCATGTTAATCATGCTCTGAAGACACGACCCCATTTAACTATTGAACGATGTACTGTCTTAAACCCAGCAACACTCATCCTCACAGAGGATGAAGGCAGCCCACATGACTGCCAAGCCTTAGCTGAACAATCCAGTAGAAGCGGAACAGACTTACAAGATACCCCCCTTGAAGACGGAGTCATCCTTTTTGTGGATGGCTCCTCCAAAAAAGATGAAATGGGCAAAACTCGAACGGGCTATGCGGTCGTAACACATGACAGAGTGCTAAAAGCTGAAGCACTTCCGCCTAACTACTCTGCCCAAGCAGCAGAACTAGTGGCTCTAACCGAAGCATGTAAATTAATGACGGGACAAAAGGTTACAATTTACACTGACAGTCAATATGCATTTGCAACAGTTCACACCTTTGCTCCATACTGGCAAAACCGTGGTATGATCACTTCCACTGGAAAACCTGTAACACACGCGGAGTTGCTCACATCATTGCTCCACGCAGTGCAGCTGCCTGCCAAATTGTCAGTTTGCAAATGCGCGGCCCACACAGGAAAAGTTGATGATGTCTCTAAAGGAAATGAATTTGCTGATAAAACAGCTAAACGGGCAGCCCTGACTGAAATCCAGGTTAACCACTTAAATCAACAGGACACGCAAACTATTGACAATGACGTCCTAAAAATCATGCAGCAACAGTCCCCTGTACAGGAACAACAACTCTGGACGACTAAAGGAGCACAGCTTACAGACGGCATTTACATGTGCCCAGAAAATAAACCAATCCTACCAAAGAACTTATACCAATGGGCAGCAATATTGAGTCATGGGACAACCCATGTCTCAACAGGAGGGATGGCAGGAATGGTTAACCAAATCTATACAACGTATGGATTTAACAATTACGCAAAAAATCTTTTGTCGAGCATGTCTTATATGTGCTAAACATAACGCCCAAGGAAATTTAAGACCACGAAGAGGTCAGTTTCCTGCCCCACAATATCCATTCCAACATATACATATGGATTTCATCGAACTAAGCCAAACTGAAGGAAAAAAGTTTTGCTTAGTAATAATAGATGCATTTTCCAAATGGGTAGAAATATTTCCTACAAAGCATCCAGATGCTCTAACAGTAGCTAAAGCTCTATGCAAAGACATTATTCCACGGTATGGAATACCAGAAAAAATATACAGTGACAACGGAACACATTTTGTGAATCAAATCATTACCAAAATAGGTCAAGCTTTCCAAACAGACCTAAAACGCCACTGCGCTTATCACCCCCAAAGTGCAGGATTGGTAGAAAGAATGAATGGAACTATAAAAAATAGACTAAGGAAATGCATGGAAGAAACAGGAAGAAACTGGACTCAGTGTGTAGCGCTAGTCCAAATGTACATAAACATTACAAGTACTGAAGGGTTGACTCCCTATGAGACCCTGTTTGGAAGACCTTATAGGCTTCCCTACTTCAACAATAAATGGGAAACAACTGAGGAACAAGACTTAGCTGACCACATGAGACGAATGATACAAAAACAAAGTGAGCGTCAGAATAACAAAGAAAGCATATCCTCTATGTCTCCACAGGAGGGACCCCTAGTGGAACCAGGGGACTGGATCGTGATAAAATCAATTAAGAAGAAACATTGGCACTCCCCTAAGTGGGAAGGACCCTATCAGGTCTTACTCACCACAGGAACAGCAGTAAAAATAGCTGAGCGCACAACGTGGATCCATCTAACTCACTGCAAAAGAGTGATAAAGAACGAGTAAAACTAGATAGCTGCTCCCCGTGTAGGATAGGAATCCTTCATCAGGCACCAACAAGGAAAGGCCAGCTACAAAGGGATTGGTGACAATAGGTTACCTTTGTCTCAACCCTGGTGAAGATTGTCAACCCCTTGTGTAAGTGTGTAGGAAGGGTTCACTAAAAATAGACATGAATTTCCTCGTTCTCCTCGTAGCGTTGTTCGCGCTGGCTACACAAACATTTGCCTGGGGAGTGGGACCTAGTGCAACGTGGAAGTCCAATTCCCTCTTACAGCATGGAAAAAATTAAGAATCCCTGTAATGAATCTGAAAAGGGGTTAACAACTTATGAGCTATATTACTGTTACCAGACTAATTCTACGCAAAGCACTATTATTTTTGGCAAAAATATAGGAGGATATCCAATCAAAGCATGGAGGGACTACGACTGGTACCTGGACACGACCAGCATACGCAATGAGGGCTACTATTGGGGAAATGTTGCGGCCACTACCGGAACCTGGACAAAGGGCTCTTATGGGTATGGCGGCCCCACGATTGGGACGAGTGTGTGCCGTTCTTCCTCTGTCCAAATATTACAGCGGCCACCGACCTCCCCGACATAATGGCCGGTCCAAAATCCACATCAGCACATCCTAGACAAGTGCTGGTTCGACCTTCGGTGGACGACTGGTTTAAGGTCACCACAGGGGTGACACAAAGAAGCAACAACTGGCTCCTTATGGCTGAACAAGCAGGCATAATGAGCAAAACGGACTGTGTGGTATGTATGGGAGCAAGACCTCTCTTGCATGTTGTTCCCTCTGCTGTTAGTATTGACTGTTTGTTGCCCCTAATGAATTTTACAGTTCCCGCAGCAAACTGCTCCCTTTGGGATACCATATATCCCCTTACAAAAGCAGAAAGTAAGAAGCCACTTTTTTCCTCCAAAGTGGCAGCAGCCAACTTCACCTGTATTAACAGGACCGGGAGCGGCCTTAAACTAGAAAATCTTTCTGCTGTCAGTTGTGCTAATTTCTTACAGGTTGATCTCCACTTCATGCCACAGTCCAGGAGCGACATTTGGTGGTGGTGTGGTGACAACCGCCTGTTTGACCGCCTGCCATATAACACCACAGGATTGTGTGCCTCTGTCTCCCTCATTCTCCCAGCTCTGATCTTTCCCTTCACAGCTGATGAACTCCTAGCCAACTTCCGCAGCATTCTGCCATATCACTGGAGGCAGAAACGTTCCATGCAGACATCTATGACGGGATGGAGCAAAGATGATCCCACCTACATAGATGGCATCGGGGTGCCACGAGGAGTCCCCGATGAATACAAACTGGCAAACCAGATTGCCGCTGGATGGGAGTCATCCATCTGCTGGTGGTGTACTCTGAACAAAAATGTTGACAGAATTAATTACATTCACTACAATGTGCAGCGTCTGGGAAATATGACAGCTGATGGGTTCTCTGCTATACACGAACAACTGTCTGCAACCTCACTGATGGCTTTTCAGAACCGCATAGCCGTGGACATGCTGTTGGCTGAAAAAGGAGGAGTCTGCGCCATGTTTGGAGAACAGTGTTGCACCTTCATACCCAACAACACTGCACCGGATGGAAAACTGACTAAGGCCCTGGAGGGCCTCCGCTCTCTCAACAACAAAATGAAGGACCACTCTGGGGTGGACACTTCCTTCTGGAGCGGCTTCGGAGACATGTTTGGCCAATATCAGGCACTGGTTGTCTCTGCACTAATGTCTATTGCCCTGTTTGCAGCCTTGCTTACCATCTGTGGATGTTGCTGTATACCTTGCATCCGGGCACTGGTGCTGCGGGTCATTAACAAGGCTCTGGCACCGGTCCAAACGGATGTCACCGAGATGTACGCACTGATCCACCAACGCTCCGACGCGGAAGACGACGAAGACGATGAGGCCTCTCCTTTAGACCTTTTTCCGTCCACAGCAGAAATCTAACTCCTCTGAGTGTACCTGTTTCTCTTAATGCTACTATGAGACTGTTATTAAAAATCCTCAGTGAAGATATACCAGTTGATGCACGCTTAGAAAACAGCATAAACAGGAGGGAAATGTTAGAGATTTTATGATTCTTATTCTGTTTTCTTACTAATGGTGACCCCTCTGTGGAATGGCAGTTCTGAGTGTATCTTAAGAGGTTGTGACCTTTCCACACCAGGGGCAGGACAAACAGGGGAACCTCAAAGTCTTACATTCCAGAGTTATCTACTATCAAACCTCAAAGTCTTACATTCCAGAGTTATCTACTATCAAACCTCAAAGTCTTACATTCCAGAACTGCACACTATCAAACCTCAAAGTCTTACATTCCAGGGCTGCACACTATCAAACTTCAAAGTCTTGTCGTGTGACCCCTATCTCAGGAAGGGGCACGGTTTACCTCTCCTTTTCTCTTCTTATCTACAAACTGCTTCAGCCAGCCCCCCTTTTTTTTGTATTTCTTTTTCCCCTCCCTTAGTGGCTGAATCAGCATGTAACTAGGGTGTTCCCTTTCAATAAATAGCAGGGAGAGACGGAGGTCTGCAGAGTGTTTGGAGGAGCTTGTAACAGAGCGATCTCTGGCACTCTCCCTGCAGGTGAAAGCCATACTCAACTCTCTTGTGTTTCTTTGCAGATTTACTAATGTTTGGGTTGTGAACCTAACAAATATATCCAATGAAAATGTCTGACAATTGGAGATTTTATTAATTGATCAAAACTATAGCTTGCTGTCAAGACAACATTTACTGTACATGAAGTCATTTCACACCATCATGTTTTGATCTGTCAAGGTTGGCATAAGTGTCTTTTCCAAGGTTTACAACAACCGTCAGTCATGAGATTTGAACTCTTGACCCCCTGATGGGATTACCACCAAAAAATTTGAGATCATTAAGTCCAACGTTCAACATAAAAGTATTTGTGTTTTTCCCTTCAAGCTGTCTGAGGTCAAAAGATTAAGTCTGATCCTCGATTTTCTTTTAGCTTTCAAATTAATATGTATATCAGATACTTGTCATTATTCAAAATATCTTCTTATGTTAATGTTGAAAGACATATCATCTGTAAAAGTTTAATTTGTCACACTGTATCAAAGTGACAAAGTTATTTCTTGTTGTCATAGTAAGTTGTAGATTATTTTACAAAACTCGGTCTAATACTGTTAATTTCTGTGGGTTAATGATTATTTTAACGTAGCAATAAATAGAGAGAACTGTCACTAATTTTCAGATTCCTAATTCTATTGACAAACATCTGCTTTTTTATTACATCTCGAGATCTGGACAGTCATTTTAGCAGCTTTGGCCTCACAGAGCGGTTCAGCTGCCCCACTCAGCAAGTAGCTATGCTCCTCACTTAACCCCCCTAAAACAATTTTAGTATGATAATTGATGAAAATTTGGAAGTTCTCAATACAACATTTTTAAGCACTGGAAAAATAACAAAAAACACTTAAATTTTTTTACTTCATTTAATTTTAAATGAAATAAAAACAATAAAACGGTTAGAAATACGTATTTTCGATCCTTTTATTTTTAATGGCCTTTGACTCTGCCCTTCTCATTTGCCATCCTTACAAAGGCTTCTTCTTAAAATGCTCTAGCTCCGCCCCTGGTACTGATTGATGTTTAAAATGACTTTCTCACAAACATCATCAGCTCATCAATCAAGAGAGGACCCTCGCTGTAATTATTTAATGAACTTCATGTTGGCATTTAATTGCCTTTCATAGAACTGCTGGAGGCAATAATAACCCTTTTCTGTTAAGCACATTCATTTTTTTGTTTCTGTACATTATTAAATATACAGATTTTAAAATTTATTGTGTAATTATTTAAAAAGTATTTTACACATTTTTCCTTTTGATAACAGATAGTGCAGAGACCCATTGTAATGTTGTTATTGCTCTGGTTTTTAACGTTGCACAAACTTTCATTGTAAATTAAGTATAACCATTCTAACATTGCTGTGTTTTTGCTCACCCAGGCTGGTCCCTATAGCAACACATTCTGGGAACCAACATCCGTTCACCAGCATCAAATGCATGTCTCTCACTAAAACACAAAACATGCAGATTCTTGCTGGTCACACTGTTATTTCAGCTGGATAGGAAAACAATTTGTAACGACATTCTGGAGAAAAACAGGAAGGTTTGCATTTTCTGTCGACTTCCGGTTAACCATGAAGCTTTTGTGTTGTCTCAGGTCAAAAGTGACCCAGGTAAAACTCTTGAATTCTGTTTCAGAACAGTAAGTAAAAGTAGGGCATGATACCCTGCTGTTCACAAAAAGTAGAGTTAAAAGCAAACTACTTCAATTAAAATATTATCAATAAGTGAAATCCATTAATACTTTGGGTCAAATTTGAACTAAGCAAGTACAGCAGAATTAAGAGGCTACTTTTTAATTTTTGTCAGACATAATTGAAAGGCCTCGACCAGAGGGAAATGGACTTGGATGATTAAAGGAAGGGGAAAAAGAGCTGGAATGTGTAATTCATCATCTATCACTTAGGCTTTCCAATGACTCTTAATGACTACCACAGAAGCAAAGAGAAAGTTGGCTGTTACATAGAAATTGGGGACTGTGATGACAATTGATTATGAAGCAGATGGAAATGTTCTAAAGTCATCCCCTGGTGGAGATGTCTGCTGCATATAACAACACAGCAGTGGAAGAGATTCAAGAATGAATACATTTTAAAGGAGGTTCTGAACCATGATAGGAAAGAACTTTTATGCAAAGATTAAATCATTGAAAACTTTTTAGACTCTTGTCAAGTGCCTCTAAGGTGCAAATAAGTTGTTTTGAAGCTGCTATAAAAGAAGGGAGAATTGGGACCATAGGCACTTTACAATTTTTGGCTTAACGCTAACAGCTCCCAAAATCTCAGCCAGGCACTCCTACAAAATAAAAGTGATGATTATTACTTTAAAAACTGTGTTTTTCTAAAATCTCAATCATGTAGGTTTGCTTTGTTAAATACAACTTTTATTTAGAACAGCTAGTGAAATGAATGAGTTTTAGTGCAAGAGTCAGATGGACCATTAGTGAGAATTCCAACATTCAAAGGAGCTCCTGCCCCTTAATGAACTGCTGCAGCTACCTTCTTTGATTTTCTATTTCAAATTAGCTGGAAGGTAAAGCTAAGACAGCTAACTATTAACAAAAAACTATTAAGACCAAGGACTCAAAAGCAGGAAGGGAAGTAGTACTGTAGAGCAAACCAGCCAAGATGCTTCAACGCCAAGAAGAACACAGAGAACACACCTCATATTCACAAAACCAAATCAACACAGATGCACTCCTTCTCAATGAACAAGGGGCAAATACAGCAGGAGATGCCACCGTATACCTGCACATAATCAAGACGATGGCCCGCATATCTGAACAATGTTTCACAATTTTAAGTACTCTATAAACATTACATGATGTATTGTGGATTAAAATATTTTAGAAAGATTTGTCCTCCTGTCTTTAGATGGACATTTCTTTTATCTGTTCACAAAAATCTGAAAAGCTCACGACATGAGTATTTGATAATATGACTTCTGTGCATTTTCTAGTGACAATAAGTCTCTGTCTGTTTACGTTAATTGTTTGTTTAACTCAGAGGGAAGACAGTGCAGATAAAGAAAAGTATAACTCAAAATTTGAAAACATTAATCACAGTTATTGGTCAACAGAGAGGATTTCTGCATGTTGCTTAAGCAGCAAAGTATAAACAAATTGTACTGTAACACATAATTACAGTTTAGGACTACAATGTTCCTGTTTTTCAATGTTTTATAAGAAAACCATAATTCTGTAATCTAGGCCTCAGCAAATTTATTGTCTGTACAATTTAGAATCAAGCTGAAAACATTTTTCTCTAACTAGAACATTTAAGACGTGAGCTTGAGGTTCTTTATGTTTATAAACAGTCCAAAACAAAACTGAGTTATTTCTTGGTCCATAAAACCACTATAAGGTACATGTTATGGTATACAGAATGATGGCACTTTTGCCTTTAATGGACTAGTAACCTGTTTATGGTGCAGCCGCACAGTAGCTGGGATTAGCTCCAGCAACCTTAATGACTCTGCACATAACTAAATTGGTAGAAAAAAAGAGGATTTTTCATCTTTGATGACAGATTGCTGATGGTTTGGGGATGTGTGAGCTACAAAGGCACAGGAAACTTGGTCAAAATTGATGGCAAGATGAATGCAGCACGTTTTCAGAAGATGCTGGAGGAAAATTTGCACTCTTCAGCTTAGAGGCTGTGCAAGGGGAGGAACTTGGACATTTCAACATGACAATGGTCCAAAACACAAGGCTAAGTTCACCTGTCATTGGTTACAACAGAACAGGGTGAAAGTTCTGGAGGAGGCGTCTCAGTCTCCTTACCTCGAAGTTATTGAACCACTCTGGGCAGATCTCAAATGGGAGATCAAGCAAGACAGCCCAAGAATTTAAAGGAACTTGAGGTTTTCTTCTAAAAAGAATGGTCTGCTTTGCCGTTGGAGAAAATAAAGAACCTCATCCACAACGACCACAAAAGACTTAAAGCTATTATTGATGTAAAAGGAGGCAATATAACTTATTAAGAACTGAGAAATGTAAGCTCCATGACCTCAAAAGGGACCAAACAGGTTTTGAAAATGGATGGATGGAAAGGGTAAACATTTTTTTTATGATAAATGGCTTCACCAAAACTCTAACCATGAGTGAAAAAAAAGTGTTATCATTTGTATTTTATGAAAAATGATCAAGAAATCCTAATTTCTGCCAGGGTATGTAAATTTAAGAGCACAACTGTAGTATTTGGATGTTGAATTTAGACAATAAATGTTTTTCTTTTTTTTAAAAGAAGTGATTGACTTATAGGTAAGAGCAGCCTGATGCAGATTGACATGCTGTAAGCCATGTCACTTTACTGTGTGTAAGAACACAGTGAGGTGATGGCAATAAAAAAACAAAACAAAACTCACTAGCAAGCTGGCAGGGACAGAACAGCACAGAATTTCAGCTTAACACATCAGGAGGCCAAGCCAAAGCATCTGCTTTTAGCACTTAAAATAAATTGTAAAAAAATATATTTTGGTTATTGTCTATTTATATTATGGCAAAAACATTTTAACCCACCTGAATTGATTTACCCTGTGTTAATAAACAAAAAACAAAGAAACATATATTTTCTACATTTACTTAAAGCAATTGTTAAGTAATGGGTGTCCAGGTGACTCATCACAGTGTAGTTACAGTGAAGAGTTAAACAGCTTGGTGGCGACAGGCAGAAATAATTTCCTGTGTCGCTCTGAGGCGAAGGGTTGATAAATCAGCAAAACAAGCTCTTGTAGCTGATCAGCTTATTATGGATGAGGTGTGAGGGAAAGGCTAATATTGTCCTTATTTTGTACAACATCCTCTTCTCCATCACTGTTTGGGAGTCCAGCTGCTCTCCCCCCCCCCACAACACCGGTGACCTTCCTGATGATCTTGTGAGTGCATTGCCCTCCTTCACCTTCCTTTGTCTGCTGCTCTGGCGTACGGAAGCAAGCAGGGTGATGCTGGCTGCTTCAGACGTATAGAATATCTGCAGCATTAGCTTCTCATGAAAAGAAAGGTACACCAGGTAACTTGTTTCAGTGCAGTTGCTGAAGGCAGTGAGGAGATCGGTCCCATTTGTTCCCCCAGTGTTGCTGAACATGCTGTCTAAAGCTTGCAGTGCTGATCAGGTTAATGTGAACTTGCAATTGAACAAAAATCGCTGTTTATAATAATAGTAATACAGCAAGTGTTTTTTAGGAACTGAGACAGAGGGCAGAAAGACAGAACTCCTTAAGTGAGTTTGAATGTTTGGTATCATGCCAACACAAGAAAAAAGGTCCTTCTCAAAATAAGTTAAAAAACATAGAAGACAAGACGTTTTTTCTTTATGCCAGTAGAACTAGTAGAATTTGTCTTTGTAAGATTTCTTAAAATCAGTTGCCATTTTATTCTCTTTTAAGAAAAAAAAAATTGATTTTGAAATTAACCATACACACTAGTGGTGTGTTTTGGCAAGAGTTTGACGATAGAATATGTATCGTGCTATATCTCAAGACTGTACCACAGCAATTCTTCCCTTTTTTTAGAGTATGACTTAGACAGTGAAACTCTACCTGAATATTAATACATCTTTTATTGTAATAAATGGTAAAACTGATTTTATTTAATGATCCCACAGTGTAAAGCACTGCAATTGTATCTCATACACAAGTTGCTTTTACCCAAGCAAATTCATCGTGTTTTTCTTTTGGTAAATTAAGAAATATTTGTTTTTAAAGGCAACAGTCAACTTTGATTACCGCAACAAAATTTTTTTTCAGTATTAAAAAATAGAATGAATGTGCCTTTATCAATAAAGTTCTAAAAGTATCATTGAGGAAATTTGATTGGGGAGTTCAACAACCAAATGGTTCCCGAGCACGGCTGTGTCTGCAGCTCACCGCTTTCCCAGGGGAGTCAAATGCACAGAATAAATTTCACACACCAAACAGGAAGACGGGTACTGTGAACTTTTAAAAAAAAAAAACTTTAAAAAATATATGTTTTCAAGAACAAATGACTCAAAAAGATGTTCAAATTAATTTTCTTATAATAAAAATATTAGTAAGGTAGTTTTGTCTTAAATGTAGTGTAAAAGATATTTAAACTTGAAACTAGACAAAAATACTTTGTGATGTTTTTGCAGTGAGGTGAAAATTAGAGATGCACTCCAAGGCAATCTCTCATCAGTTTTGGCTTATAGCAGGACAACTACAGAAATGACTTAGCTTCACTATAACTTTTGTATATTCCTTCTAGAGGCATTTAGACAATTTAAAAAAACAGAAAATCATACTACAGTGTGTGCAAACTGAACAAAGACTTCAAAAAAAGAAAAGCACAAAAGAAGTAGGCTAGAAGGAGACCCCAGAAGTCCAAACCTTGAAACTGAGTCTAGAGAAAGTCAACAGGGAGCACACAGAGAAAGAAAGTTTTAATTTATTTGATGATCAAGTGAGGGTTGGTACAGAAGACAAACGATCGCACACAGCAGGGTTCACTGTAGATGTGCTTCAGGCTCTATAGAAAAGCTTGTTTGAAGCAACTGACAATGTTTAACGTGGTGTGTGTGTGCATGCACAACTGTGTGTAAGGAGATATCACATGGAGTAAAGCAAACTGCTGTTGTGAGGCTGGCTATATCACAACTCAAAAGAGCAAATTATGAGAGCATGCTTTTTAAGCAATCGAAATTGAATTCTCTTGAGAGTTTCACCATTTTCCACTTTTTCTTTCTCTTATTAAGGACTCAGAAAACTCCTCCAGGAAATTCCCATGTTGCCTATAAGGAGGGATGATAAGAGAGCATGGAAAAACGAAATGGAAATGAGTGTCCGAGCTAGTTTACAGGCACTGGGAGACACTTAGCTGCGTTCACACAGCCACAGATGTCTTATAGGAACAGACAGTTGTCTGGTTTCTTTGAAGCTTGTGCTTGGTTGTCCAAGCTCCAGGTGCACGTCTTAAAGACTTACTGCAGGAAATAGCCAGCTCCTTTACAGGGAGATCAACAGAATAATAGGAGCTAAGGGTAGAAAAAGGCAGAGATCTTTGCATTGGTATGACAGCCTTTAAAGTTCAGAGATCCTAAAAATATTTCTTCTAGATTTCAAGAGTAACATCTGAAATCACTGGTGTTTAAACTGCCTTTGTTATCATGAATATGTTTGTAGTCATTTTTGTGTAGCACTGAAGAAGCTAGAAAAGAAAAAGATGCTTTCACCTCCAAGAATCCGTTTTTTAATGAAGGGAAGAAGCCATTGTTTCCCAATTTACAAGCTTAGTGCATAATCACTCTTTTCTGTGCACTGATTTTTATAAGAGGGTAAATAATAGCACTCAGAGGACTGAGAATGGGAAAGGGCAAAGGAAAACAGCAAAATAAAAGTGTCTTTATACTCAAAAATAACACGTGGTGTCCCATGGACTTGGTAGAAGTCCAATCCCCAGTCCTCTCTGCAGGATATCATCTGCACTACCTCTGTACTGAGACCAGACTTGTCCTCAGAGGTGTAGAAGAGGATAAAGAGGAAGGTAGAACTCTTCTATCTTTTAAATACATTGGAGGTCAAAGGCTTTTCAACAAGTACAAAGCGACACTGCATTTGTTAGTTTTGCATTTGGAAGCAGGATAAGCACATTAGAAATGTAAAACAATAGTTAGTGGGGCAAGACGGTAGAGTTTTCATTTTTAGCCCCAATTAAAGGGCAGCACAGAGAACTGTCAGTCTTATTCGCTTTGCGATGGACAAGAAAGAAGCATTTTGTTAACCAGAAATCCACAAACTTTGAACTGATGCTTGAGTGAATGGTTGATACACGTCAAAAGGTTGAATTCACTCATTAAATAAAGAAAAACTTTAATCTTTTCCTTTTTTTCAGAAAAGTAAAAGGAAAGTGTGTGTTTTTAACTGAAAACATTTTTTTCCAGTATGTCTTATATTATTCTGTGAAAACACATTCTTCTTTATAAAGGAGTTTCTGACTTGGACATGTTCACATTTTTGTATTTAAACTTAATGGAAAGTTTTCAGCATATTTTAAAGGACATGTTAAGGGTCAGCACCTCCACTTTAAATCTCATCAGAAAGCCTTTGAGAGTTTCAAAGTTTTGACCAGGTAGGGATGAGGTTTCGCTTGCTAACTTTGCTGCCTTGCATTTTCTTTTAACTGCGAATACACTCATACAACCACGGTTAAAATGGATGCATAGAAATGGAATAAATGTTTCGAAGGGTTTTCAAAGGGAGTCATTAGTGTCCAACTCATAATTTCAAATGCTCAGATGTTTCTTTTAAGAAAGGGCTGAGCTGTTGACTGTCCTCAAAAGAAAATGCCTGCTCTACAGTGGGGCAAAAAAACGTATTTGACAGGAAGTTCTGCAACTTGTCCCACTTAAAAGGTGAAAGAGGTACATGGGTACACTTTAACAGTGAGAGACTGACTGTTTAAGAGTCCAGGGAATGCAATTCTAAAATTTTTAAACAATTTAATTGTATAATGGCAAAGAAAGTTAATATTTGGTCAATATTCAGTGGTCAAAAGTTCATGTCAACTCTTTGTAATGTAACCCTGTTTGTCAATGACAGAGGTCACATGTTTCCTGAAGGTCTTTACCAGATTAGTACACATTGTGATGCTATTTTGGTTGATTCTTCCAGACAGAACTTCTCAAGAGCTGTGATGTTTTGGGGCTGTTGCTGGGCAACAAAGACTTCAAACTCCCCAATAAGCACAACTGGATTGTTGTCCGGAGATAGGCCACTCGAGAACCTTGAAATGACTTTATGTATCCATTCTGTTGTTGCTGGGGTGGTGTGCTTGGGGTCTTTCTCATACAGGACAGTTCAGCCGTGTTTTCTCAATGTTCTCACTGATGGAAGAAGGTTTTTGCTCAAAATTTCATGATACATGGCCCAATTCCTAATTTCCTTGACACATGCATCAGTTGTCCTGCTCCCTTTGCAGAAAACATCTTCCAAGGCACTATGTTTCCACCCCCATGCATCACAGTAGGTCTGATCTTGTTGGGATATGACTCAGCATCCTTCCCCCTCCAAACACAGCGAGTGGCGTTTATACCTAAGAGTTCTATTTTGGTCTCATTTGACCACATGATCTTCTCCCAATCCTCCTCTGGATCACACAGATGGGCTCTGGCAGAATGGGGACCTTTGGAGCACTACGGGATTTGAGAATCCATGACATCATGTGTAACAAATGATAACATTTGTTACTGTGGTCTCTCTCTATAGGTAATTGATGAGTTCCCCTCGTGTAGTTGTTTCCTCACCATCCTTGATTTCATTTGTGCCCCACAGGGTGAGCTCTTGCATGAAGATCCAGGTCAAGGAAAACTTGTCAGTGGGCTTGTATTTCTTCTATTATCTAATAATTGATCTCCTCCCACTAAGCTGCTTGCTTACTGTAGATTGGTTCATTCCAGTCTTGTTAAGGTGTGCAATCATGTTCCTAGTGTTCTTAGACAGCTCTTTGCTCTTGGTCATGGTGGAGAGTTTTCAGTCTGTCTACTTATGGGTGATGACTGGGGTTTTATATGCAGATAACCAGTTCAAACAGGTTCCAATTATACATGTAATGAGTGGAGAATAAAAAAAGGCTCTTAAAGAAGAGCTAACTCATACTTGCACATTTGTAGGAGTTAAATATGCATTTCCTGAACAAATTGCACAAATAAATTGTGTGATTTCCTAGATTCTCTATTTTCTCTATTTTAAACTGTTTCACACAGTTTAAATGATTAACATTACAGCCCTCTCCTTTGTTGAAGTGGGACAACTTGCAGAATAGGTGTCTGACAAATAATTGTTGGTTTCACTGTTTTTCTGTAATAAGCGACTTTCAGCTTAAATAAAAGCCTCTTCTGGGAAAAAAAAGACACTTTGGAATTTGAATTGACTTTCTCTGCCTCTTCCTGTTGTGTGGGTGGTCAAAGCCAATCCCAGTCTCTATGATGAGAGAGACAGGTTGTGAAGTCCATCACAGTTCCACCCATTTAAAACAAGTAACACACAATTACACTCGTTCAGACTGTCAGCTCCCTACTGAATTGGTTAACTGAGGTCTAGTTCTGGAGCCACAATGCACCAGAACTTCAGTAAAAAAAAAATGTTTATGTCAGCTTTCGCTTCTAAACAGAATGCTCTGTCAGCAGTAACATTGTGCTCATTTATGACAATCAGCAACATTACCACGCTATCTGCTTAAAATCAGATTAGAGCTTTCCCATGAATCCTTGACTCCCTCCTTTTAAAATGAGTTCATGTTTTGGAACTAGTAGGCAGTTCAAGTCCTTGTGGAATTTTTGCAAGGCTTTACATCCATGCTGAACAGCTCTGAAATGCCTCCAAGGAGTTTTTTTTCTACTCAAGTTTAGCATAATCTAATTTTTGGCAATATGGATCCTGAGCCCGTGTATAATATTGTCAACCTTGCTGTTATTGCAATATTATCAGCCCCGTGTGGTATTATTAGCATAAAGAGAAGCAAATAGGTTTAGGTGTTTGACAAAAAGGAATCTGTTCCTGACTACTAAATATGACGTTGATCTTAATTTGCTGTCTTGTGATCAACCAAACCAAACACATTTTTAAGTAAGACCAGGATGGTACTGGCAGAAAATGGGCTAAACCCCTGTTGTATAAAACTCCTAATCAAAAATGAAACCATGAATTAAACAAGAACCCTTTCAGGGGATACCTTAACCTTTCCTCCCTCCAATCCCTCTCCCATCCATTTTCCCATCCTTCATTTTAATCACCTGCATTTCAAATAAGAGGGATCTTTCATTAGAGAAACAAAGGGGATGCCTTAAATAAAAAGACCATTTACAAGTCGGACTTGGAAGCGAGGCAATGGCTGAGGCCTAGCTCTCTAATTTGTGATGAGAGGATGGAGCTGGCTCATAGCACAATTACGTTGCAGCTCCATTGTTAGTGAAATGAACACCTGGCTGCCAGAGAAGTGCTTAAATCTCTGGTGTTTGTTCAGCCACACCTGAAGCGAGCTACAAAATGACACACAAAGCAGAACATGATGAAATGTGAAATGAAATGTGGGATTTTGCTGCAGTGAGAACACCAATTGAATCTACTTTGTATATATTGTTTACGCCTGTATTAGCAGTTACAATTACAACACTATTTCATGGCAGAAAAATGGCCTGCAAGGAAAGAGTTGTCATTCGGTCATGAGTTTTTGAGTTTTGGTGAAAATGTTCTTGTGGTAACATTTTTCACTAGAGGTGTTTGCATAAAGCTTCTATATCCTGATTTGTTTAGAACTGTGTATAAGTAATGGATTTGTTAGTAAAATTTTGTCATTTAAGTTTTTTTTTTAAATGAAGTGATCTCATAAAATAAAATCAATTTTTACCACTCCTGAAATGACACTAAAGTAAGAGGCTTTGTGTTCTTTATCAATCCTCCAAAATGCACACATTAGATGACTAAGTATAATGATGATTCAATTTATATTTAGAACGGTTCTTAAATTAATGACTGACATTATAATGATAACTGCAAGTATATTTCTTTTGGCACACAATTTCATTTTGAAAATAACCCGTATGTGCTGCTGTCAGAGTAAAAAATTAATAAAAAATGGCATTATAGCCTATTGAAAAATAAAAAACTGTTATAACTTAATTATTGTAAAAATTTAAAATCTCCATGTTACAAATAAAGGACTTAACAGACACAAAAACAAACATAAAGTGAATTTTTATAAACAGTGTAATGATACTGAGCAACTCTGCTCAGTTTTGTCTGTAAGAAACTGGATCAAATGGTTCTTTTACTGTTAAAGGTTGCAGAGCCCTGGTTTAGCCGTTGCCTTAATAACATTATTCAAAGTACACAAACACATGCTTTATACAGATGGATATGGTATGATATGGTGTCAGACTTTAACATCTTTTTCAGAGAAGTCAAATCAAGCAATAACTGATATTTCAAAGCTAATACAGCTCAATTATTAATGGGAAATTTGAATTGGAATTATTCTGATCCACATTGCAGCCCATCAGTCCTCCCTGTGATTATTCCCAGGATAAAATAAATAAACCCAAGGCTGGGGGCTGGTGAATGAATATCAAAAGAGCCTTAATGAGACCGTCTTTTGAACGGCTCTTTGAAATAAATTGATCCAAAAGATTCAGCTCCCTTCAAAGAGCCGTAAATCCCATCTCTACTACTTGAGTACCAACATTTTCAGAAATTGCTGGAAGATCCATGGACTTAAACTGCTGAGGATACAATTGTGAGTGAGTCGTGAGAATTAATAGCTAATCAACAACCTTGCTGTCATGCTGGAGAGAAGTGAACACGAAAACTTTTTCAGACAACACGATTGGAGAACTGCATCCCATAATTGAATTTCTATCTTCCTCCGTGTTGGTTTTGCTTGATTTGCATTTGACCTCCATCCTTTGTGTTTGGCTGTGGCTGCTTTTGTAGTTCATTTGATTTGTATTCCATGGTGAGTGATGATTTTTTTTTTTTGTGGTAGAATGGGAACTTGCTGTGTTTGGTAAATCTTTGTGTGGCATGTTTGTGATCATTGTTTTCAGGTGTGGGTTATACTAACTGGTGGATACTGCTGATTGAACCAGAGCTGATGGAGGACTTCATAAATTCCATGATTTTGCTTTCACTGCTTAAGGAAATTAGTCAACTGAAAGGACTTGTGCGTGCGTGTCAGCGTGTGAAGTTAGATAAGTATAGTTATTACTTTTTTTCTGTTTCCCTCATTGTCAGTGAAGGTTGCACTTGTGGGTTCAGATAAGTTTGCTTTTTTTTGGCCTTTGGTTCACTCTGAAACCTCTTTTGCTTTAAATTTTTATTTTTATCGGAGTAAATTATCATCTTGGAACTAAATCAGCCTTTTATGGTAGTATGCAAACCACTTATGTGGATAATTATGTGCATCAGAGTAGGTAGAACTCTTATCCACTATGTCTCACAACCTCTTGACAAAACAGTTAGGCAGAAACTTCCACTATAATTTGTGGGCTTATTTAGCAGGGTCCAATTTATTTTACATAGATCTTTCTTTTTTTTTTCTTGTAGCTAACCTAATGATATCACTCATATTTTATTATTTTGAGTAAGAGGACAACAGTTTAGGACTGCACAGTGGAGCAGTGGTTGGCGCTCTCGTCTCACTGAGAAGACACTAGTTCAAGCTCCAAGCTGGAATCTTTCTGTGTGGTGTCTGAATGCTCTCCTTGTGGGGTTTTTGGTTTTCTTTTAATCTATTTCGATAAAAAAAATTGGTATGTCAACATACAGTTAATAAACTAATCAATAGATAAGGGAAGACAGTGTTTCAAATGAAGAAATGGAACTGTAATCCAGCAAAGTTAGGGCTTATTATTAGCATTTCTAAGAACACTACAGATTTTTTTCAACACAGAATGCATGTGTCCAGCCTTAAGTTTTTTTTTCCTCATTCTTTTTATAACTTAACCCCTGTAGTTCAGAGGCGCTCAAGCTAGAGAGAGCAGTACTGCAACACGATAATTACAATATGTCAGAATGCAGGTACAGCTTGGTGACTTTGTTTTTTTTTTGCCTGTGTTTGTGTTTATTTAAAGAGTGGCTTGCACCATTTTCACAAAAAAAGGTTTTGACCTCATTAGTACTTTATTTATTTTCTTGTGCACTCTGCCACGATATGATATAAGAAGAATTCAAATCTTCTTGAAAAAATAAAACTTAAGACTGCCTGTTTCATTATTTTGCCATTTGGTGAAGCAGTGTCAAGGGGACTTTATTTTGATATAGTTTAACCATTAATGGATATACAAACTTTAAAAGTCATTTAACTGTATAAAGATTTCACTCAGACCAACAAATGTCACGCTCACAGAGAAGAGTTAAGTGATCTGCAAATCCACCAGGTTCCTCAAAGCTTTTATAACAGTAATTTACATGCTGGTTTTTGTCATTACATTTACTCTAATGGTAATTTTTCAGAGTAAATTGAAAAAAAGGACACCCACACATTGCATTTTCTTAAGCACCTTTTTAGTTTCAGGTTTTAGTGCTGCAGATCAAAATCACTTACCTCCTGTGAATTTGACCTTCACTCCACCATAAAACTCACTAAGCTGAGTGAATTTGATATAGGTTGAGCTGGATTGGGCTAAGTGGCGAGCAATTGTAAAATCCAACAGCATGGTGGAATGCTAAAATGGGCTCTGACTGAGACTAAGCTTTTCTGATAAAAGTGGACGGATTGGTTCTCAGTGGCAATTCCAAACCAACTAACCTTTGGGTACTTAAATGCAAATATAATTTTAGCAATTTCACTGCAACTTGAGGATTCTATTAAAGCATTAAGTCATGGTTGGAAAAATACCATTCAAGTATTAACCACATGGGAAATTTGGGAGACTTTGTCATAAAACCATGATGACATATTATATTTCTGATTTAATTCCATTGCTGAAGGAAACAAAATTGTTAATGAATGTCATTTGGAGTTTTATCATTTGAAAAGTGGTAATGTAAAAAAGTAAGTGAGTTTATTTTTCATTCATAAATCCAGTACCCACCAGCAAAAGTCATTCACAGCCCACTTAAACTTTTTATGTTCCAAGTGATTACTGAATTTTGTCAGTTAACAGTTTGCCCAATGTGTTCAGCAATTTTGGTTATAAAACAGCAAACATCTAGTGGCATAAAGGCCATAAAAAAGTATACTGATATGAGATCTAAAAAAAATATATTTTCTTAATAATAATTTGTAGAACCTAGAGTCTCGTACTGAATGATTGTGAGGCTTTCTGGTGAAGTCACTGTGGAAGACACTGATAGCAGAACAACACTAATATACATAATTGCAACCCTGGTTTATATAGAGCTGGTCATAAATGTTGATAATTTGTTAACTTTGGGGATAAAATGTTTATAGCCTAATCAAGTATCGCCATTATTTAATGATCCAGTTGAAGTCCAGCCTGCAATCTAATAGAAATGCTTTGACAGCTCTTTGGCAGTCCTGCATGGGTGAATACACAAATTCAGTATATGACAGAGAAGTGAGCTAAATAATTAGTCGAAACAATTTGAGACCATTATAAACTAATAGACATGGTAGGTGTGTTGCTTTAATGATTAATAAGTGCTTAAAAAGACAACTTAGAATGCCATTTTTTTATAACAACACACTAACATTTATCTTTTGCCATAGATACTTTTATTTCTAATGTTTTAGTAGATCCTAAAAGTGCACACTCACATAAAATAAAATGACAATGAATAAAAGATTAAACTTCATTAGCAAAACACTTAAGTGGATTAAGTGACAAATGAACAGGAATGGCAGGAACAAAAGCTTGCACAGATTGGTAAAGAAGCTGCAAATCTGGTGGACTATATTCATAGACCCACCTAATATCAAGCAGCGAAGTAAAATCAACAGTAAGGAGTGGGTTGAAAGCTTACCGCAAGATTAAGAAGCAGTGTGGATGAACCTAGGCACAAAATCCTGCATGCTTAAGAAGAATCAGTCAGAAGTGAGAAAGTGATTCTAGTTATCCTTCTGTTGCCAAGCCAAAAATACCACTGTGCCTATGAGCAAAGGATCCAATAACCTATATATCTCCTGCTGAGAAACTGCTCAGACAGCAGTTGGGCCTCGGAGAGCAGGAAAGAAGAAATAAAAAAGAAAACAAAACAAGCTTGCAAATAAACAATAGAACAGTAAATGAACAGCTTGTCATGTAACTGCTTTCTTTTGGTAGTATCTGGTGCTTCAGCTTTCTGCAGAGATGTTTTACCTGCACAAGTGACAACACTTGCCAAAAACATTTGTCCCTGTCTTGTAGCTTGTGGTTGTAGGTCATTGCATGAAACCTTACACTGGCCGGTGTCAAACTGTTTAAGCTATTTGATAGACGGTGCACTGCAAAGGTGCTATCAATTTAAATCTGTACCCCACATTCCCTTTGATCCAACGCATCACTAAGCAGAGTTTAAAACTGAATTGAGAACGGACTTTAAAGATGTGTAGATGAGTCCAGTGGAAGTTAATGAAAGCATAGTGATGTAAAATGTGCAAAAGAAATCCTAAAGTAAGAATTACAAATTAACATGAGGAACAGCTGCTAATCTTTACAAATCAGTAAGGGCAGTGAAAGATTGAGATGCTTTCATTGAAATTGTTAATATAACACAAGATGGAATGTTAGAAAAAGCTTTTTGCTCCTCAACAAACAATCAAAAATTCAAACCTGTT
Organism: Adrianichthys oophorus; assembly: GCA_036245035.1. Lineage (NCBI taxonomy): Eukaryota > Metazoa > Chordata > Actinopteri > Beloniformes > Adrianichthyidae > Adrianichthys > Adrianichthys oophorus. Next base: position 15,143,902 of record BSAI01000072.1, on the reverse strand, counting down.
AAAAAATTGTGATTTTCTTGACCTCTGATGTATCAATCCCTACCAGAGGTGAGGCGACATCAATTATACTTAACTATATATTATTTTTGTTTCATTCTTCGTGTTCTTGTGTAGATTGAATTTGATACTGTGTAATGTTGTCAAATGTTTTAAGCCAGTATTTGCACATTTCTTTTTAATTACAAATGTATTAAATTTCACAACGGGAGTTGCGATGTCTCATTAATGATATTTGAATTGCACTTACATTACTGGGTTACTAAGATAGGTCATTTCTCCTCTCATGCTCCTCTCCAGAACTAACCACAAGTCAAATATAAGTAGCCTAGTAAGGCATTCGAAATGTACTTATACAGATGTGGAAGCACTTTGAAGGAACTGGATGAAGATAGTGTAAGAGCAGCATATTCAGCTGTGCTGGAGTTTTCCCGTGGGGCAGCTAGCATTTTATGAATGATAGGAGAACCCAATCCCTGCTATCGGTCAGCTGCAAACGGTCCCTATAGTAAACTAAAGCAGAGTAAGCCCTGGTGAGACACCTTGTTGTCCATAAACATGTAATATTTACATATGGTGTGTTGAAAAAAATATCACCATCCTTGTATGACACATTGAGCTTAGCTTTTGAGGGTTTTGCTGTTTTAGTTTTGAACTGACAGAAAGCGAATTATTTCCTGCTCTACTTTCAGTTTTTCATAAAGTGCCGCTAGCTAACAAGTAGGGAACCCTTAAGCTTACCTGAAACAATTTACAATTATTTTGTGCGAGTGAGGCTAACGAGCTAGCTTTTAAGATTTAATAAAAATAAAAAAAAACATTAAAACTACTATAAAACTGTAATTTTTGTGTTGAACTACTTTTGTAGTAGGCAATAACTTCCCTTTTTACTCAGTAGCATATTTTTTCATTTCAAGATTGTGAACTTAGGTTTGGGTTTTGTCAGGAAGTTGTGATTTTTGATCATGTTCTATATGAAATTGTCCCTCAGTCACAGCAGTTTCAGGTTCACGATCCACAGCTGTCTTCATTTCTGTTAATTGCCCTCAGCCTATTTAAGTGTCTGGTTTTCAGTTAAATCTTGTCAGGTCATCTGCATTGTTCTGTCACTCCTGTGCTTTGTCATGGTTTTTAGCATCTTTCAGTTTATTTCTTAAATATTTTAAGTTTCTGTCACAAGTTTGATCTTCTGCATTTTGGGCCCTCCCCATCACTCCTTGACTTTTCAATGTCATGCTTGTTCGAAATAGCTACAAATGTTAATATTTCGGAAAATATTGGTTGCCTATGGTTGCTGAGAAACTCATGTTCAAGGATTTATTTCCCACACATTTGGATGCATTGGTTTCCTTATCTTTTGAGTATGGTGGCCCTGAAGAGCAAATCACATCAACAAATGACTCTCACAATGGCAATTGAAAAAGAACAACATATTTAAAACACAGCATTACATATTAGAAATAAAAATATTTACAGAAAACAAATTGTTAAAAAAAAAAAAGACATTTTAAAGAAAGAAATATTTGAAAATAAAGCACAATGAGAAACCGGAAAAGGTAGTCTGACTGCAGGTACTATGGGACATCGATGATTAGATGGTATTTGCTATGATGTATTTCCATTTCCAAAACATATAAAATTAAAACAAAAAGTTTCTTAAAAATTAAGGTGGAATGTATTTGTATTACCTTTTTCCATTTACTGTGACTTCCATCCACTCCCCAAAGTGTGTTGCCTTAGGATCTTGTTCAAACTATGAGTAAAAATGTTAATAGTGTCAAAATGTATTTTATTGCTTCATGAAATTCTGTTTGCAATACTATGTACTGCTATAAAATATTGCATACTTGTACTGATGAAAAGATCCTAGATTGCAGGTTGTGCTTTGTGACAATGATGGAAGCTTAGTACAGCTGCTTTGCACAATAAAACATCTCAGTTACTTTGCCATCAGTTTTTCAGTACATGTAGTGACACTTTTGCACAACATTTCTTTATGAACATGAGCTGTCACCACAGCGATACTGGGATTCAAAAACATTAGATGATAGGAAAGTAAAAATTACAGAACCCTCTTTAGACTGATGATGCTTTCTTGAAAAAAAAAAAAAAACCATGACCTGCAGACAAAAAGGACTGTTAGTTGCTGACAGTCAAATAAAAAACGCAGAAAAAACTAATGCATACATTAGCTATATAAGAGTGGATATTTTTGATTTATTGCAGCTTATTATCAGCCAAAGCCAGCAGTTTTGGATACCCAGCATATCTTGAGAACCGAGCCAAAACAAACAGAAGGCAGTATTTCAAAAGTTTTATGACAGATGGACTGAGAGTGATTCTTGATGGACCTCATCGATGGTCCCTTGCTAGATTTGTAATGAAAACAGGGCACCACTTTCAATGAAGCCTCACTAGGGTTTAATATAAATGGTTGGGAAAGGGGGTTGTGTACCAGTGTAGCCTGTGTACCATTGTAGCCTTATTTTTTATTTTTTTTAAAGCTTACATATTTTTATATTGCAAACTTTCTGGAGATTGGAGGTGCAAACACTTGCCTTACCTTGAACTTCAGAGTACCATATTTTTCATTCTATAGGGCATCACGGATTTGAAGATGCATGGATGGAGACGCACTACAGACATACCAATGGAAATTAGTCTTTATAGTGCAGAAAGTATTGTAGGATGGCACTCCATTACATTCAGTCAAGGTGTCAGTAACCGATGAAGTAGGCCTAAGGACCCAAGATGCAGGAGACCAGGCTTGTGGATGGAGATTTGAACATTTAATACAATTAAACATGACAAAACCATGAACAAAGGAGGAAATACAAAACTTGTGACAAAGCAGATGACTTGACAAGGATGAACAAAAACCTAGACACTTGAGGGTCATTAACTTACATTAGAACAGCTGTGGATAATTAAAAACTTGATTCTAGTGTGACTGTGACAAGTGGAAACAGGACATTACTAGATCCTATAAAACATACCTGACAATAAACCAAACTAAAGACACAATCCTCATAGAAGATGATCTAACTTCCAAAGTAATCAAACAGCTGATAGTCTGGAAAAAGACAACATACAATGACATGTAGAACTTCATCACTTTACTGTACATGTTGCTGTTACGTTAGTGACTTAATCTACTATGAGAAATCAGAAAAAAATACATGCTTAGTAATTTGGAACACACACAGTATTTATTAGGTAAAATGTGCCTTTGTTAAACATTTAGCTTGACCTCAAGTTGCATTGTTCATACTGTATTTTTCAGCAATAATAAAAAAAATCTAAATTATGCAGCATGTGTAGTGTATGTGTTTTGTTTTGTAACACTAAATTGAACACATTAACAGAATTATCTCTGCCCTTTCCGTGTGAAGTAGATTAGTCATACTCCCATGTCTGATATCGCACGAACCACTTAGTGTGAAGCGCTGTGCACAAACACCGCCAGTCAAACAGCACTATCACAGCAGGACACTGTGAATGGGCTGTGCCACAAACATACCAAATTTTGCTGCTCCCTGTCGACTGCTGAGGCTGAAGTAATAAACATATCCTGTTAAGGGCTGCATGTCTAAATATTTCAAAAGTGCAGGTTCCTCACAACCACCAAGTAAACAGGCAAAAATTCAAAGCAGAAAGTTAGTTTAATTTTGAGCCTCATTGCTCGTTATTAAATCTTTTTGCAGTGTCCCAGTTTTTGAAAACAACAGAACAAATGCCTGAATTAAAGAAAATAAATAAGCTTTTTTTTTCATTTACAGTCCACATTTTGCATAGCTTTTTGACAGCAGGGTACTTTTGATCTTTCTTCTGTGGTGTTGTTTTTATGGACTCCCTCCAGCCTCCCCTGGCCCTCCTGCCCATCCCAACCTCTTATCTTTCTCTTTTACTTCCCCTACTAACTCTTTGAATCCACTTTTTGCATCCTTTCCTCTTCATCCCCTGCCTCACAGCATTTGGGTGGCACTGGCAGTCCAACTCGCATCTCATCAAAAAGAACACAAAGGAATTATTAATAGTCAAGCTGAAAATGTGCATAAGCAGCTTCCTTTTTAAAGAAAACTTCTTCAACGTAGGCAAGTGACACATAGGAAAAAAATACTTCGATGAGGCCCCACTTTGAGTTTTGAGGCCTTTACTATCTCCCTTAAAGCCAGTGCAGCAAAACATGACATGATAAGGCAAAGGGACAAAGAAAGGACACAGAAAAGATTAGTTTCTGCACCAAGGTGAAAGCAATAGCAGAGGTTATGCTGTCAACTCAGAAAGAAAAGATTACATTAGAATGAACAAAAGAAATAGATGGACTGAAAGAATGAAATAGAAAAGAAAAACTGCTTGATGGCTTTTAAGTTGACAGGCCTCATGTATAAATACATGCAGAGCACGGGTTGCCTTAGGATGTGAGTTTGGACTTATAGGAGACAGCACTTGGGAGCATCAGCCCACCGAGGGCAAGGAGATGTCTTGCCCGGTCCAGACTTCTTATTTAAATGCAGGCCACGGCTTCTGAGTGTTTTGGGGTGATGAAAACTTTAACAAATTGCAGCTGAAGAAAGCATTTTAAACTGTGAAGTGTTTCTGCTGTGGGCTTAGATAATATAACATGACCCAAGCCAATACACCAGGCAAAAATAATTAACTATCAAATGCTGTCATGCAACTCTTGTACAAAAAAATAAATGTACAAAAAAAGTAAAATACAGTAAAAACAAAAAAAAGGCAGAATTTTCTCATGCCTCTATTGTATTTGAGCGTATTTTTTGACCAACCTGCTACTTTTTCGATTACTTGTTTCACAAAATGACTCTTCTCTCTGAAGGAAAAAAATCTAATGTTCGCCAAACAGAGATTTTAGCAAGGCTCATTACCCCTGACATCTTTATGAGTTGTGATAAACAAAATAGTCTCTGAACTATGACTTGGTGGGAAAAAGAAAATGTAACAGATTATTTCACATTTTTAATTAAAAAGAAATTGGTATTAAATGTGTGGTGCGAATGAAAACAAGTTAAACCAGTTTTAGAAATGCGCATGTGGTACTACCCTGGTCCTAATCATTTTACTTCTAGTCAGTTGTGTCCATTGTTGGTGAAACTTAAAAACCAGATTGTATAAATTTTAAAATGCTCATGTGACTACTCCTTTTTGAAAATCAATTTATGGTCATTATTTTTACTTACTGCTGATCTTTGTTTTCAACTTGTATCATTCAGTTTCACTTTCTGAGAAAACTTCAGTCAATAAACTATTTTGTAGACATAGTTCATTTACTTGTTAAATCTCTGTTAACTTTAAAGATCCACTCCAATGAAAATCATGCGTTTGGTGTTTTTAACATTTTCCTTTGGCATTTTCCTCATACATGCTGACATCCAGCTCAAAACTGTACAAAGCTATAAACTAGCAGGAAAGTGTGTAAACAGAGAGTTCCCAGCGAAGAGGATGAAAAGAGGTAGCGGGGTTTCTCTGTGCCTATGGTCCTGCCCACAACTCGGAGGCCGATTTTTTTTTTTTTTTTTCTTTTTGTCCGAGAGTCCCTATGTTCTAGAAACTATAGATTTTTTTTTTTTAAACTTTGGCTAAAAACAGCATCATCATAATTAAAACACCACTGGAAACGCTTATAAAATAGCTCAAAAGATGTTCAGAATGAGACTATGAAGAAACTTTTACATTTCTGACATCACTGCCTAGCTTTGATTATTTTAAGTGCCAAGATATGCTTGTTTCTGTCTTTTCTTGGAACACCCAATGCAGGGCTTTACCATGACATTAAAAGCAAAAATAAAAAGATTTAACTGAATGTCTGGATCCATACTGGTCAATTAAAGAAGAGCACTGTGCTGGTTCCTTTAAAGGGCAAATGGCCTTTATGGTTGAGATGAGAGTGTTTCAAACCCTGTAACAACTATAAATGTCTTTGTGATGTTTATGTAAGATGATTTTATTCAAGTATCACAACTCTTCTTTTATAAATAAACATAATTCTCATGTATCTAATAAGCTAAGTGTAAGATACAGCAGTAAAATCTCTGTGTTTCCATCTGATCTGTCTTACTGCTCTCAGGTTCTTAGGAGGAACGACTAATGTGGCCATTTCCAGTCAACACTCTGCCCTGAATCTGCCATACTCTGTGTCTGTTACTGGAGGCACGAAGGCATTTAAAGCAACAAGCGGTAATAAGACATTTAATGTGATAAGTAGCGGTTGTGTTGTGGCATTAAAGCTGATATCACCCATCCCACAAATGAAGCTGGAAGAGCGTGAAAGCACAAATATTTGATTGATCCATCCATCCATTTTCTTCCGCTTATCCGGGACCGGGTCGCGGGGGCACCAGTCTCAGTAAAGATGCCCAGACTTCCCGTTCCCCGGCCACTTCCTCCAGCTCCTCTGGGGGGACCCCAAGTCGTTCCCAGGCCAGTCGAGAGACGTAGTCTCTCCAGCGTGTCCTGGGTCTTCCCCGGGGCCTCCTCCCAGTGGGACATACCCGGAAACACCTCCCTAGGGAGGCGTACAGGGGGCATCCGAACCAAATGCTCGAGCCACCTCAACTGGCTCCTCTCGATGTGGAGGAAAAGCGGCTCGACTCCGAGCTCCTCCCGGGTGACCGAGCTTCTCACCCTATCTCTGAGTGAGCGCCCAGCCACCCTACGGAGGAAGCTCATTTCAGCCGCTTGGATCCGGGACCTCGTTCTTTCGGTCATGACCCAGAGCTCATGACCATAGGTGAGTATTGGGGCGTAGATCGACCGGTAAATTGAGAGCCTTGCTTTCTGGCTTAGTTCTCTCTTCACCACGACGGACCGGTACAGCAACCGCATAACGGTGGACGCAGCACCAATCCGCCTGTCGATCTCACGCTCCGATCTTCCCTCACTCGTGAACAAGACCCCAAGATACTTAAACTCCTCCACTTGGGGAAGGAGCACTCCACCCACCCAGAGAGGGCAAACCACCTTTCTCCGGTCGAGAACCATGGCCTCAGACTTAGCGGTGCTGATCCTCATCCCTGCCGCTTCACACTTGGCTGCAAACCGTTCCAATGCATGCTGGAGGTCCTGGCTCGATGAAGCCAACAGGACAACATAATCTGCAAAGAGCAGAGAGGAAATCCTGTGGTTCCCGAACCAGACCCCCTCCGGACCCTGGCTGCACCTAGAAATTCTGTCCATAAAGACTATGAACAGAGCCGGTGACAAAGGGCAGCCCTGCCGGAGTCCAACATGCACCAGGAACAGGTCTGACTTAGTGCCAGCTATGCAGACCAAGCTCCTGCTCTGGTCATACAGAGACCGGACAGCCCTGAGTAAGGCCCCCCGGACCCCATACTCCCAAAGTACCCTCCACAGGATACCACGGGGCACACGGTCGAACGCCTTCTCCAAATCCACAAAACAAATGTGGACAGGATGAGCGAACTCCCACGAACCCTCCAGCACCCTGGACAGGGTGTAGCGCTGATCCACAGTTCCACGACCAGGACGGAAACCACATTGTTGTTCTTCGATCTGAGGTTCGACTATTGGACGGACTCTCCTCTCCAGTACCCTGGCATAGACTTTTCCAGGGAGGCTGAGAAGTGTGATTCCCCGGTAGTTGGAGCACACCCTCCGGTCCCCCTTCTTGAAAAGGGGAACCACCACCCCTGTCTGCCAGTCCAGTGGTACTGTTCCCGACTGCCACGCAATGCTGCAGAGACGTGTTAACCAAGACACTCCCACAGCATCCAGAGACTTGAGGTACTCAGGGTGGACTTCATCCACTCCCGCTGCCTTGCCACCGAGGAGCTTGTTGACTACCTTGGTGACTTCAGCTTGGGTAATGGACAGCCCGACCCCAAGGCTCTCAGCCTCTGCTTCCTCAAGAGAAGGCATGTCAGCAGGATTGAGGAGATCCTCGAAGTATTCCTTCCACCGCGCGACAATGTCCCCAGTAGAAGTTAACAGCTCCCCACCTGCACTGAAAACTGTGCCTGCAGAAAACTGTTTCCCCCTCCTGAGGCGCCGGACGGTTTGCCAGAACCTCTTCGAGGCCAACTGATAGTCCTTCTCCATGGCCTCA
>BSAI01000072.1:15117897-15130819 GCA_036245035.1 Adrianichthys oophorus | reverse complement strand
CACCTCCCCTGTCCGCCCCGACCACGGTCAGGACGAGAAGAACAGGAAAGGTTAACAATTCTTTTCTAGAGGGGAATTATTTTACCATACCATGTTCAAATTTCCTTTGAAATGTTCAAATGCATCTGTACACACAGTTCCATCTCTTTGTTCATTTGAAATACTGCTGTGCGTTGCTTTTCTGGTGATAACGATTCTGCAGCTCTTCAGGATGTACGTGGGAGAAAATCACTTTACAAGACAAGCACTCTCTGCTCGGAAACTTTTACTTCAGCTTCAGAAGCAGGTAAGTACAGAGAAACACTTGCAACATCAATAAGGCTGCCATTTGGTCAAGCTTTTACTCTGACACAGAACAGTAGTAGAGCCTGTCCATGCCGTGCGCATCAAGAACCTCTTACATTTAAACTTCACACAAATGTAGTCTCTTCTTCTGGTATCACACTAATTCTCTTGACCAATAAGAACAAGTCACTTCAACAGGGGGAGAGATAACCTCACGTCACTGTAACTGCACTACTTTGTTATGACTTTTTAAACAATGCTGTTTGTAACAATTTTCCAATCCTAATAGTTGAATAACATCTTGAAATATGTATTGTACAAGATCTTCATTTTTTTTTTTGCTAAGTAGTTGATTGTGTTATCTGCACATCATCCTGACAAATACAGATTCAAATTCGTGCTAAAACACACAACATTCAAGTTCTTGTATACAGTTAATGGTATACAAGTGAAGGGATACAGAACCCTCTGTTGCAAGGGGGTTATGCATCGCGCTATGCCACGGAGGAAAAGCAATTTTCTTCACGTGGGTGTGCTCTGAAGCACATAAATTTACATTTAAATGTAAGTAATGACTTTTTGTTTTAGCCTGACCTTTTTAAGGTTCTGTTATTTATATTCAAGCACTGCAATTAGCACAAAACTCTGCGCTAACGTAGCTGACGGGCGATGACTGGTGACGTCATCGAGTGGAAGTGGCGTCCGAATTCTGAGACACTACTTTTTCCATAATTCTTCATTTGGAGGGCTAAATATATTGATAGAGAGAAGGGAAGAATTCAGATTCAGCATTAAGAACTGTTAAGACTTTCATGTCTGCAGTATTACTCAAAGGGCTGCATGGTGGCGCAGTGGTTAGCGCTCCTGCCTCACAGCAAGAAGATTCCCGGTTCAAGTCCTGGCTGGGGGACCTTTTTTGTGTGGAGTTTGCATGTTCTCCCCGTGCGTGCGTGGGTTTCCTCCGGGTACTCCGGCTTCCTCCCACCGTCCAAAAACATGCTTCATAGGTTAATTGGTTACTCTAAATTGTCCCTAGGTGTGGATGTGAGTGTGCATGGGTGTGTGATTGTGGCCCCTGCGACAGACTGGCGACCAGTCCAGGGGTGTACCCTGCCTTCGCCCATGAGTAGCCGGGTTAGGCTCCGGCAACCCCGTGACCCCGAAAGGGATAAAGCGGATTGGAAAATGAATGAATGAAAGTATTACTCAAAGAAAACAAATGTGCTGATATACAGCCATAATAAACAAACATTGTGTTTCTGCATTTTAAATGGTCTGTGGGAATACTCAAATCGAATTGGGTGCTGGGTGTTCGCTTCACGTGTACAAAAGAAGTACTGGTCATATAGCCCAAATGTTCTATATCACTGAGCAGGCTTCTTCAAAACAAACTTTTAATGATGCTTTATTGAACCCATGGTGACGATCATCATGTATATGGGTTTCCTTTGCTGCTAAAGCAACGCTTTGTTGTGTTACCATGACAGTGGGCAGCACCACCAATCAAATAGTCTGCTTTTTCTGTCTAAACCGAAAAAAATTACAAGAATAAAGTACTAAATATCATATGAATATTTATTTCTTGTAAGTGAGCATGCTATTAGCAGGATAGTGTGCGACAAAGTGTGTATTTTCAGAAACTGAAGCACACTGTGGAAGCCTGAACTGTTTGATGCAAAGCGGAAGACGGTCTGTTGATGTGTGATTAATCTGCGTTAATAAATAACGCTTTTATTTTTTTATTAATCACATGCGTTAACGCGTTAACATTTGCAGCCTTACTTTAAAGATCTGTGCGAGCCTGCAACTCTATAGAGAACAATTGTACTTGTAGAAGATGAAAAACTTGTAGGACACTGACAGAATAAAAGGCAACAAAACAGACTGGCTGTGTGCTTATGCTTGATTATTTTCCAAGGTGAGCTGTCTGCATGATCACACTTAAGTGGCTCAGGACAATCTGAGTGGGCCATGTAAAAACAAGCCCCAAATCAACACATCAGGGTGTCAGTTATTCCCCAAACGTGAATAAACAATCCTAAAATGCAGAAGATAAACGGTGAGGCTTTAACAGCAATCCTTTATCCCTTTTGTCATTTACAAGTGTGCCCTTGTTCAATAGCTGTAACAAAAATACAACACTTATGGAAATCACTAAATGAGATGCAAGAAGAAAATTGAGACAGTAAGAAAATGCTTCGCTTAAGGCTAAAATTATGAGCAGGGACTTTTAAATAAAAGGGCAGGACTTCTAAAATGTATTTTTTTGGGGAAACCAATAAAGTAACAGAGGATAGAAAATGTTGCATTGCTGTACTACTCTGCATCGCATATACTATTTTTTTTTCCCATTGAAGTTATTTGTTTTGAACCTGTTTAGTTTTTGACAATATCAAATTGAAAAAAATACTTGTTAATTTTTGGTTCCCATTTTCAAGTTAAAAAAAGACTAATGTAGTTTTATAAATATACATTTTAAAATAATTTTTATCAGACATAAAACAAAATCTGGATTGCTTTAACATGCGTCATGGTGACATAACATGACTGTTCTTGTGTGGCGTTGAGAAAGTACCGAGGTCACTGAAGAACAATTCAAGCCGCATATTGTTCTTATCTGTGGCACAACAAAACACATCATCCTCCATGGAGGACAGTGAGGCTTCTATTTTCTTCTTTTTCTGTCCATCCTTTGGGTGCTTTTCTTTTTTTGGCTGGCTTTATTTATTTATTTCAATTAATCTGTAAAGTAGGACATCTGACATCACGTCTGACATTATTAAGTTTCAAATATGTGTTGTTATTTGTGTTATGTCAAAAAAAAGAAGCAAATAGTGAAGCTGCTCTCTTTACAATTAGTTGAAAATGCATGGGAAAACAAAGGCCAAAATTTAAATAGATTCAAGCAAACTAGATTATAGGACTTCTCCACTTGGACCGGATTGCACAAAGTTTCTCAGAACTTGTTAAACAAAAGGCTTTTGTTGTGTGTCTGTCCACAATCAGGGCCAAACAGATGGAACCTGGATACACAAAAGCATCTGAGACAAACACTCAGTCATGGTTGACCACACAGTTAACAAGCTTGTGTTTGAATCCAAAGACAAATCCAGATTCCATAAAATATAGCTTGTCAGATTGTATGACTAGTAGATTCAGTAGCCTTTTACCTTGAGCTAAAACTAAAAAGCCTCTTTTTTGTGTGTTGCAACATTCTTTTCTGATGATGCAGTGTCTGTCATCTAAAGACAATGAAACTGGGGGTCAAAGAGATTTTTAAATTTCCATCTTATTATTTTCCCAACATCCCATTCTTTTTTCCTTTATTATGGTCAGAGCATCAGTCTCCCTATCCTCTCTAATTCCCACACCTGCTGTGCAGTGGCATTTGAAAAAAAAATGGTGCAGTAAAAAAGGGAAAGGGAGATGTTGTGAAAGCTCCAATCCAATAAAATAAGCAAAGTTCAATTAAACCTTGCACACGGTGAAGTCATATAAAATTGCATTATGAAAAACATTTGGCCTATAGTTGACATGTGTCCTTCCTCACTTGTTTTTTTTTTAATTAAATTGCTTCATTTTGCAGAAAAAACTATTATGGTAAAAAAAAAGTAAAAGAGCAGCTCAGACCTTCTGCACATTTGAAGAAAAATGTTTTAAACATGAACTGAGGACATCATCTGGTAGTAAAATTATGCAAAAATGAAGAAAACCCTGCTCAGAGTTCAGGGATTGTGGTTGCTTGTATTGTAAATACCAAACAGTTAACAATTTATGACATTCACAAAGTCTCTTGCTTTAAATGCAGTCTCACGGGCTTTTTTAAATGAGGGAAGCAATATTGAGTTGCACTCCCAACCATTCCAATTTTACTGTATGAGTTGAAAATTTTGGAATAAATGCAGTATATACTCCACTAAGATGAAGACAACATTCATTTTTTTTCCAGAACTTTGGGTTTTTGCAGCTTTATTTTTTTAAACATCAACCAGACCAAAGATGTTCCAGTCCTTCATACAAGGAGCTGCATGTGATTGATCAAATATTGAATTGGTCCTGGTAAACATAGGGAAAAAAAAGTACTGTTTTAGTGGTACATCCATGATCCAACCTTGATTCGGCAAAATTGAATAGTCACTTAATTCCCCAGACACATGAAGAAACAGAAAATCTCCATCCTCACTTGCTTCAAATAGAAAGTCTCCATCTTTACTTTTTTTTTTTTTTTTTTTTAAACTTGTCCTGTCCAACAGCTGAGCAAACAGATATGAGCTGAGAACCTCTTGTATTAGACAGATTTTACTCTTACAATCAGGGGTTATAAATCATAGCGAACACAAAATGTATGTTGGTATAAGCCCCTTTTGTAATTTAAACCAAACTTTATTAATATATATATATTTTTTATTTGTGTCTTTTTTGTTGGACCGGACGGAAAAGGAAAGGGGAAAAAGGAGAGAGTTGGGGGGTGGAGGGGGGGAAAGAGAGATGGTGCATTATAGCAGTTAGAGAATGGCTACAGGGAAGGGAAGGTAGAGTTGTTAATCTACAGGCAACAAAATGCTGGAGCTTATACCCATTGCAATAGTGAATGTTGGTCTAAAATGGGCACGGCCTGTCCACACACTCAGCTGTTACATACCTGCCGGCTCCGACAGTGTTCACAAACTTGTCCACATCCAGTTCACACGCACACTTGTGCATACCAACCAACACATGTAAAGCATTACATTCTGTCATGCACACTATTTGAAGGTGCAAAGGTGAGCCGACGCCTGTACTCAGGTGAATGTTATGTTAAGCTGAAGTGGATGATGGAATGCACAAAAAAGGAGGGAGAACCCCCAACCATCCCCACACCAAGACACCCGCGCTGACCAGGGCCCACCCCCGCACCCATACTGTGGGGTCAATGGAGGAGATCCACCCGCCAGGCAGCCCAGCCAAGCACCCAGACCAGGGCCCGCAGGACAGCCACACGGGCCCCCAACACTCGAGTACGGAAGCGCAGAGCGCAAGGCCCAGCCCAGTCAGGAGAGCAGCCCTCCCACTGCGCCAGGTGGCCCAGCGCGGGGCCCCACCCCCGAGAGCCCCACCACCCCAGACAAGCCGCCCACCACCACCCAGGAGTTCTGGGCATCCCCCCACCCCAGCCCCGGGTACGAGCCCGGGCCCCCCACGGGAGACCCGCTCCAAAGCTCCAGGCAGCTGCGGAGATCCAGAAGAGAGCACGATGGGGGTCATCTACCCCCATCTAGAAAAGGGATGACCAAGAGCAGTGGGGGTCCCCGAAGGTGTACATTGCCTGACCAGGCTCTCCTAATGTTGTGACCCAGAAGGGGCTCGGCACCCGAGGGTAAGGGCCAGAACCCGCACCACAAGGACACAGACACCCTCCAGGCTCAGATGGAATATGATCCCCCGCTCATGGACTTGCCAGAGGACAAAGGGATCCCTCTCCCTGTGCGGGGAGGGGGCCGCCGGGCCCAGGAGGCCGACCCCCAGGAGACAAGGCCACCGCCGCTGAAGGCCCTGTTCCCTCCACCAGGGATGGGGTAAGGGACAGAAGATCAGTAGTCCCACCTTCCTTGTGTAATGTATTTGTGTGTGTGTTGAGGTGTGTTTCTTGTGATTGATGGGTGTGTGTAATAAAGGGTGCAGTTAAAATTGGCGAGCACGGCACTGAGGACATCTCCTGATTGCTTACAGGGATGTCCAATCGCCCTCACACCAAGGAGCCCTAAATGTCTACGGTGCAGTTAAAATTGGAGGGTAGAGCACTGAGAGGACATCTCCTGCTTGCTGGCAGTGATGTCCTAGCACCCCCCACCAAGGATCCTACGTGTCTAAGGTGCATTTAAAACCAGGAGAAGAGGGCGAAACTGTGCGGAGACCATGGGAGGGGTGGACCACTGCCAAGTGGCTCGGCCCCTCGAGGTATTCCGCAAGCACGCCCCTCCTTCCAACCTAATAAGTGGTCGTATGAGGAAGGAGGGAAGGTCGGGGACAGCTATCAAACTGACCCCCGATGATGAAACAACCGTCCCCCCGCCCCCCCCAGCATTGGGCCCAAGTCTCCCCAGGGCAGAGGCCCCACCGCCCGAAAGCCAACCCCCCAGGCCCCACACCCCCCACCCCACACAAAGAGAGAGGAGCCCAGAGGGGGCCAGCCCCCAGGGCAAGCCCCAGCCCCTCCCCCCCCCAAGCACCGCCCCTGTAGCTACCTGGTCAGGTACCAGCGGGCCCGAGGAAGCCCCTAGGGTCCCGTACTGGTAGTGGACCCCCCCTCTTGCCCACAGACATCCCCTCCCCTGGCCCGCTCCCCCCAGACCCCGCAATGTAGGCTTTACCTGGAGCAATCGCAGGCCCCAAGAGGGTTGCCCCACCCCGTCCCAGGGCCAGAGAAGGAGTGACGCCAGCCCCCAGGTGCAGCCGGGCCGCCCATCCAGCGCAGGCAGACCCCCCAGGGCCAGGGCCCCGCGCAAGCCCCCCCAGCACACGCAAAAAGACCACCCCCCCCAGCCAAGCCAGACCCCCACCCAATGCACCATCCACACCCCCCCACGCCCAGGCCCGGGAGACCATGCGGCCCCCGCGCTTGCCCCACCCAGGCGCCGGACCAGACCCCCCGACCAACAGCGCCCCCTGCCCCCACCAGGCACCAGGTAGACCCCGACCCCGGCAGACAGTCAAGGCGCGGCGACACCCAGGAATCCCGCCCCCTAAGTTATGGAGTTAGCTATGGGAGACCAGAGAGCCCGAATTCCTTTTAAGTTATTTGAGCTCTTAGTTGACATTTTTTCCAAGCTGATATGATCCAATAGCAGATTCATGTAATGACTTACACTAATATTTTTCTTGTTTTTCCAATTTAATAAAATTGTCTTTTTTGCTATACAAAGAGTTATGAAGATTATAGATGCTAAACTTCCCTCTGTGTCGATGGCACTCATGTCACCCAGCACACAAAGTGAAGGTGAGGCTGTGATTGAAACCTTAAGCCAGACTGATAAATCAGCACATACCTGTTGCCAGAGAGCCTGGACAGGTGTACAGAACCACAGAGCATGCATGTAATTGTCAGGTAAATTACTATCACAATGCTCACAAATGTCTGAGTTTTTGAGACCCATCTTGAACATCCTCTGTCCAGTATAGTAAATTCTGTGAAGAGTTTTGAATTGTATTAGTTGTAGGTTTGGACTTTTGGTTAATTTAAAGGTATTTAGACAAATTTCTGACCAGAAGCTTGTGTCTGTACTTCTGCCTAAGTCTGCATCCCATTTTGTTGTTGGGATTGAGACTTCGTTATCTAAGTTGCATAAGAGTTTGTATATTTTGGAGAGAGTTTTATTCAATGAAAAATTAATCATAGAGGTAACTAGTTCTGGTAATTTTAAGTCATTGTCACTGGATTTAAATGTTTTAGTAATTACAGATTTAAGTTGCTGATATTCCAAGAATTTATTTATTCCATGGTTTTCTTGTAGTTCTTGGTGTGTTATGAATCTTCTGTCGATAATCAAGTGCTCGAGTAGTCTTATGCCCCCTGCTTGCCAAGCAGGGAAGTGCAACATTTTTTTATTTATCAGGATGTCTGGGTTGTTCCAGATGGGTGTCATTTTGCATGGTAGTAGTGAAGAGTTTGACATTTTAAGAAAATCCCACCAGGCTGTTATAGTACTTATATTACTACTCTGGTAGCAGTCATGTTTTTTTATTGTTGGGCTTATAAATGGTAGATCTGACAAGTTGATCTTTCCACAAAATGCCTGTTCCAGATCCATCCATGGGTTGGTTTCTGGATTGTTTTTTATCCATCTTAAGAGGTATTGCAGTCTGTTGGCAAGAAAGTAGTTATGGAAGTTAGGTAATTCTAAGCCTCCACAGCTTTTTCTAGATTTTAAAGTTTTTAGACTAATTCTTGCAGGTTTATTGTTCCATAAGAAGCTGGATATGGCAGAGTCTAATGTTTTGAACCATTTTAGTGGTGGTTGTGTGGGGATCATTGAGAACAGATAATTAACTTTGGGTAAAATGTTCATTTTTACTGTGGCTATCTTACCCATGAGTGACAGAGGCAGGTTGACCCAGCGGGTTAGATCATCCTGTATACTTTTCAGTAATGGGGTGTAGTTTAGTTGCACCAGTTCTGATAGTTTCGGGGAGAAATAAATACCTAGATATTTGATATTGCCTGATTTGACTGGTATTGAGATTGTTTGCTCAACATTACCATTCAGTGACAATAAAACTGATTTGTTCCAGTTAATTGAGTAGTCTGAGATAGAGGAAAATTAATTAATAATTGTTGTTGTTTCACTAATGGAATGTGAATTGTTTAGAAAAAGTAATATGTCATCAGCATAAAGACTAATTTTATGATTACTGTATTTTGTTGTAATTCCTTTAATGCTCTCGCGCTGTCTTATTGTTGCAGCCAAAGGTTCAATATATATAGCAAAAAGAGAGGGGGAGAGTGGACAACCCTGTCTGGTCCCTCTACCAAGAAAAAACCTGTCAGAAGTCTGTTTGTTGGTTCTGACTGATGCATTTGGGTTGTGATATAATATTTTAATCCAATCAATGAAGGATTCCCCAAACCCAAACTTATGGAGGGCAGCAATGAGGAACTTCCAGTTTACTCTGTCAAATGCTTTTTCAGCATCCAATGAGAGTATGGTTGTTTCCTGGTTTTTAATAGTGGCAAAATCTATTATGTTAACAAGTCTGCGGACGTTATCACTTGAGTGTCTACCTTTGATGAATCCAGTTTGATCATGATGAATTATATGAGGAGTGATTTTTTCCATTCTCTGCGCGAGTGCTTTGCAAATAATTTTTACGTCTGCATTGATTAGAGAAATGGGGCGATAGCTTGAAGGAATTGTGGGATCTTTTTCTGGTTTGAGAAGGAGGATTATGTTAGCTGAATTCATGTGAGGTGGCAGTGATTGGCTTTCCTTGATAAAAGTAACCATTTTATAAAAAGTTTGTGCCAGCTGTTCCCAGAATTCTTTATAAAACTCAGCAGGAAAGCCATCAGGCCCTGGAGCTTTGTTGTTGGGCATCAGTAACAGAGCTTCATGAAGTTCAGCCAATGAGAGCGGAGAGTCTAAGTTTGAGCTTTGATCCTCATTTAATCTGGGTAGAGTTACATTATTAAGAAATGAGTTAATACTTTGTTCTGATGGATTGACCTGTGATGTGTATAGGTTTTGATAAAAATCTTTAAACGTTTTATTGATTTTAACCGGTTCGTGAGTGACAGTTCCTGTGTGGTCCATAATAGAGGTAATTGTTGATTTTTCTTTATTAATTTTAAGCTGATTAGCTAAAAATTTACCCGATTTGTTTGAGTTATCAAAATTTTCGAGTCGAAGTTTTTGTATTTGGAATTGTGTTTGTTTATTGATGATGTCATTTAACTGAAGCTTTAAATTTTTCAGATCTCCCAGAATGTGTTCTTGTGCAGAAGCAGCCTCTAGATCTTTGATTTTATTTTCTATTTCTAATAAATCTGCTTTCTCTTTGTGTTTTTTATTTGCTGAATAAGAAATAATTTTTCCTCTCATCACTGCTTTTGCTGTTTCCCAAAGAACACATGGTGAAATATCTGGAGTATCATTAAATTCTAAGAAGGTTGCCCACTCTTTTTTAAAGAATTGAATAAACTCTTGATCTTTTAACAGCGAAGTGTTAAACCTCCAGGTTAAGCCAGAAGGTGTGGGTAGATCTCTAGAAATATTTACAGAAACTGGTGCATGATCACTAATGATAATTGGATGAATGTTGGAATCCTTGATATCTTTTAAAAGAGAATTACTGACTAATAAGTAGTCTAAGCGAGACTGTGAGTGGTGAACTGGAGAAAAGAAAGTGAACCCTTTAGTGTTTGGATGACATGAGCGCCAAGCGTCGCAGAGACCCAACTCATCCATGTATTGCTTCAAAATATTTGCAGAACGCCATGTGCGCTGGTGTCCTGCTGTGCTGAGTCTGTCAAGTTCAGGATCAAGGACCAAGTTGAGGTCTCCTCCTATAATTATTGTGGAGTCAGCATGAACCGAAAGTGAGGTGAAGAATCTGTGAAAGAAGGAGGATTCATCAGCATTGGGACCATAGATACTGGCTATACAAAAATCTTTATTCTGAAATGATATGTTAATAATTACAAATCTGCCTTCTGGATCAACAATTGTGTTCTTATGAGTAAATGTAATATTTTTATTAATCAAAATAGCAACTCCTCTTTGTTTGGAGTTGTAACTAGCTGAGTAGATGAATGGGAATTGTGAGCAGCACAGGAGATGATCAGCTGATCTGGATAAGTGGGTCTCCTGCAGTAAAACTAGATCTGCTTTTAGATCATTCAGATGGATGAAAACTTTCAGCCTCTTTGGCCCAGAGCCAAGTCCACGCACATTCCAGCTAAAGATGTTCAGACTGGACATGACTACACTGACTGAGTGTTATGCTAAGTAATGCGCGTGCGTCTGTGAGTCCTGTGCGCGTGCCCGCTGACCAATGCGCAGAGGAGCGCTGTGTGCTTGTGCGCGTGAATGTTTCCTGGCTGTGTGAGTGGCTTGTTGTATGTGTCCTATATGAGCCTATGTGAGGTGTTTGCGGTATGTCGGCGAGTGCGTGCGGGATCGCGTGTACGTGCGCGCGCATGTCTCGTGCATGAGTAAATGGGTACTTACCAGGGATGTGTTGCCTTTAGTTGATTTAAATATGAGGAGGAGGGGGGAAGAGGGGGGGAATAAAAAGAGGAAAAGAGAAAAGAAAAACAAGAAAAAACAAACAACAAAACAACACAAACATGAGAGAGGAGAGAAATAACTGATTTAACGAGATGGAGGTGTGGATGATTGATGGACTGATTTTCCATTAATTTAAATCAGTTTAGTCGGTTTCATCAGCGCATTATGGAGGTTCTGATCGCAGCATCTGAGGGTCTTCAGCGCAGCCACGGGGTGATCTCGGGGTCCCGAAAGAGCCGTCCATCAATGAAGAGTTTGTCCACTGAGACAACCGCTCGAGACCCGGCGGTGAGGTGCTTCCTCCTCAGCGGGAAAAGGATCTTCCTGCGCCGGAGGATCTCCGCCGGGAACTGGTCGTTGACGCTGAAGTGTGTTCCCTTCAGCTCCCGGCCGCGGATCCTCACCAGCTCCTTCTGTTTGTAGTGCTCGAACTTAGCCACTATGGGTCTCGGACGCTGGTTATCAGACCTCCTTCCTCCGAGTCGGTGCACTCTATGGAAGGAGATCTTCTGGACCTCCTCCTTGGGGAGCTTCAGCTGATTCTCCATGAAGGACTTCACCGTGGCCTCCGGGTCTTCTCCCGGCTCCTCTGGAATCCCAGAGATGACCAGGTTGTCCCTCATGCTCCTCGCCTGAAGATCCAGGAGGGTTTCCTTGATGGAGCGGTTCTCCTCAGAGAGACGAGCGGTGTCGCTGCTCAGAGTCTGGACGGTCTCTCTGAGGGCCTGGTTCTCCGCTGCGAGCTCCTGCACCTGCTGCTGGCTGAACTCCAGGGACTCTCGCAGGCCTTGGAACTCTTTATGGAGAATCTCCAGCAGGTTCAGGCGGCAATCAAGGCTGGAGAGCTTTTTATCTATGGACTCCAGGATTTCACTGATGCCGCTGCCTGGAGAAGAAGCGGCCCCGGGAGAGTCTTCAGGACGGCCGCGTTTGGAGGAAGGAGTGGTGGTGTTTGTCTTCCCCATGACGAAGGTATTATAACACTCGTCTATGAAGCTCTCCAGGTCCTCCAGGCTGTCAAGAACTTAATAATCTTTTTAGAGGTTTAGTGAATATTGTTGTAATTATGACTTACATGGCGGAAAAAGAAAAGCAGACGGAAATGTTTGTTCAACCGCTTTTTGCGCCGCCAAGTTTACTCACCACACACGTCTCGTCGACTCTCGCGATACTCACAGCATCTCACCCCTTGCCATCCCCATCCCCCTCTTTAGTCTCCATCTTTACTTGCTTCGAACATACGGTTCTCTATCTCTTCACTCAACTGGAAGTCATTGTGACGGTGCTGTCATTCTTGTTTCATTTCAACTGCTCCGTTAGAGCCCAGAACATCTTACATTTATGTCCAGCAGTATGTAATTGTATGCCATCACATAAGCTATTTTCAGATCCCAAATCTTTCCTTTAGGAATTTCTAATAAAACCGGATGTTTCTTTCATTTATTTTTTTTACTTGTCTAATGTTCCTACTTCTAATGTAACCATTGGATGGTCCAGATGGATAAAGTTGCTCCATCCATTGCATGTACTCATTAGATGAAACCAATGGTATGACTGGTGAAAACGTTTCAAGAAAAAAGATTTTAAGTACAGATACCAGGACTCAACTTCCAAACACAATGTTACAGGATTACATTTGTTTTTGCATCATGTTTTCATTCTATTAGCATCTGAATTCTGAATTTCTGTGTTGAAATCATTGGAAATATCCTGAATCTTTTACAGCTTTATAAAAATTCTGAATACAAAAGCAGAGCAATCAGAAGTAAATTAAGATTTAAAAAAATATATATTTTATGTTTATCGCGTTAACCTGACACTGAAAGCAACCTCAGCTTTAGGGTTTTATCTAAAAACACATCAGCACATGCAGG
>BSAI01000072.1:15071135-15117887 GCA_036245035.1 Adrianichthys oophorus | reverse complement strand
CACTTCCTGTCAAACCTTCATCCAAACAGGCGGTCATGCCAACACTCTATATCTCTGTCTCCTTCAGTATGCAGGGCTGCTTATCAGGTTATAGTTCAAGTGCCAGCATTTAAAACTTATTTTAGTATTGATATGCAACAAAATAAATATTTGAAATACATTAATATATTTAGCTAAATCTGACACATAGTGTGATCAAAATAATAGAAAGGCAGGGCCGGCCAACCCTGGTCCTCAAGACCCATAATCCTGCCTGGTTTCCAGGTCTCCTTGACCATCTTTCTGCTGATTTTTTGATGCTGATGTTGCCCTGCTTATGCACACCTGATTCAGCACTTCAGGTGCTCAGAGCCCAGGTTTTTAGAGAGATGTGTTAACAGATCAAAATGCCACTTTGGGGTTGTTTATATTGAGGAATGAACAATATAAAACACCTAAAATTTCAAAAATTTGATTTTACATGTTATAGGCCCTTTAAATGCTTCTGCTGTAACAATTTGTTGGTTTCATGTACAGATGGAGCTTCTGGAGGTTTGCTTGTTTTGTCCAGAGTGCCTTTAAACGAAGAAATGATGAACAGAAAAATTTGTCTTCTTATATACTTTCAAACAAGCCATACACATTCACATTTGAATTAGTATTACCCTTTAACCTACATTGTTGTTGATTGTTTTGGGTGCTTTTCTAATGATAAGAATGTTATCAGTGTAGACCATCAAACTGTTTCTTTTTATGAATCCCCCTCCTAGATGTGTAGCAATTGTTGCTTCTCAAAGACCATTGCTTCAGTCTTTCCTTCTTGGTGTCAGCTTTTATAAAGGGCTGCACACCTGCTGATGAGTTCATTTGGGTCCAATGATTTGCAGCATCTGGCTGCAGCTCATCCTCTTAAGTCCTTATCAGTGGTTATTAAATCATTTTCAGCAGACAGAGATCAGCTTTTTGTACCAAGAAAAAAAAAAGCAGAAATGAATTCCAACAATGGTGCATGACATTCAGTAACAGATGTGGCTGGAAATGCCACATGTCCTGAGTGTCAACTGAGCGAAGTTGAACTTTTTATTGCTGCTGATTAATTTCCATTTTCCTTCAACAAAGTGAGAAAGACAATTGCAACAAAATCTGTGTTCCATCACATCCAGGGCCAACACACTCTAATTTCAATGGCTTCACAGAAAGTCCAACACTGATTTGTTGTCAGTTAGGTCCATGAACGCAACACAAGGGCAAATGTTGAACTGTTGTTTTAGGGTCAGTTTGTTTTTTAAATCAGTGATTTCATTCTAAATTAAGTAAAACATTTTAGGTTAACCACCTAAAATGTTTAAATAGTTTCAATCACTCACAAGTTTGTTTTGGTTAAAGTCTTAGTCACAACTGCCCAGGTGACTATGGGCTGTCTGCGGGGCAAAAAATAGACAAACTTGTACAAGGCACCCAGGTGAACCACACAAAATATCAAGGTCGTAGACCGCTCGCTCGATGAGCCCGTAGATCAAAAATGTTCATGCACATTTTTTCTATAGGCATGCTGCAAGCGACAGGTTGTAATGAACACTTAACAACACTCATGGGTAAGTAGCCTTAGGGTGAAGTGTGCTTAGGCGTGCTGAATGCATTTGTTCCTTGTTTGTCCCCCCCCCCAAAAAAAAAAAAAAATCCTTAGGACTTGGAAGAGCCTGTGATTGCTGTTCACACAAGTGCAGGCTCCTTGTGGGCTCCTTGCGATCTTCCTTCATGCAGCCTGACATTTATAAATTAGAAAATTATTCAAATAAAATCAGTGGTCAGTCTGGGAGCTGTCCCTAAACTGCTTTCTTTTCTTACTTGACAATTCAGGGTGTCTGGGAAGGGTGTATGTGGATTTGCAGGCATTGACTGTATATGACAACTGGACAGGGCGAGTGTGGCATAGCCCGTAGAAAACGACTTCCTTGCAGCTGCAACTAAATTAAGTCAACTGAGTTTCCATCTTTAGTACAATACAAATGCTGCCGTGTCAGAGCCAGACGATGTCAGTATGCAGTGATTGGTCAGAGTTATTGATTCAATGGCAACAATGGTCACCACTCAGGAGTGAGCGGGTTGCAGGTCCATACCCCTTCTACTTCTATGAGCTTGGGAGAATCTGTTACTCAAATGTTGTGAACATTTGTGGTGGGGGCCAGCGGGCTCCCCATACATTTGATTGAGGCTTCTGATTGGTCAGTTTATAACTTGAGTAACTTGGAACAAAGAAAAAAAAACATGATTAAAAGAAATGGGATCAGCAAGAACTTTTTTTTAAAGGCATCAGTGCAAGAATGGGGATTCTGACAAATAGAATGACTGAGGAATAGCTGTTTATTTCTTTATAAGTCTATAAGATTTTGGAACCAGCGAGTACTTCCATATTTAGAACACAATTGGGGAGGGGTCACTCCATCCAATTCTCATATACAGTCTATGAGTAAACCAGATGATCATGGACTGCTGTAAATTTCCAAATGATTTTTAACCTTCTTTTAACTTATTTTTAAGTAACATAATGGCCAAACTCTTGGACACCTCTCACTGAAAACTTGCTGCAAGGGAGGCTCTTAATTCTCATTGGAACCTATCACACTAGGATGTTTATTTAAATTGGAGAGTCTACATAACAACATGCATTAAGTGCTTTGAAAAGTCTTATTAATGAAGATGCAAATGATTACAGTCTTCAGTTTTAGTAATGATTAAAGGAGCTCTTTTAGTTTGAAGCCCCTCTTTTACAACACATTCCTTTGAACTAGAACAGTTTTTTTCCCCCTTTTTCTTCTTTTAAAATACGGTGCCATCTCTGAGACACCGTCATGGAAGACATTTATAATTGAGCTCCATAATTAAAGTCCGATGAAGGTCCTTATTATCAAGAAGAAGATTGTTGCCCTTTGTAGTCTATATATTCATATGGTACCCACTAAAGCAAGTTGATTGACAGTGAAAAAAGCAACATTCAAAAGAAGCCCACAAAACAGAAACACTCAACAAGCTTTTTAAAATGTACATGAATCTTTGAAGAATTAAAACTTTAAGCTTTTTGTGGAACACTAAGCCATTTGATGAGGTGGAGAAATGATTTTTTTTCCCCTTTGACTAAAGAAAATATTTCTGTGGTGCAAGAATGGCAGAGACATTTAGAGTCCCTACCTGTCTGCTTTTTAAACTACCCTGTGATTATTATTGGCTGCTTTGTGACAATGAAAAGCACAATGAAGCAGCATGAGCTGGTCTGCTGATTAAGCCTGTAGTTAATTAAAACCATCAAACACTGCAGCTGGTAATTTTTTATTTGTACATCAAATTTGCGCATGAAACATGGAGATTAGACTTTAAACAGGTTCATTTGATTTTATTTTTCCCCCTGTAATTTTGTGTCACACCAGTTAAGATGCATGGTACATTTGTGACAAATATGACATAGAATGTTGCAACAGAGGATAAACAAACAAATCAGATTCAGCATCAAATCTGTAATCCCACCATCACTATATGGATTATTTCAAATCGTACATCTACCGTTTTTCCTGTTTTAATTCTCAGACTGTGAGTATAGTAAGCGTGACGCATGTAAGTTCAAGGTAATCATATGGGAACAAGGTGTCTCCCACACCGATGACATTGAAGGCAGCACAACTCCGTGCTGTGGAGAATAAGCAGATGTAACCCCGCCTTGAATGTCCACGGTTCTCCTCTCTCGCCGCGTCTCCTTCCTCGTCCTCCTCTTCCTCCTCCTCCAGTATCGACGGTAACTCCGCTGCGTGCGTAAAGCTGCAGAACAAGAGGACAATTTCACCTTCTGCTCCACTTCTTCCAAGAACAAACTGAAGCTTTTTCTTTTATTTATTTAACAATTTCTTTTTTCTTACAAGCAGCTGCAAAGATTCTTGAAGCGTGTTTTGAATTTTCATGCGTATTTGTGCCTCGCAGTTGTGCGTTTTTTCTCTCCAGTCGAGCCAGCTTGAACTAATGATTTGCACCCAAGCAGCTGCACAGATGCGGTTCATTTAAATACGAAAAACCATGTACAAGGCAAAGAAAGGACACAGTTGGAACTAAATGTGGATGCTCTTGGATTTAATTACCGGTGCCTGAAAGATCAAAGACTGAGTCAAACTTATGGCGTGAAGGTAAGACACCCCCTTAAAAAAGAAAATCCTTATTTTCTTATGATATGCAAAACTTGAAAAAAGGCTCTCTTCCATAACTTTGCTCAGCCTTTAACGCAACAAATTTGGCCCATGCCCATTTTTGACAAATATTTTTTGCGCAATAAACAAAGAAAAAATATTTTTCCCCACTATTGATATTTGCTGGGTTTGATTCAAAAGAGCTGTAAGCAAACATTTAGCGCAACTCTCCTCCTCCTCCTCATCCAGATAATCCTGGCCAGGTACGGTGCTCCAGGCGAGTTGAGATAGTCTTAATCTCACAAGACGATCTGCTTGAGTTCTATTTGATTTCCAACTGCGAGTCAGCATCTGGAGACTGTAGGTTCTCGGCACTGAGCTTCAGGTGAGCGCTGCTCAGGCTGCGCAAATCCTGCATGAGACGATGGCACGTTTTACAAGTTTACACCAATCAATTCAACAGTATAGATTTATTTATTTTTTTTTAACTGTAAATATGTTTTTGCAGCTTTTTCAAATTTAAATTAATACAAACTAGAAAGAGGCACAAATGATTAGATCAGCTCAATGAATTCTTAAATAATGATTAAAAAATAGGTGATTATCCACAAAAGCTCCTGTAAGTTCCTGCTTTGACATTTGGTCAGAATCTCCTACATTAAGCCAGCAGCAACATAAAGGTCTGCATCAGTCAGGCACTGAAAGCAACCTGCACAGCTATTCCGTGTTATGAACTAAACTGGTCATGGCATCACTGCTTGTGCAGCATTTCTTATTTTGAAGAAAACAAGGAGAGCATTGGAACAGATCTTTGCAGAGACTGTGGCTGCATGTTTCTTTGTTGTCAATCATTTAAAATTCTCTTCGGGAAAAGAGCTTGACCAAAGCTTCACTGAAGTGCTTTTCAGGACTTGGTTAGAATGATCTATTTTAAAATCATATTTATCTGGTCATTGTGGTTGAATTATCATCTAAATACTCAACCAATGGGGAATGAATTTTATATCAAATAAATAAAACTCAATTTAAAGAAGACAGATTACGCAATAACTGTCAGGATTAAGGAAGAGCCACTCAGCCCATAGATAGTCAATAGATGCCGTCAAATTCAGGACAATGTTCCCAGGAGAATGGTCCACACTCAACTAATAATGTTGGAGTTTCTCCATGTAAAATGTATTAAAATTATATTTCCTCTGGCATGATTTACGTTTGTAAATTCTCCTTATTAAACAAAAAGAGGCATTGACAGCAAGAATTAATTTCTTAAGGCTGTGTGGTTCATGGATGTGGTCACGATTGTGTAGGTGGATAAAAGTGGAAAGAAAATGTGTTGTGGAATCCTGCTGGCAGTTTCCTGAAAAATACTCACATTTCCAAAAAAATCCTGGCAAACTCACGAAAAGGAATCATGGTTCTCCAATGATGACAGAGGATTCTAGATTTCATAATACTGTACTTCTCACAAGTCTTTTAGTAAAGGTTTAGTGATATTTAGTAAATCAATGTCATTTTGCAGTATTGTAGAAAAGCGGGAGAAAACTTTGCATTAAAATAACATTTCAAATCAATTTATTTTCCAAAGTTTTAAAAGCTATAGTCAGTTTAATTCCTGAACCTCAATTTTACCAGTGAAGGAGAGCATTTAATTGATCAGACAGTGAGTACAGGAAGTGAATGAAAAAAAAATAATAAACTGACACAAATGTTCCTTTCATTTAACTTCATAGTGTTTAGTGGAAACTCTAAATTATTCACGTACGTGTTCAATTACAAAGTGTGAACAACTTGACAATTTCCCAGAGTGCTGTGATGCTTTGTTTGTTTCCATTCCATTTCAAATCTGTATCAATACTTGTGGATATGAATGAACACATAAACTATAAATGCTTCTTGTCCAATTTTTAAAGAGCTTTAATGTCAATAGTTAGGTTTTCTGAGCTGCACACGAAATATTTCCATGTTTTTCAGGTTGCCCAATCTGAATCGTGACTTTTTTTTTAAAGAGGTGGCTGGAGCTTTGACAAGCTTACAGTGTGTAAAACTACTGGAATCAGTTTGGACTGACCTATTCCACAGTGTAAAATTTAGATCTAATTAACTTTCAGGGAGTTTTTATTTTGCAGCCTGCTGGGACCTTTAGATTTCTAAGTGAAATTAAGTGATTGTTTAAGTGTTTAAGTTCAATTAAGTGAAGTGAATCTAAGTGATTTCTTCTGAAATTGCAATCCAAACCCCCTGATCGTTCTGTAAACCTAAAAGATGCCAAAAGTAATGTGCAAAGTTTCCCAAAGAAAGTGCAAATCCACCCAAAGAAACTTAGAAAGCTTTTCTCCAAACCCAACCTTCAGACAGAAGTCGGATTACCCAAAGGACAGACACCGCTTGAAATATAAATTCAGTAATGTTCTATGCAGTCCAGTGTTAAAGCAGCAAATACACAATCATTGCACAAACATATGGTTCAACACAAGACACTATCATCAATCTGCAGCTGAATGACTGTTTGAAGCCTCAATGTAGACAGAGAAACAGGGAATGAGATAGGTTTCTTGAGAGAAATAAGCCGTTAAAGTTTAGGAAGAGATGGTTTCAAGTATTGTCTATCTCATTCCTATGGTTCAGGTATGACTTTTCACTCTTGGTGGTTTTACAAACATCCATGGCTTAATCAAAGCATCTCACATTTTTGTGGTTTTGATAATGATCTTACCTGCAGATGCTGTGAGGGGTCAGTGACTTAAATGGACTTTACTGAAGTGTAAATGTCTCAACAGGAGCTAATGAACTTCTAACTTACCACCAAAAAAGCATCCTAGCATTTAAATGACACTGCAAAACAATATTCTTTTAAATCAGAGTATTACTATAGCTCCCGTAAGCATAAAAACATGTTTCTGAAATGAAACAGGCTTCTCATAATCAAGGGATTGCAGTTAGCTGATGCATGAGTTCAATTTCCATGCACGCAAACAGCTGGACCTAAAGTAGTCTTACAGCTCTGTGCACGCTCCACAGTTCCCTCTGTGCACTTTGACATTTAAGATAAAGAAGACACCGGTACAAAGGAGAGATAGCTGGTTACCCAGCAAAAGAAAACAGCAAATATTATTCTGCATATCAAATGTAAAAAGTCCAAAATACAAGAACACCTCACATTACAAACCAAACATAAAATCTTTCCAATTATCCCTCTGCAGCTGAGTGTGATGGTCAATAAATCTATTCTTCTGCTATGCTTGTCTACAAGCATAGACAAACAGAGGTGTTGGAATAAATGGCCTTATCAAGCTGCGGAATAATTGTACCTCCACCAGGCTGACTTTAACTAGAAGTTAGACCTGAAAAAAGTTCCAAACAAAGAGTGAAACATCTTTGAAAACCACAAACAGATATTTTGTTGCTGTCTTTTTAGAATATTGGATTGACATGGTCTCAGACACAACACAGAAAACAAGGACTTTTCTAAAACTTGACCTTACTGAATTTTAAGGTCCAGAAGCTCTCTCTGGTTGTAATGCACCGATGACTATTCTTAATCAAGCCAAGAATGTTCTGACACTCGTGCCAATGTCCATGTAAGTACAAAAATCATTTAAAAGGAAAAAGGTAATGAGGAAAAAAGTAAAAATGAGAAGAAAAAAAAGCTGTCCTCGTGAGCTGCAATGACCTTTGTGTGCGCCTGAAACCCTGACAAACAAAGAAGAGATATAAACGGTTTGGATCTTAACCATTTGGATTCTTGAAATGGCAGGAGTGTCTTTTTATCGGTTATCTGGCTAGCTGTGGAAACTTTGAGAACCTCAATTGAAGTGTTTATTGTGACATTCACTTTCTGCAAATGAACTGTTACATTTAATCCTCTGTGGGAGTTTTTCACGGATGAATATTTTGACAAGTAAATCACTTTATTGTACAAGATCTTTGTAAAACGTTTCTAAGTGGCATGAATCCCATCCTCCCTTAAAAAGAAAGAAAATCCACTCTTCAAATACATCCGCACTCTAGGGACCTTCACGGATAAGGATGGAGGAGCCAATTAGGTCCAAAAGACAGCAGGAGATCTATTATGAGCTGGTTATGCTGCTGCTTGCAGGTGTATACTGGTGCCGATTGGTTGTTTTGTTTGTGCAAGGTTAGCTATTGATCTGCATGGTATAAACAGTGTGTTGCAACATGGGTAAACTGGGATTTGGCTGTTGCCGTGCTTCGTTATATATTGCACTTTTCTGAGGAAATTATTTTTGCTGTCATTTATCTGAAGTGCCAACTGCAACAAACACACAAAATAAAATACCTTGGCTTAAAAAATATAAAAATGTCTTCCATCTAATGGTTGGCAGAATTGCATCACATATTTCAGATTTGTCAAAGCCCAAACAACAAGTTCCCAAAACTTTGGGTGCAAAAGAGAACAATGAATCGGTCCATGACTCAGTCTCACTAAAACTCCTCTGAGGTGAAAATTCCTGCTCCCAATATTCCCCCCAAAAAGCTTCAGGATGTTAAACACTTCTGCGTGAACTGAACATAGATCTCGAATGATCATCATTTGGCAGATATAGTTCATTCAGACTAAAGCGCCTTTGGAAATTTGTGGTTTACAGGAAAAGTAAAGATTTAGCCCAGACACCACTGGGAATTTTTGGGAATCAACAATCTGGATGAACGGTGCAAAAGTTATTAACTGTGATTGACGGGATGTCTATTAAACAGAGAGAAAAGAATGAGGATTAGAAGCAAAGGTAGAAAGAGCAAAGCTTCCCAGGAGAAACTATTTTCCCTCCAGTCATTTCGGTGGGATGTGTGTGTGTTTTTTTTCATATTCCCAAACAGGGAGTATGTTTGTAGATTTTTAATTAGGGAACCTAGTTCCAGATCATTCTAGCTCCAGCAGATGGTGCCTGACACACATGGATCCTAAAAGATGATGTTTAAAAAAAACATTATTGACACAACTCAGTCAAAAACCCATCACTGACATGGAGAATGTACCATTTAAGGAGCTCAAGAGAGGAAGGGTAAAGTCAGATTGTGTTCTATGTTCACAGATTTCAAACCGAGATGATGTGGCTCATTCATTAACAACAATTTATCTTTTGTTCATTGCCAAATTGAATAAAATAAAGCATTTCAGTTGCAACGTCTTTGACATTTTTCCTTACAGCTTGAGTGTGCTGTCTGAAAACAAACAAGCATTCTTTTTTTTTTTTTAACTGATTATTGTCCAACCCTGTTTTTATTGACTGCCTCTATTGACCACACAAAGCAAAACTGTTTATCCCACACCAATTGCAATAAGGGGAAAACATCTTAAATGGAATTGCGTTATAATTGATAGTTTCTGTTTTCATTCTTGCCAAAACCTTTAAGCTTGTGTTGCTTTAAGGCTCTTTCTATAGATTTCAGTAAGTTTTTTTTTTTTTGTAGAATAAACTTCATGCAAAGTAGGAAAATGCAGGAAGAATGCTAGCATCTGTTAGATGTAGACAGGCAATGCAACCCTACCTGTCAAAGATTGACCCCCTCAAATTATATTTGTGCAGCTTGTTTTGTTGTGTTTATGGATCAAAAGCTGCAACTTTAATGCAATTATTTAATAAAAAACAAAAACAACAACAACAGCAATAAAACCCTTTTAGTTATGAAATAAAACTCCAAAAACAATAAATTCTCTATGCACATTTTTTTAAGTCCCACTTCAATTGTTTTTTGATCTAATCCAAAAGAGTTCCCAGTGGTCTTTTAATTATGATTATGCCACTTTTAGCCAAAATAAAAAAAAAACGTATTGTTTTATGGGACATAGTTTCTGCAGAGCGGCAGGAGTTCATTAGATATTCACCTCTTAGTTGTAGGCAGGACTATTGGTGGAGTAAGCCGCTTTCTTCCGTCAATCAACGGAATTCAACAGTAGTTCCACCTTAACTGGTGTGTCCGTTTTTCAGTGGACCTACAATTACAGGTGTAATTGCATTACTGGTGCAGCAAAAATTGCGAGCAATACTAAAGCTATCCAGCCGTACAGTTTTTAACCAGATTCCATTTTAAATGAGTAAAACCAAGACATACATGAATCTGTTTGTCTTCAAGTGAATGCATCGGAATGGAGCGGAGCAGGGAGCTTGGAGCCCTCTGATTGTTGACTTGACGTAAATACTACACGCTTTTTCTTACTGAATTGTTTTGTCTGTTGCTGATTTACAATGATCTGAATAAAGAAATACTCAGAAACAAAATTGTAATCTTAATTTTCTTTATATTTGTGCTCCATCATGACAAAAATGCCACAAGAACATGTTAAAAACACCCAAAACACAAATGACAACCTAAATATCTAAATGTTAGAAAATAAAACTGCCCACAATCTCACAAGCTTCAGTCCAAGATGTTTTTAATTTTTGGTAAGATAAAACTCCTTTCTTCATGGTTTCTGATCAGTATCAACCTAGGTTTTTGTCATGTGTCAGTTTATTCAATATGACAACGATTTCATCAAAACAACATAGTTTTAATTAAAATGTTACTTTCAATTTTGAAAGGGACAGTGAGCAAATGTGTTCATCTTTGTAAAAGGAGAGAGGCTTCACACCATATTTAACAGCAGCTAATTCTCATATACAGCCCCAGGCAAGTCACACAAATAAAAAAAAAAAAAGATAGCATAAGAATCCTTATTGAGGTTTTATATTTCTTTTGTTTTTTATATTTCCATTTAAATGTCTGACACAAGTGTATATTCTGGTCACTGTAATCATACGGTGTTACACATTTAAGTTCTTGGTAACAAATAAAGTTAATGGACAAACAGCTCACCTAAAATGAAATCTTTTCATTACTATTTATAAGTACAACGTTTAATTAAAAACTCCTTTCAATTTCACCACATAATGCTGTTTTAAATCAGTATTTTAATGTACTAAGGGACTGTTTGTTTATCTGATGATTAGTTTTTGAAGAAAAAAATAAATATTTCAGTAAAAAAAAAAAAATGTAGAAGCAATTATAAGGACACAGACTATTTGTGCTTTTTTTCCCCAAAGCCCAATTATAGTTAAAACGATAAATCTTTCAATTTCTGTTTTAGTAAAAACAATATGTAAACAGATTATTGCTTTTAGTTTTAATAAAAAAAAACTGTAAATAATTGTTGCATGATAATAACAGTGCACAAAACGTTTAATTAGTCATTTATGCCTTAGTCACAACTGCCCTTACAGGTGGATGTGGTATGTTTGCAGGTGAAAAGTTGGCAAATCTGTTAAGAGCACGCAGGTGGCCCACAGGAATTATTAAGATTGTAGCCATGCATTTTTTTGTCTACAGGCATCCTGAGGGCAAGGGGTCGTAACAAACACTTATAAGACATGCAAGTATGGGGTGAAACAGGCGAGACAGGCACATCGTACAAATTTGTCATGTTTTTGACACCCCCCCCCCAAGTCATGCACACTGAACTGGGAGCTTGTTAGTGCTGTTCAAGTGATAATTGTGTGCTCTGTAGACCATTTGGTAAACCTATATGCTCATTTTTCTATTGGCACGCTAAGGGAAACAGGTTGTAACAAACACCTAAACAACACCCAGAGATAAGTGAAATGCCAACGCTTTGTACAGATTTTTTAACTCCCTCCAAACCCTGTGCACTGCACAGGGAGCCCATTGATGGTGTTCGAGTGAACGGTGCACTCTTCTGATACCGTATTCATGTAACTTGCATTATCCTTACAAATAATTTACAATACACTTACAACACACATAACAATCGTACGTGCCATGATGTCCAATTAAGGTGGCCGCACAAGCCTCAAGAGAACTGTGCTCCTCTTGATATGCATCCACTCCTGTCTACGACACCCCCCTCCACAGGCCCATACAATCCAATAACCTGCAGCACCCGTTTGGGTCAACTCCTGTAGAGTTGCATGTGACTAAGCCATTAGCTGTTGCTTAGTTGTGACTTATTAACTTTGGAGTGAATAGCTCTGAGGGTAAAAACCAAGCTGGACAGCAAATGGTTAGTAAACAGTTAAATTCCTGTCATATGTACCTTATCTCTAAAACAGCAGTAGCATTATTTCATCACATAGAAGTTCCTTGAAAGCTCTTTTCTTTATTCAAAGAAGTGTCTTGAAAAAGTCAAAGTCTGCGCTGAGTTAACAGGATCTTTTACCTCCTGCTCTGTTGTGTAGCGCTGGCCGTTTGAGAAGGCCCAGAGGATTATGTTAGGATTTGGTGTTTGGAGTCTGTTCTTGTGATGAGAAGGACTTTTGTGCTGTTCTTCATGTTTGTCTACTGCATGTGTTAGGATAAATCAAGGGCAATTCATGATACTTTTCATAGAGCTGCTCATGATCGGAATCACTGAAGTGCAGTCAGTCTAACCATTGTTAAAACTGAACAATATGGTGGATTGTTTTTTGGTTTCATTAGAAATCACAGGTACCATCAAGGACATTTTTGGAAACAGACGCAGAAAGTGAACTATTTGAATCAAAACCACCTTTTTAAGCTTTATCCATATATTATTTATGTTCTAATTGGGATACCAGAAATTAGAGATTCACACTGCCTCTCATAATAACTTGCATACTTTCAATAGTTTTTTTTAAATTATGATGACGCTTGAAGAACAGAACAGTGAGAAAAAAAATGTTTTTTCAAACTAGGCACTGAAAGCCTAAAATAGAATGAGTAAAAGAACATGGCAGGCTAATCTTCGCTCTGCTGATACAACAGTCAGCTACACAAATGCAAATTTACCTCACCATGTGTGCGGTTCACAATACTGTTTTATTCAGTAGCCTTGCTAAGATACACAACATAAGATAAGTTATGGCACTTTACAAACTTTGAGAAAAAAAAAAAAAAAACGTATTTACCTCTGTTACTTTGTAAACTTGTCAACAATAGCCGATAGGTTCAAAGG
Organism: Adrianichthys oophorus; assembly: GCA_036245035.1. Lineage (NCBI taxonomy): Eukaryota > Metazoa > Chordata > Actinopteri > Beloniformes > Adrianichthyidae > Adrianichthys > Adrianichthys oophorus. The sequence goes on along the minus strand of BSAI01000072.1, from coordinate 15,104,810 downwards.
GAGTTACACAAGCCTCTGCTTGTAAGTCTGCAGAGCAGACCAGGTCTAACAGAAGGAAGCAGATCAGAGCTTGTGTGTGTTTGTGTGCTCACTCTGGAATCCACTGCAGCCTGAGTGTCTGTGATTCACGGTGTGCAATGGAAAACTGGCATGGGATCTGTGTGTACCTGAATGTTCTCTCACAAGAGACAAAACCGTGCACCCTCACAAGAGACAGGCTGGAGCATCTCTAAAATCTAATGAGGTCAATTGAGGCTCGTTACTATCCTCTACATTGTATTTTTTTCTTAGGGTAGATATGTGTCTATTTTTATGTCCTGATGAGAGTAAATACTCACAACCATTACTCTTTTTGTTTCCTTTAATTTATCTGTGAATGACGTTAAGCCCCCTAATTTTTTGTAGCTTTAATGATTTTAATTCAGTTTTGCCTTCTGTTTATCTCTGTGGGTTTCTCATCTTTTGAAAAATAACTTTAATGCGTTTTTCTTTTCACTGTGTATGTAAAATTTTTTAATACAGCTTTCTAAACCGGTTTCTAACCTAATACGAGTTTTTTAAGTTTGCAATATTCCCTTTTTTTTACTTTTAGTAAATTATTTTGTCCCAATTTTTTTTTTTCTTTTTTAGAAAATCTTGGACATGAACCATGCATTTCTTATTCTTTAAACTATTTCTTTCTAGAGCCATTTGTCTGTTATGAGGGCCCTAAATGCTTGTTTCCACTGAGTGGTACAGTATGGTGAAATCCAGTTTAGAATGGACTGGGCAATTTGAGTGAACGTTTCCAATTTGGACCTTCACTGTGCATGCAGGTTGAAGCTAACAACAACAATGGAGGTCATCCAGCATCTGGTCATCCCCTTGCCTTTTGGTGCTTTGTAAATACAAAGGATTTAATGTTGTTTGAGAGGACTGTGGCTGTCGAGGGGGAAGAAAGCCGCTTTCTTCCGTCAATCAACGGAATTCAATAGTAGCTCCATCTTAACTGGTGTGTTCCGTTTATCAGTGGACCTACAACCAAAATGGTACGGTTCGGTCTGGCTTAATGGGTCAATTTTTTTAATGGAAACGCCAGACTGGACCAGACTGAACTGTACCGCTCAGTAGAAAGGAGGCTAAAGTTCCACATTCTCTGAAAATTTGAGTTAGACAGGTGTCCTGACATTTGACTCTTGGTTTGTGGAAAAATGGCATACACTTAAGTGGCATATACTTATACTTCACGGCCTGCTTAGAAGGCCCAAGGATTACTCAAAAATGTGTGAATGGATCAAAATACGGCTTTGAGGTTGTTTATAGTGAGGAATGAACACTAAAATATACTTAAAAGCTCAAAAAGTTGATTTTTCATGGAATAGGCCCCTCAAAGAAATGTGTATTGATGATTTCTTCGTGTATGATTGTAATAACAACACACATATTTACATACTAATGGCATGTATGGGGCTGTACGGTGGCGCAGTGGTTAGCGCTCCTGCCTCACAGCAAGAAGATTCCCGGTTCAAGTCCTGGCTGGGGGACCTTTCTGTGTGGAGTTTGCATGTTCTCCCCGTGCATGCGTGGGTTTTCTCCGGGTACTCCGGCTTCCTCCCACCGTCCAAAAACATGCTTCATAGGTTAATTGGTTACTCTAAATTGTCCCTAGGTGTGAATGTGAGTGTGTATGGGTGTGTGATTCTGGCCCCTGCGACAGACTGGCGACCAGTCCAGGGGTGTACCCTACCTTCGCCCATGAGTAGCCGGGTTAGGCTCCGGCAACCCCGTGACCCTGAAAGGGATAAAGCGGATTGGAAAATGAATGAATGAATGAATGAATGCCGTGTATGTGTGGCTCTGCTGAAGAATACTGGCGCCAAACTCTAACCACCAGGAGCATTGGTGGGCTTCAGGGTTTTGCCCAAGGACACATCTAAGCATGAGGGGGCAGGGTGAAAACCAAACCTGCAGAGGTCAATCACTTTACTTCTGCAGCATTTTCCCGTTATTTAGAGTTTAATATTCTACTTATTTAACACAACACACTACAACCATGATATTACCTCAAACTTTGTTTACAAATGTTGTAATAATGCTGGAAAGGTTTTTTTTTAAGTATTTGTAGCAATCATGCTTCCCAGTGGGGAAAAACAACCATTGAAAATACCTAGTTTCTCTAAATCTATTTCTTTGTTTATTTGTGTTTGTGTATTTATGTTTGCGGACTCATCCATTGTTTATTTGCAAACTTGGGTTCTTTTGGGACTTTGGATTGCACACATTGACCTCTGAATGATCTCATTTCACTATGGAGCAGAAAGAAGCAAGCTTTCTTGTCGATGATATTTTTACTAGGGAAACATTTGACCCCCCCTCCCCCTCCCCACACACACGAAAAGATGATATAATTTGATCATTTCAAAAGAACAACATATACTCAGTCACTGGTATTCTAATAAAAGCTGAAATAAAGCAATATTGTCAACATCTTATGAGTAAAAAGCTGTAATAAGCTGTGATCACATCATTGTCCTTATGAATCAAATTTTCAGTTTTCTTAATTTTCAAGGTCCAAACTTTGTTTCATCACTTGACCTATTAATTATTGACACATTAGAGGAGTTCCAGATAAAACCAAATGCTCCTTTGTGGGTAGTTATAGGAAATCTTTTGTAATGATAAGTGCAGAGAACAAAAGAGTATAATTTTAGTGGAAAGATAATAACACAGTAATTGCTTCACTGAATGAGTAGGTTTATTTTCAGCACCGTAAAAGTCACACCAGCCAACACCAATGCAGCCAGCCCATGAATACTTGTCCGACATGCTCACTGACTTGCTTTTTCTCTTATTACCTGACAGAAGAAAGCTGGTTTTTGGGTGAAGGAATTTAAAAGATAGTCATCGGCTTTGCCTCCATCACAAAACCTGACCATACAATGAAGAACTTTTGGCTGTGGCTTTAACAATAAAATAGAGACTATGGCTTTCAAAATGTTAAATCTAGATAGCATTGACCTGCTGACATTAGTGTGAGGTTAAACCTTTGCTGTGTTAGGGGGATTATGAACATTGAAAAAATAAATAAATAATGATCTATAAAATAAAGACACACCTGACCTGTTTAACTTTTTTGATTGGAACATAATATGCTATTTTAATTACGAATCAAAAGATAAGTTTACAGGATATAATATACACAAGTGAGATTTAAAATCCATTACTTAAATGCATTCTCAATTAGCTTGTTAGTGGGAATTACTATTTGTGTAGAAAATTTCAATCAGAGCGCAAACACCAAATTGATTATTACGGAAGGCTTATTGTAATATGAATAGCTTAGTTTATTGCTTCATTTATTGAACTGTTGACTGCATTGTGGGCACATTATTGAATGAGATTAGTATTCAGCCACACTGAAGATGAATATTAGGTTTCCCTTCCCTTAAGGCAATTCACAAAGCATTTTGATTGTTGTGAATTCAGCAGCAATTATAAAAGTCCTTTTGTGCATGAAGATCATGGAGGCAAGTCATGTTTAGCTACCATTGCATGATGACAGTCATAATAGGATTATTAACAGGAATTTATGGTCATTTTTTGTTGTTGTTTAAAACTAATCTGCACTTAAGTAAATTGCAAAGTGAATGCTTCTGAATAAGGTTGACCTTAATAGATGAAAAACTTATCTGAGTGGTGCCTCTTCAGTTAAAAATGCCATTTTTATTGAATATTGTGCCTAGTTATTGTTTCATAACGGGCTGGGGCCTCAATAGTAACATAAAAAATCTTCAAAAAGAACTATACAGTCCATTTATATTATCGTTGTAAGACTGCAGAGATTAACAAATTTGTCTTAGACTAAAATTGTTTTTTTATCTGATGAAACATGAAACAGTCATACTTTACTTAGCGAATAGAAAAATAAATAAAATACTGATACAAATTCTCACTTCTTTAGGGAACTGTGAAAAAGATAGAGTTAGAAATGAGGGATAACAAGTAAGGTCAGGCTGTTTAAGAATTACATTAAGAAAAGGTCAGTGGCTCATGATTCAGAGGTCGCCTCTACTTGGCCATCTTGCCATTAACCAGTTTACCAAGGAGTGGAGGATACACTGAAGCTGTTGATCTAAAATCCATCCTTTCAGCAATGTAAAGCATGAATGAGGGTGAAAAATGCCACATCTTAAAAATGTATCAAGTTGATTTTTTTTGCTGATATGTTTGTGGATCTATAGGGACAAAAGATGTACATTGTCTATGTGTGTTTACGAGAAAGTGAGGACAAAAAATAAGTTATTCAAAACTGTAGAGCCTTCTTTTATTAATGTTTGTGTTTCGTTTTGTGTTCCTGTTTGTGTTTCGTTTTATTGATTTTTGACCTTTATTTTCTGATAACATAACCTTATCTCTCCCTCATAATTTACACTTTGGCTAGCTTCAGATATTGCCTCAGGTTCCAGTCCAGAGCTAAGCCAAACCAAACATGCATTCATAATTCAGACTGCATTTTAATGCACAATTACACATGTTTTCTTCCTTAGTCTTTGCTCTAGTATTTTCAATTTGAAACAGAATAATGAATGACACATGAAAGCTTCAGCTTTAATTTAAGGAAATTTAATTGTGTGGGTGATGGAGGCCTTTCAGCGCATAGTGCCTAAATGGCAAGGATTGAAAAGCTGTGAAGCACCCGGGTACAAAATAGTTTTTTGGGCACAGCCGTGTCTCTTGTCAGTGTTTACTGATCTAGAATCATACATTAAATGAGGTTCCCTCCTCTGCCTGTAGAAACGGTCAAGGGCAGATCATTGAAGAGCATAGGAGACATTTGTAGCTTGGTTTCTTCGACTCAGGTTAAAGATAAATAAAAAAGTAAATTAAAAAAACAATCATCTTGTAACTAATTCATGCAAAAACACCACCATTTTACTTTTTTTATGCTTTAAAAATTGTGCTTTTTGATATTGTTTACATGCTCTTGTGGCATTGTTTTGATGATGGGGGACATGTAAAAAAATAGGCTTAAAGTTGCATTGCTTTTAGTAAAGTCTTTCTTTATTCAAATCATTGTGATTCCAAAGCAGAAGAAAAAAAATTGTTTGAGGAAAACAACATATTTGTGACTGGACAGTTCCCTGCTCTGCTCCATTCCACTTGCAGACAAATAGAGTCATGTGTGTCTTCATTTTGCTCATCTGAGCTGACATCTGGTTCAAAACTGTACAGCCTGATAGCTCCAGTATTGCTTGCCATTTTTGTTGCACCAGTGATGTTAGGGTTGGAGGCGTAAGCAAGCCTTTGCTTAAAAATGGCATAACCACAAGGAAAAGACCACTTTTAGGTTTTAACGGTTTCAACGGTTTTAAAAATAGATCAGAAGATGATCTCTTTGTTTTTTTTTGAATAAAGAAAGATCACACATTTTAGACCAAACCTTTTTTAATAAATTGTCCTAGAGTTCCATGTGAGTTTGTTTTTATAACACCAAAGCATGCAGTTGTGAAACTCGTAGATGGAAACATTCTCCGACACTAAATTATATTTCCTGAACATTAAGAATGGAGAAAGTTTCTCATGCTAAGATGTAATACTGTATATAGAGTACATTTGGACGCATTAACAGAACATAGACGAGACAATATTTAACCTTTTTCTTGACTTGAAAGAAGTGTGGTAGTTCCTATTTATTTCTTTGAAAGCTCCAGTATATGAATAAAGATAACAGCAGGTCTAAAGGAGCTTATCGTCAGCTATGGGAGTTTTTACTGGCGGACGGCTTGAACACTTGTGGCAGTCATGACAGAAGAGGGAGCTCTCACGTGTGGCGTGCTCTGACAGTGATAAAGTGCAGACCCACTTTTTGCCTAAAATGTGGCGCTCTCTGAGGGGCTGTAGACAATATGGATCATGTCACCTATTTTGAACTGTGAGTGAAAGAGATCCAGTTCAAGATCCACAGGCTGGTTTCATTCTCCAGTGAAACTTGTGATTTTGGTGTTTTTGTGGCATTTTCTCCATGATGGAGAACACATATAAAGACAATTAAGATTAAACATGTTTTTTTGAGTCTTTCTTTGTTCAAATTGTGATGGATCATGGGCAGACGACAAAATGCCATTTGAAAAAGCTTATGTTTCTTACAATTTACAGTCGGTGGGCCATAAGCTCATTTTTCAGCTCCATTGTGATGCATCCATTTGCAGACAAATAGATCATCTATGTCTTTGTTTTCTTTGTCTGAGCAGGCAGCTGGCTCAAAATTCTATGACCAGGTAGCTCCAATATTACCCGTCATTTTTGTTGCTGTTAACTTAGGAGTGTGAGGGACTATAAGCTTGTGGGAGAGTGTTAACAAAGGGATGATGGGAAATGAGCTCATGGTTAGTCCCCGCCAACTTTTAAGTGAATTTCTGATTAAATCCTACCACTCTGCAGAAAGTAATTCCTAGAAAATGACACAGTTTATTTGAATTTGGCTAGAATGGGATGATCATATTTAAAACACCACTGCCAACAATTTTACAATAGAACAAAAAAGTGATTGAAGTGGGACTTTAAACAGAGGAAATTTCAGGTAACACTGCTGCAGGGGTTGAAGAAGTGGGGTTAAACAAATGATGAGATTGTTTCACCACACAGCCACTTGAACACATGCAGGCCAAATCTTAGCCTGTGGTAAAGGAAAATGATGAATGAAGAAAACTGTGGCCATCAAATCACATCAAGTTTTGCTTCTCTTGACAAACAGCAAGTAAAAAACAAATGACCTATGTGGTCTGTCAACGCAGTGTTCTCTATGGAATAAAAAGTAACGTTTGCAGCTAAGCAAAAGCAACTTGACTGGGTGTGAGAAGAAAATCTTTGATGGCAACCACCCAAAAACAGATTGGGCATTTTGAAGTGCAGTGTTATGTGTTTAAATTATCTCAGCTTGCTTACGAATTGCTGTCTGCAAGTTTTTGTTGAGACCTTCACTAAAGTTTCTCACAGGAGAACTGCAGTAGCCTGTGTGCCTCCATAGTGACTGGCTTGACCTCTGCCTGTCATTTTTTTCTGATATATCCGCCTTTTATTTAGGTGTGTTCCCACAGCCATTGTGGTGCATAAAAGGGTTTGTAGCCTGTTAGGTTTGAAATATTCTTTAGGTTTTTTAATTAAGAAGCCAAGCTGGTGTGACCTGATATGAAAATGATTTATTTAGCTCTTAATAAGTAACAAAAAATGCATTTTGTGCTCAAGATTATTCTAAAAGCAGATAGTGAGGCAAAAAACATGGCTAGACTCAGCATTGCCTTTGTAAACTTAAAAAAAACAACCCTACAAATAGAGAGTAACACAAACAAATTCAAATAGACAACTGCTGTAACCTTATGCAAATGGAAATACGGTGGGAAACAAAAAATAGGGACAAAGGAAAAGAAAAGGCAAAGCTGAGAGAAGATAGAGGCAGCTGTCTTCTCTGACACAATTCTTTATACAGTAACTCTGTCCAAGCCAGAAAAGGACAGTAATCCACACTATGGTGTCATTTGACAGCTTGCTGTACGCTATGGTTTTTTGTGTTCAAGCAGGATTTACAAAATTTGGTGTTTTATCCTGTTACAGTTTGAGATGTAGTAGGAGTGTTTTTTCTTGTTCTTTTCTTCCTCCTCTGCAGGGATCTTTTAATGAGGAATCAGGAAAGTAGATGGATTAAGACATGAAATCCATGAATTCATGTTCTAAGACCTCCATCGTTTTCAGACACTGTCAGCAAAATTTAGCAGTGATGTGTAGGAGAAACTGTGGAGGCTAGTGATAACGATTCATTTTAACAACAATTCGATTTACATCATAATTTGTGTGGTTGATGACTCGTAGTTAATGTTGGTTCATTTTGAACAATCTGATACACTGACCTAAAATCGATCCAGGACATCTTTAGCCAAAAATTCAACCAGTGTGACTCAGATAAATACCTGGTACTTAACAGTGCAGGTGAAATTTTCCAGATTCCTTGTTTTTCATGCAAGATAATCAAGTGTAAATAAAGTATGTGTGCAAACAAAAAAGAAATCAAGAATTAATGGCCAATTCATTCACATGTTAGTTTCATAAAGTTCAGTCCACTGTTGTTTCTAACATTACTCACTGCATGTTCACATGTCTTTGCATGTTTTCACACACTGGACTGTAATGATGGCTTGATAATTTTTTGTTGCCATCACGTATGTGTTTCCTCTGTGATGGCACTTGGTTGTTTTTACATTATAGTAAAATAAACCAATACCGTGTCTCAACCCAAATGGTATTTTCCAATATTATTTATTGATTTGCCTCATTTTTAAATGATTTTTTAAATGGTATAGCTTGATTGGATTCTGCCTCAGACATATCTGGTTGGATCATAGGAATAGAAATTGATTAATCAATAATTATATTATATTATTATTACCCCTAATGAAGACTGTCCAAATGACTGCTCAATCATCACCAAGTGCACCACTGTTATAAAACTTGGCATATTTTTTGCTTGTAGACTTTCTGAGTTCTTTTTATGGAAAAGGCAATTCATACTTATAATAAAGCCATGAATGCTGCCTGTTTGCGATATTTAACAGCTTTCAAATAAATGTCTTTAATGCTAAGCTCTTAGCGTCATCTACATGTTTTGTGTTTTTGAACACTGAGCTGCAGTTGTCACCCAGTGAGGGAAAAAAAAAAGCAGATTAGTATGTAGTAGACATTATTGGAGTAAAGCTTCCACAGCAAGCCACCTTTTTGAACATTAATGCATGCCCCACGTGCCCACTGAATGTGTCTTTCATGTGTCAGCTCAAAAACATCACACTGACTGTTTATGCAATAATCCCTGTGTCTGTGCTTTTCACTCTTTTCCACACCTGCTGTCACTGTATCTAAGCTTGAAATTCATGGAGCTCGTCCTTGCACACTCCCTTTAGGCATGGTTGGGCTGGTGGAAGTGAGCAGCAGCAACACAAAGACTGCTCTCTGAACTTCCGCTTTGCCCTTTTATGTTCCGTCAGATTTACTATTTTGTGATCATTTTGTCAAAGGGTATTGTGCTTGTTAAGTCCAAATAAAAATCATATTGGAACATGTAAAAGGGAATTACTTGTGAGTGAGTTGACTGATATGCAGTCATACTACATGTCTTTTATTTCATGTGCTCTGGCCCAGAGACATTATTAAGAGCAGACGATGGGGGTGGGGGGTGGAATAGCTATGACATGTTGACCAAAATAATTGTTTTTGGTGAATAAGGTTGCATCATTAGATGTGTTTAACCAAGAAGTTGAAGAACAAAAGTAAAAAATAAACAAGATGCTCAATCTGTAATAGTATCTATAAAACTAAGCCATTTGGAAAGCATAAAAGACACATGAAATACAGTATTTTTGTTTTATTTTACAACCAGCCTTTGATTTCATGGTGGCATAATCATTTGGACGGTTCACTCATAGCAGACTGCTGATAAAAAACTGAGGCCTTTCTGCAGTCATTTCCCATGTTTGTCTGTAGGGAGTTCTTCAGTTTCCATTCATACGAGCAACAACAAAAAAAAACCTAAAGATGAATAATTGAGATGCAAGTGTGCATTAGGGTTAAGGAGCCAGTTTGCAGCTCTGTGTTTGGTTGGCTCTTAAACTGAGGTTCAAACATGCCTTAGAGAGATTGGATCGTGCCAACGGCCCATTGCAGAGCTGAAGATTTGGCGTTCGCTTCTCAATCAAAAGACCATGGCCACTGTATGTGGGCTATTTGTGGAGCCAAAAACAGACTGTTTTTATATTTATTTCATGTTTATTTCTGTTGTCGATTTGGTATATATAATTAGTTATTGCCTATCAAAAGAAGGCCAGAATGCTTTGGTTCAAACCCTGGTTGGGCGCATGTTTTCCTCGTCCATGTTTAGGATTTCTCCGAGCACTGCAGCTTGCTCCTGTAGCAGAATTAATTGGCACAGGTGTTGCTGTATGATTAATTGCAGGCAGTGGCCTGTTGGGGCGCTATAAAAATGCTAAGGTCCCCACTGGCCACCAGGGGCATCTCTTGGCCTTTGGAACCACTCACTTCTGGTTGCACCCTCTGGTTAGCCTTACAGCTCCAGAGAGAAAAACGTCACTCGCAAGCTCCACTGGCGTCCCTGCATTCTTGGGCGTGGTGCAGCTTGCCCCTTTCAGGTGACGGACCCGGGCCCTCTGGGACCCTCTTTGCTTCTGGTTTTGGAGACAGCTGCTGCTTTTTTACGATTGATTTTTGACTTGGCTACACTCTCGTGTTTGTGAACGCGTCGGACGTGTGACAGGGGTTCTGCCAGCGTGGACGCCCGCGGCCACGGATTCGAGTGGTCCAGCTGACGGCCGGGGCATTCCGACACGGACTCGCTCCCCCTCCCCATCAAAGGGATTAACGGAGGGTTGCCTACCAGCAACCGGACTGTTTAACTGCTCGTTGTTCATGTTGCTGTTTTGATGCATGGGAGTGTCTGTATTTTGGTGTGAAACCTTTTAACTGTACTTTTCTTTTGTGGCCCCATTCCTTCAGTGCTGAGTAAAGACTGTAATGTCAATCTAAAATCACGAATTGAGGCAGCGCCGTGTGGTGTGGTGCGGCACTGTGCGACGTGATTTGGGTGTCTGGCGTAGCAAGGTTGGCGCACCACGTCAACCCATCAGGGACTATGCTTTAGACATTTTCAGTGTGTAGATAAAAGAGTAGAAAAATGAATTCAATATGGCTGTGTGATGCAAGATTTCTGTCCTGTACTTCTATCCATTTTCTTAACCTGCTGGGACTGTGGAGTTGCTGGAGACTGTCCGATTACTGTTGAGTAAAGGCAGGATAGACCCTGGACAGGTCGCCAGCAGAACTCTGCTAGCTGCAAGTTATCCTCCCTATGCTGGCCCATGGAGAGCCGCCACGGAGAGCCACGGCAGGTGTCGTCGTGGCGGGGACGATCCCCCTCAGATCCATGGGCTTAAAATCATAAGCCCATTTTTTTTCTTATTTTCATTGAGACAGGAATAATAGATGTCCCAGTTTTATTTTTATTTTCCCCTCTCAGGCCAATACTCAAACTGGGCCACAGACAGACAGAAGTCCCCTTTAAAATGGCAGCTGCATTCCTGCAGCTCCACTGCAGGAGTGCAGCTAACTGCACTGGGATAGACTCTGGTGAACTCAGACATGGCGACGTGGTCTTTGGCGCCTCTGCAGAGCTCTCAAACACAAATATACACAAGCTCCTCGCTAAACATCATCCATTTTTTCCATGATGTGGTCAACGAATTAAGTTTGTCGCCGGTTGCTCCGCAGCCAAGGCATCAAGGCATTGAGCAGTAAAATTTGAAAAGCATCAAAAGAGAAGCGGCAGACGCGAATTTGATGCCCTGTGTCCAGTGTAAATGCAGCATAAAGGCCAGTTTATACTTCCAAGCGATTCGTAATCGGTGGCGTTGCAGTGGTCGCACGGCCATCGGAGCGGAATCTCCCTAGTCACTGCAGAATGTGACACCAGCTGGTGACATCACACGCAACTGGAATTTCACGCCTAACGTTGAAGTCTGCATATACATCAGAGCAGGTCCTGGTCTGAAGCCAAGAACCGCTTTTGGATCCATCTTTGGAGGTGGTCTCAGTTTGTTTCCAGTTGCACTGAAAGGAATAGGCTCCGGGCTCAGAACATATTACCTGGGCTAAAACGACCACCCTAGCCGGGCATTACGGGATGTAAAAAGAGAGCCACTGACAAACATGAAGCAGTGACATAACAGCAACTCATTCATATTTGGTCATCTGATTAAAACTTTTAACATGATTCACATTGCATCTCACATTGTTTTTCTGACAATCAATGTCATAAACTCTTATCAGTGTACCTTCTTAGCCGACGCCTCCTCAGTAACCACCTGGCAGCATGCCTGGTTGATGGCAGTCTGAATACAGACCAAACGCAAGGTTCAGGACTGGATCCGGACCAAATTAAGCAGACTGTCTAGACCAAACTTTTCAAGTCTGTGTACACCCATAGCTTTCTAAGCTAAGGGTTGTGAGAAAATGTCTCAGCCAGAAGAAATGTCAAGAAGCATTTTTGATTATCAAAAAAGTTGATTCATTGCATTGAATGCTACAGAAGAGATAGGATTTAGTCTTTTTATTTAATATTTAGAGTAAAAAATATCAGAGATAAGGGGCTCATTGTTTTATTTATTTTTTTTCTTTTTTTTTTTTTTGTTTTATTGTAACTGGACCACGAGTCACTTTTCACTGGCAGTGAGGAATTGTGGATCTGGATGAAGGAATTCTGGTAGGAAGGTCCTTTTGGGAGTTAGGTGACCATTCTGTAGAAAAGTGTCAGTGCTTTGAGTGTGATCTGACGGGAAGCTATTGCAGAGGTATGAACAGAGGTTTAACATGTTTCCTTGGCAGAATAACAATGAGACCCACTATGGCGTTTCGGACATCTTGATTCTGCAAAAGTAGAAGTCCTGTTAGAAGACCATTGCAGTAGTTGATGAATGGACTTAGATCTATTAACCTTTTTTTAAAAAACATTCCTCAGTTTGGAAGTCAATAAAATTCTTCGTGGTGTGCACAGTTCAGTTTGTGTGCTGAGTATCAAAACCAACTCATTCATTCATTCATTTTCCAATCCGCTTTATCCCTTTCGGGGTCACGGGGTTGCCGGAGCCTAACCCGGCTACTCATGGGCGAAGGCAGGGTACACCCCTGGACTGGTCGCCAGTCTGTCGCAGGGGCCACAATCACACACCCATGCACATTCACATCTAGGGACAATTTAGAGTAACCAATTAACCTATGAAGCATGTTTTTGGACGGTGGGAGGAAGCTTAAGTACCCGGAGAAAACCCACGCATGCACGGGGAGAACATGCAAACTCCACACAGAAAGGTCCCCCAGCCAGGACTTGAACCGGGAACCTTCTTGCTGTGAGGCAGGAGCGCTAACCACTGCGCCACCGTGCAGCCTCAAAACCAACTGTAACCATGAACTGTTGAAACTAGTTTAGAAAATAGATAATAACAACTTGTTCAACAGTTTTTCATCAAAAATGCTCCATTTGGTTCCCTTTTTTCACACTTTCTGCTCTTGTTTCAATGTTTTTTTCAGTGGTAGATAAAGCATAGGTCCAGGCAACTTCAGTGTTCATAAAATCCTTTGCTCTACAGTTTGTGCGCTTTGTGTGTCTAAAGTCAGGATTTTTGTGTATTTTTTTTTTTTATTATTCTGTCAACTGTTTTAATTATTTAAGATCCACAGAACACAAATAGGCAAAAACCAACTTTACTGATTCCAAAGGTTGTTCCAGTGCTTCGTTTTGTCCCCTAGAATTGCAGGAAAAAACACTAACAGTTTAAAAGAAAGCAAAAAGGCGGCAGTAAATAAATGGAGTTGCACCTTAAAATATTGAAGCACAATAGCTGGTTTAAAAAAAATAAAATTGTTTTCTTTGGTGGCAGTGCTTTTTTTTGTTGATTTTTCAGAATAACAAAGCATGCTTTGATTGTTGGGAAAAAAAATGACAGGTGTGTTTTGTAAGCAGGAAATTGTTATATTTCAAAAAATAAATGAATGTAGAAACGCTAGTATTGATCATCAACACAGAAAAGCTTTTGCAGACATGAAAAGGCCAATTTGTGCTCAGGGACAGTAGACTTTCTATTTATTCATCTCTGAGAATTCTGTCGTGTTTGGAATTATGTATTTGCGGTAATAGAATTTTCTTTTCTTTTTCGTCGATCCTTTCTATGTTCTATAAAACTTTTTAGGAACAAACAACATACTGATGCAGATTCATTCATGTCTTTTATGGATGGAGTTTTTGTTTGGTCATGTCAACGGATCACAGATATTGTGATCCTGTTAGGTTGGCCGAGCAGAGATCTTCAGATTGTGGCGGACTGGAGCTAAATGTGAAGCAGTCTAATGAAGAAAGAATTAAGCAGAAAGCTGAAGCTGTTAATTACAGGTCAGTCTACATTTAAATCCCCGCTGTGGACATGAGCGACGGGCAGCGGCTGATTAAATGAGATCACAGACACAAAAGGAGTTTTTTGGAAACATGGCTGGGAACCCATGCACACCCAGAGACTTTGAGCCAGCAAATTTAACTGTTAACTGTTGGAAGCAAATATAGTAACGGAAAAGGCATATTACCCAAAGCACTGGTGGGTGGAAACTGCTCACATGCACAGACTGAGGTCTGTGGAAGATGGCGATGAGCTTTGTAAATGCGGAGGAGGTGCCTGTGTGTGGGAGCTGCACTACTTGAAGTCAACGGATTATATTGTTAAACAGTTTGACATAAACATTCAGGACAAAAATTAACCCCCACCACCCCACAACACAATTATTGGATGCTTAACAGTGCTTGGAGATTCGGCTGGACGTGGTTTCAATTAACCTTCACTTTAGGATAAACCGCATGTTTTATGTTTTATAAATCTGATGCTACAAAATTATTTAATTTTTATAAGGAACTGCAGTTTTGTAACTAAATCCTTTAACTTTTTTTTTTTCTACAGATCTATGGATGGTTATAACAGATGTGTCCTCATCCACAAACTCCACAAACTAAAACACAAGTTTCGACAATGACACCAAACTCTTCATCTTTGAAATCCCACCCTCAGAGTTCAAAAGCATGTCTTTCAACATCTTTGAGCATGTTATATGTGGGAGAAAGCCAGAGTTCCTGAAGAAAACCCACGCATGAACAGGGAGAACATGCAAACTCCATATAGAAAGGTCAAAGCCGAGGTTCAAACCAGGGACTTCTCATGCTACTCACTGCGGTCCTTATGTCAGATAAAAACTTTGCACTCAACTTATTAGCAGCAGGCATTCTCTTTTGATTTATTTATTAACAAAACTCATTTTTACAAGAGTAGTACACCTTTCCAGCTGCATTATCTATTAATATAGGGAGAGTGTCTTGCAAAATCTATCTATAGTCCAGTTTCCATTACCTCTGAAATTGCGCGATACTGAAATTTGCGATACTGAATTTGCTTAATGGAAACACCACAATTTCGAAAAAACTCGCATTTATCAAAAAAAGGTTTTTGCCCCTGGTGGAGGTGGTTTTCTGGGCGTATTGAATTGGACAAATTTCGCAAAACTGCAATGGAAACACTTAAAATCGTTTTATCCGTAGCCGCACCCACCGGGGAGCAGCGATTATGCTTGCAGCTCCATCGCAGCTCTATTGATATAAAAGTGCAGAATCCGTTGAACACTGAAGAAGAGGACTAAATATGTATCTTATATTAAAATCTGGAACAAACTCAACATTACAATTTTGAATCCTCAGAACACGGCTGAAAGACCGTTTACTGACACCAGTAAGTGTAAGTTTGGGCAGGGATGTAGTGCTGCTGGAGCACAGTTTTCCCCCCTGCTTTGTTTCTATTCACAGCAGAGAGCGTGAGATGTTCCAGCTATATCCTGAAGGGACAAACGTAGCTCAGGGGATACAGCAGCTGGCTGCCAATCCGTTAAGTCAGTGCTTATTTTTCTAGACTGAGCAGTCTTTATGTCCTAAGGCGAGACATTTAACACATTTGTTACCCCCCCAATATAAAAGCATGACAAACTTATGCAACTGATTTTATATATATATATATATATATATATATATAAGCATCTGCTAAATCACTTAGTCTAAACAAATGTGAATGCAGTTAATGAAAGAAAAACTGAAGCTTGTGTAAAACTTTCTGTACATTATATTAACTCTGCAAAAATGTGGAAAGACAGCATTACTCAGCTGTTTATCCAAGCTGTAGCAATCCCATGATTCTGGAAGTTTAGAGTATTGACTACTAAATTTTGTAATGCATAGTACAGAAAGGTTATTGAAGCTGGGAGGAAGTGCACAATGCACTGCTCTCATCTCTGTCTGGAGCACAAAGCATAGAAAGTCAAAAACAATTTCTTTCTAAGGGGCACCATCTTCCCTAATCGATGAAAAAATGACTCATTGGTTACAACTTTTAGAGCAGGATATCACTACCAAAATGCTAAATTAAATAGATTTACAAAATCTCAACTCAAGTTAATTTAGTTCCTGACATAAAAATTGCGTAATTTAAAATCAAGTGCTTTTAGTTGTCAAATGCCCTATCCAAAATCAACATTGTTAGGTTAAAAAAAAAAAAAAAAAAGATTGTTTACCAATTTCATATTTATGTAACGTGTCATTCCCTGAAAAAAAAATCAACAAATATTTTCAACATTTACAAGTTAATTTAAATGCATTTCCAAACCAACAATTAATAGCTTATACCTACTTACTTTGAACTAAACTAGGACTTGGTTTGTCCTGAAAGAGACTTGACTACAGGAGACTAGTTTCAAAATGCTCAAGAATAACTTTCCACTTTGTGCACAGTGACTCAGTTCCTACTTTGAGACAACCATGTAAATTACCGTCAGTGAATCTGAATGAAGCTGCATAGTGGTGTAGTGGTTGGCGCTCTCACATCACAGCAAGAAGGCCCCTGATTGAAATTCTGTTGGGGCCTTTTTGTGTGGTGTTTGCATGTTCTGCCTTTGCACGTGTAGGTTTTCTCCAGGCACTTCAGCTTCCTTCAAAAGTTCAAAAACATGCTTCATAGGTTAATTGGTGGTTTAAAATTGTGTATGTGAGTGTGTGGCCCTGCAACAGATTGGCAACATGGTCAGTGTGTATCCCGCCTTCGGCCAACAGAAGCTGGGTTGGCTCCAGCAGCCCCATGACCCCAAAAAAGATTCAGTGGGTTCTGAAAATGAATGAATGGATGGGTGGAGCTCTGAAAGAGTGGCAAAGTATCAAACTTCTCTGATGTATAACCAGCTACAGTTCTGGGTATCATATTGGTATTTCAATAATATTAGCTCTTAAACAACTCTTTTTTTTAAATTCAAAAATACTACATTTCTACATAATACTCTCTGGTATATTTTGAACATGTAAGCCTTTTCTCTTTCATTTCGTCTGAGGTTTGTGTTGTTCACTTCATTTGCTATATTTTGTTAAAATCTGAATTTGCATTAAAGGGCAATGCTTTCATGACCCCTTGCCATCACATCCACTTCCCCATTCAGATGAACATTAAACATTGCTGACAGATGCAGATTATAAAGGGCAACGTTTGGAAAATGTACAGTAAATTATGTAAATTATTAAAAGTGGGTGTATTTTTTTTAAAGCAAGCATCAGGTTAGCAGTGGAAACTCTGAAGTATTGTAACTAAAGAAGTGGAGCGGTTAAATAAATGAGATAAGACAGCACAGGGCATCTGCAGGGCACACACACAGACTAGTGGCCCAGAGCAATGCTCACACATTCTAACGGGAACATGTTTCTCTCACTCTGTTTCCCTTCTCTCTCTTCTTTTACTGCTTCTCACTTAATCTTTCTTATTTCCTTTCTGCTCAGAGACTTTCCTCTACCTTCCACTGATCATTTTTTTTCCCAAAAATTGAGCAAGCGAGTGGGTTTAAGAACAAAAAAAAAAAGTGCTGGTTGCATAAACATGCAAACATATAAGATGTGCAGTTCCCTGTCTGTTGTGCATGTGAATGCTTTACAAGCCTAGATATTTGGACTAACAGCCAGAAGTAGTGAAAATAATTTCCCTTGGAATAAATAAAGTTGAGTCCGAGTACAATATTAACTTCTTCTCAGAGTCAATGCTAAAATGAACGTGTTTAGTCTATCACCGCTCAGCAGAGAAAGTGGGTGTGTGTGTTTACCTGGGGGCGGAGCTGGCAGCACAGATACTTCCTGGAAGGGGCTGTTTCCCTCTTTCATACATATGAAGATGGGGACACAGTCATTGGGAGGGGCTGGTGCTCAGAGAGCAGAGTTTTAGAGGAATGCCCAGAGATGCGTGAATGGATCAAAATACCGCTTCGGGGTTATTTTTTGTGACAAATTAACATTAATAAACGTAAAAGCTCAAAAAAAGTTGATTTTGAATGACATAGGCCCTTTAAAGAACAAATAAATTACCCAGGTTTTTGTGGCATTTATATAAAAATAGAAAGAAACGCTTGTCTGTGCAAAGACTAAAAAAAGTAACTTTGCCACACAGGTCAGGTGTTTTACATAGCAGAAGACAAATGAAGAAAAAAGCAAATAACGGGCTAATTTAGAAGTCAATGTTTTGCATTTGTGAGATTAAGCTACATATTGAGATAAAATGAGTTAGATTTACTTAGTAATTTAACAAGAATTTTAGTCAGCTCAAATAATAGTTTCTATAGCCCACACTGAACCCATTTGAATATAAAAAAGGACAGAAAAAGATGGAGCGGAGGCATCGGAAGATATCAAAATGAGCGTTGACAGGTAGAGGTGCATGCATGTCTTTACACAATTTGCTCTAAAAAGACATCAAACAGCTGCATTGAGTATGTGACGGTGCTAAAATCATTTGCAGGTTAGTTTCACATTTTACTGAGAATCAGTTACACTGGAATGACAGAAAAAAATGAAACACAGTGTGGTTTATTGTTAGTCAGCACCATCTGGAATGCACACGGCAACCCTTATTAATTTAACTTTAGCATGTGAAGGGAGACTGTGACAACTGCCAGCCTCATGGTTTTTGTGTGCATCATTGTGACGACACAGCAAGATGCGTGATGGCTGATTCCTGACACATTTCAAATCGACAATCCTTCAATGTTTGGTACTTTCACTATGCTGACATAAATGAGACATTCTGGTTGTGCTCATCATTTTGCTAAAACTAACGGGAGTCAGTTTTAAGTGTCGCTCTTGCAGAAAAACTGAAAATAGCCTTTTTTTTCCGAGTGATCTGGATTCAAGGGAAGACAGCTTTGTCGTTTATTCACCCCTCTTAGACTATTAAGCCTTTATTTAGCACTGATGGTATTTTCTAAACCCAACTTCACGTCAGTCATTAATTCATTGGGGTCACTAGGATCACAGCTTTAAACTAATGATCATGTCGCACTGTTCTTTACCCCTTTGCATGTGCAAAGTCATTGCTTGCTTCAGGTTATTTGCTTTTCCATAGGAAGAAAAATAATTGAACGCAAGTTCTCAAATATTGATGATTGATTTGGTGTGTGATTTTCACTGATGATTCCCTGTCCAATGCCCACACGGCTGCTTCAAGAAAAAAACAACTCCCAGACAGATGTTGATCTGATATGGGCAGCGAGTCAATAGGCACTGATTGGCCTGAACATTAAAACCACTGAGAGGGGGAGTGAGAAATATTGATCATCCCATTACAGTGCAATGCTGTGCACAGAAAACACGCTTCTTGGCATTGATGAGGAGACAGTTTTGACACGTTGTATCCACCTGAGCGACATAATCACTTGTGATGGAACGATGCTTTCGGAATCATTTGAGAAACTCGATAAAGACCCACACCAATAAACTTACTAGAACGGTATCTGACCAGTCTGAAATTCAGCAACATGCAGAGATATGGGGATAAATAAACAGAAAATGCTCATAAAGGTTTAGCTTTGCTCTAAGATTTTCTGTGCTTGCTGGGATGTGGTCAGTCTGAGAATATATCAACGCCAATCTCAGTGGTTCATTAGCAATTCACCTCTGGGTTGTGGGCAGGACCATTGTGTGGAGAGACTCCACCCACCCTCCATTCCTTAGAGCCCTCTTTTTACTGGATTTCCCCAGTTTACAGCCCCTCACATCCCCAACCTAATATTACCAGTGCAACAAAAAAGACAAGCAATATTGGAGCTATCCAGCTGTACAGTTTTGAGCCAGATGCGAGGAAATCAAAAGTGTAGAAAGAGAGGAGCAGGGAGGTTGTGGTCTGCCCAGTGTCTGCCCAACTTTCTACATCACAAATAAGCTCTTTTTCAAATAGCATTTTTGTCTGCTCCTGATTCACAGTGATTTGAATGAAGAATTACTCAGAAATGCAATTTTAAACCTAATTTTTCATACATGTTCTCCATCATGAGAAAAATGCCACAAAAACATGGTAAAAACATCAAAAACCGTTTTAATCTGAGTTGGTCTTTAAAAACTGATGAGATGTGCTGGTAAATTACAAAAGTGATCAAACCACACATTTATGTCATAACATATCTGTTTTTAAGGGCACTTAGTGAAATTATATTAACAGATCTTTTTCATTTTAAACTTTTCTAAGAGATTGTTTCACTGGGGATGAATTTATTTTAAAGCTTGTATTAGAAGATGCATGTGTTATGTGCACACATGCAAAACTGTTGGGGTTTGTTTGTGTACAACATATATGTAAATCTAAAAAACTATTTTCATATACTAATTTCCCATTAAAGCTCAGTGAAGGTGGCAGATTTTTATGTTGCGTTCCTTACATTCAGAATGCAGATTTAGCTTTTTTTTTTCTTAGCGGAGCCAGGTTTAGGAGATCAACGCACAAGCTGCTTCTGGTGAGCAATTACTGTGGGATTAAAGATTATCCCAATGCAATATTCTACCACGTATTTTTTTTCTTTTTCCTCCTCTGTTTGTAAACAGTTTGATAAATACAACTTTCAAATGATGCGTCTTACTTTGCTTGCTTTGCAGGGCCCATTCTTGGCCTCTGTCACTCCCTCAGCTAATGGATGTCTTTACCCACTATGCCTACAATGACAGCTTCTACGACAACGGAACATGGAGCTTCAACAACACAGAACCATTGCCGAGGCACACCTACAACTACTATGCCATGCTTCTCACGCTGCTCATCTTCGTTATTGTCTTTGGCAACGTGCTCGTGTGCATGGCTGTGTCCAGAGAGAAGGCTCTGCAGACCACCACTAACTACCTGATTGTCAGCCTTGCTGTAGCTGACCTTCTGGTTGCCACGCTGGTAATGCCGTGGGTTGTCTACTTGGAGGTAGGCAAGCAGAAATCTGAAAAAGTGACAATACCACAAATGTTAAGATGGCATGCTTTCCCCTTGTCTTTTTGACTTCATAAAAAAAACCTCTTACTCTTTTTGCATTACAGCTGTGGAAAACAAAAGATGAGGAGAGTGGTTGATGAAAAGATTATCTTTAGTCTTGCTGAAAGCAATATCACCGCCGCCACTGTCCGTATCTCACCTATCAAACAAGTTTAGGTCATTTACAAAACAGAAGCGTGTCCGGAAAGAAAGAAAATGACTGACTTCAAAGGCAAGACTCTGTTGCATGTTCTGAATTTAATATACATTCGTGTGGAAAAAGGTGTGAGTGAAATACTGGTGGAGAAGTTTTGAGACAGCCGCTCAAGGTTAATGTGCTCATGTCAGTCTGGTAAGCAGCAGGCCCACAATGAAGAGGGCGATGTAGCAATGCCTACATGTCAGACCTCTTTTTTTTATCAGAGGTCAGATGTGTCAGAAAAAATACTTCTTATTTCAGGGTTGCATTATCTTGCGCTCAGTCTGTTGAAGTGAAGTGTGGGTTTTTTTTCCTTTTCTTTTGCAGCATGTGTTGGTGCCTGCTGAGAACTGCAACCTAAAAGAGCAAAACAGACTTGGGTCAAGCATAAAATTGTCTCTAATTGACCAAATCAATAGCAGCCAGGACAGAGGTTATCTGTCTGAAAAATATATTTTGACTTTGGTTCCCATCTTTCTCCATCCCAGTGTTATTTCTAACCATTAGGCTGCAGGCTGTGTTGTCTGATGGGGAGAAAAGGCAATTTAAAACAAGGACTCTAATCCTCCTTTGTCACTCAGTGACTCATGATGATTATCTTTCTGATCAAATTACACTGCATCCATAGAAAGTTGTTGTCCAGGCCTGTCTGCAAATTTGTTTGTCAACAGTGAGATTAATACCCCTCAGTCCTCTTTTCTTCACCAGCACAAGCCTTACCTCTTGGGTTACTTTTCTGATGTCACTGAGGGACTGTTTCTATGGTGTGGAAGCTCTGTTGTCCTGGTGCGGGAGGTAATTTTGCAGCTGGGAGTGGATTTTCTCACAAAGGATTAGAACTGTCACCACATCAGTGATTGTAGGACGAAATGCATAAAAAAACATTTAATTTATTAAACCGAAAAATGTCAGTTTTAGTAAAGATATCGCCTATTCTAATTCTTATTTTAAGGATTCGATACATCGTGTCACATCATTACTTTTTATCAGAATTATATACTCTTTCTGTTGAAGTGGGCTGCTGAATCCTGGCTGATGGGGAGCACATCAAAGCATATTGTAAAAGTAAGGGCTGAGCTGCAATCAGACACATATCAAAGCCTTAAATTACAGCATAAATTGCAGTATTCCTCAAAAAAATAGAGAACTGGATAGCTTGGCAAAAGCACAAGTCTTTGATCATGTATAGGAACTGGATTTCTCATGTGCCTTCCGGTGTCAAGGGACACACACACTTGGAGTACAGTAATTCATAGAATTAATTTTATACTTCTTGGAATTTTTTTGTTAGTTCCAAAATTATTTGTATTTGTTTTGCTATAGAAGGATCTTCTCTTTGGCATAATACTAAAATCACAACTCAATATTTTTAGAAAGAAATAATACTGCTTTAAAAAAAAACAAAGCAAGGTTAAAATTGATTGATTTATACCTTTAAAAGACATAATATTCAACCATATTTGAAGTAAAGAATAAATTTGGCTCATATAACTAATGTTTTAGGGTTTCTTTTTAGGTCAGCCTTTCAAATTACATTAAAGTCTTATCCAAATACCGTTTTTTTGCGCTTAATCTAAGGGATTTTTATGAAAAAAAAAACAAATAAACCTGCCAAGTAAATTGCCAGGTTTTCTGTAAGATACAGAACCATCTCCTCCTCATTACAGTGGAGGCACAATGTTATCTTCCTTTTTTTTTCTTGAATGTTCTACCGTAAACATGGGTTTGGCTCTTTTCTGGGAAAGCGCAGATTATTTTCTGGCATTTACCAACTGCAGGTTGCTTTAACAGGGAGCATCCAGGGACCAGACATGTCAACATGTCATTTGAAGAGTGGACTGTTAGCTTCAGCAGAGGTCTGTCCTCTCCAAGTGCCCTTCTAGTTCAGCTGCTCTCATTTCTGCTTGTTACCTGCTTCAACTGCCTCATTCTACGACAGTCTAACAGAAAACATCCTCAGTTAAGCAGCTTTCTGCGAAGACATTAACTTGCTCCAGTTTTCTTGAACAGTGTTAGCCAGTCAGTCTTGTAACATCAATTTGAAATTATATAAAATGTATTTATGAAAGAGATTCTGTGATCTAAGTACTGGCCGTTTGTCAGAATCAAACTGGATTACCCAGCATGTGTTCAGAAAGGGGTGGTCATGTGATTTTGGTGTGTCTCTCTTAGCCTGTCAGGCCTCCAACTAATATGAAGAAAAATGAAATGAATGTGATGGATTTGGCTTAAATCCATGAAATATGAAATGATTTTTGCAGAAGTGGAATTTAGCAGACCTCTAATTTTTAGAATTTGCATCATTTTGTATGGAGAACTCTTGAAATATTTTAAGGATTACCTTTTGCATTTTACTTCACATACAGTATGTGTGCTTTTTTTCTAACAAAAGAAACATTGTTTATGCTTAAAAAAACAAAACGTGTTTAGATCTCTTTTACTCAAGCTTGAAATAATATTTTTTTATTCCCGTATTAGAGTATTAGGGCCACTATGAATAAATAAATAAATACATTGAAGAGAATAAAGTCCAAAAATTATGAGAAAAAGTTGTGGTTTTCTGATAAAGTTGTTAAAATATGAGAAAAAGCAGTAATTTTATGAGAATAGAGTTGTAAAATTATAAGAAAAAGTTGGGATTTTGCAAGGATGAAGTTGCAAAAATATAAAGGAAAAACAATAATTTTCAGAGAAAAAAATAGAAAAATTATGAGAAAAAAATCATAATTTTGTGAGGATAAAGTCATGAAATTATTAGGGAAAAAGTCACAAGTTTTTTTAGGTTTAACTTGTAGAATGATTAATAAAAGAGTCAGTATTTAATGATTATAAAATTATATTTCTTATTAGGTATAAATGATCATTTTACGAGATTAAAGTAATACATTTGTGAGGCAGAATTATGATACGAACAAAGAAGTAACCAATGTGGTGTTTTAGTACAAGAAACATGGAGTGCATTGGAAGCGGTTACTTCCGCATTGATTTCACAAATGAAGAACTACTAAGTCATTTAGCAAATTAACATTGTTTTATTATAAGGTCACTTAAAAGAATTTGCAGGCCTCTTCAATAAAAAAGATTGTGGATGGAGGCTAGATAATGACAACGGAGGGTTACACAACCAACTGTATTTTCAAAAAAGCATGTCTTTTTCCTTGTAAAATTTTGACTTTTTTCTCATAATTTTACGACTTTATTGTCATAAAGTTACGATTTTTTTTCTCATAAATTTGTTATTTTGTTCTCCTAAAATTACGACTTTCCTCTCATAAATTCACACCTTTCTCATAAAAATAACAGCTTTTTTTCCTCATAAATGTATGACTTTATTCTGGTAAATTTGCTACTTTTGTCTTATACATTTCCAACTATTCTCATAAAACTCAGACTTTTTTTCTCAAAATTGTAAGTCTTTGTTTTTGTAGATTTCTGTTTTTCTATATTTACTGCTGCTCTTTTTTTTTTTTTTTTTTTTTTCTGGTTGATTGACCATATCAGCGACTGAGGTGCACATGTTAATGATGTATTAGCATCAACCACAATGAAAGGCTTACTCACAGAGCAAGCAGGACATTGAACTTGCCCTTTTCTATTAAATGCTAAATTTAAATGAATTACCACAGTTGTGGCTTTTTGCCAACTGTGACTGATTCACAGAACTTATGAAAGGAAAACTGGGTGCTGCTTAAGGAAGTGGAAATATATGGAAATGAAATGTCGTGCCTGCTGCAGCACACACATCTAACCTTTAAGGTGCATGGCTGATTATTTGAATATTTTACTGTTGTGCTGGTTCTCCATATCTTTATAGTATTTCCACATAACATGTGTCAGAAAAACCAACTGGGAAACAAAAGAAGAGTTGAGTTGTTCCTTCCAGGCTCACAAAAGTAATGAATGGAGCGTGCTCGTTATCCCAAGACTACAGACTGCTTCTCAGCTCAGTGGGCATAACTTACTGTAAGCTTCAGTGATCAGGTCGTAGTCTGGGTTTTTATGAAGGCTATAACTGTTTTTGTGCAAAACTGCTAAAGTAAACACCTGTTATAGCCTATCCTCACAAAAGTGTTATTTGGCGATTGATGTGCTAAAATTCTACTTTAAGAAAGAGAGACAGTGGATCAAACAAATACTGCTTCAGTGCAGAAATGTATTTTATTGCTGTAAACAGAATTGTTCCAAAGAAAAAAGGAAATATTTAAGATCCTAAAAAACGTGCTGTGAAAAATGTTTCCTATTTCTACATTAATAGGCAAATTCACACACCAATTTACCTATTTGATAACTTTGTCCTGAGGTTTGTATTGTTCCTCTCTGTCATACACTGTTCATCACAAAATGACTTTTTTGCAATAATATAGTCAAACAAATCATCTATTTGTAATGCGTAATCCCAGGTTTAGACACCTGAGGGTTTTTTTTTTTTTGTACAATTTAAGTTCAATCGGTTTGTTTAGATGGGGCCAGCTGCACACCCAAAGTCATCTCAAGGAGTTATATAGGGGGGAAGAAAAAGAAAAGTTTTAATCTGATCTATTTCAAGGCAATCCATTTTTGTTGTTATATGTCAGTGGTCTCTGAAAGTGATTGTGGTCCCTGAGGAGCAAAGATGGACAGTTTCAGTAAATAACTGAGAAATTATCTAAATTGTTTGAAAAACTGTCATCTTTGAGGAAATAGTGTTTGTAATTATGACAAGTTGGATTTTTACGATAGATCAGCAGAAATCCCTCTCAGTCAATCAAAATCAAATTACTGGCAAAACATTTAATTTTTGAACCATCGCTGAACACTATTAGTGGGGCTATCTTAGTCAATTAAAGGATCACAGAAAACCCTTGTGAATTCCTCTTTGAAAATCTCCTGAAGTGTGCATTTTAGTCAAAAGATATGTCTTAAAAGAAACTTTCTCTGATGCTGTGTAGTTGGATAAGTTTTCTCTGCAAAGGCATTGTCAACTTCTGCTCAGACAAGTAAGCTTGAAGGCACATTAAGATTTTACAGCCACTTATTGCCTTCTTATTGCCTTAAGTTTGTAAAAGACGAGATGAAAATGTAGACAGAGCCTAATTCTGCACTCATAGCTATAGCTGTGATAAGAAAAGAGTAATGCCCTGGCCTGTCTGTAAATCTAACCCATATGGTTTGAGAATGTAAAATTAAATATTTCAGTTGTGCTTCATTTTCATCCTACAGGTTTAGTTCAGTAAGACTTAGATGAATACTCTATTCTGTATGTCAGAATGTTTTCATTAGTGTTCAAGGAAGGAGAGTTACATTTTATATTAACATATCAGTAAAAAAAATAAAGTAAGTATAAGGAGAGTTGCTTATCGATCTGTTTTAGTCTGATATAGGTCATTCACAGAAACTGATAAGTGGATGTGATCCAGTTGTGGCTCTGACGCCATGAAAAGAAGCTTACAGAAATGA
This sequence comes from Adrianichthys oophorus, assembly GCA_036245035.1. Lineage (NCBI taxonomy): Eukaryota > Metazoa > Chordata > Actinopteri > Beloniformes > Adrianichthyidae > Adrianichthys > Adrianichthys oophorus. The sequence goes on along the minus strand of BSAI01000072.1, from coordinate 15,078,251 downwards.
CTCTGACTATTCTCTGTGCTGCACAATGAGCAACCTGATCATCAAGTACAAAACTTGTATACCTTTTTTTCCTCATTAGTCTGGTGTGCAATTTTCTCTAGATACTGATACATTGTTCTCTTTAACCTTTTCCCATATCGTGACAGGAAAGGAGGATAAATTAATGCAGACAAAGTTGATGCTTAAACGAAGTTGTGAAATCAATGTTCAAACACAGTCAGGCAGCCTCAGTGTTCACACACCAGTTAGCAACTTGCTGTACAAGACTAGCACTGCAGAGCTGGAATAGATTTCTAATTTAAGTCTCATTAACATGTCTTTTCCTGCTAGCTAGCACACATTCACTCTGGAAAAGAGCATCCTCGATGTAGGGTTGCACTTCAGATAGCTAATTAGCAAATGCAGTTTCTAATGTCACATCATTGCACAAACTTGATGTTTATTAAGCGTTTTAATACTATTACTAACCTATTGTCTAAGTTTACCTTTACATGCTCCTTTTATTCACAATTTCATTTAAGAAAATGTTTAAATGGCAAAGTCAAACAAAAGAACAAGGAACAAGGGTAACCTCTGGATCCTGCCCTGCTCAGTTATGATTAGTGGGAACAGATGGTTCCGGGTTTGTGACAGAACGAACACACCTAAGCCAAATAATCAGGAGTGAGCAGGGAAGGAATGGCTGGAAAACATGTAAGATGAGGGTTCAACAATCCTGATGTGACACATTTTGATTTCTCTCTAAAACATAACTTCAAGAAAACTTGAACAAGGAAAACTTCATAAGTAGCCCCAACGTTTATTCCAAAAATTTGTCAGCCAGCCCTGTGTTTATTAGAGACCTTTGTCTAAATGCTTGAAAATTCTAATTTTGTTCCTTCCTAGATTTGGGCTTTATTTCATCACAGACAGAATGGCGATGGTTGGGTTTGTTTTTCAGTGAAATCCGGTCACAAAATGCAGACAACAACACCAGATGAACATTTCAGGAATTTTTGAAATGATAAATACATTGTATTCTGCTCTGATTAGCACTGGCTGTGAATGTTTCTTTTCTCTGAAGTATCATCAATATTTGTATCAGAATTCTTCTTCGCTTTCATGCCAATCATTTTCTTGGACACACGCACACCATTCTGTCTTTGCTCAATAACCCATGCTCAAACCAGTTCTTCTAATTCGTCGCTCACTTTCTTTGAATCTCCACCAGGAAATCTTTTGCTCTTTTTCTGCTGCCGTCTTCTCAGCATCACCCATCTGCTTGTGCACAAAGTGGAAACACTAAATCAAATGCGCGTTCCTTGGGGTCTTAAAGGATCCCGGCTGCTATTAGAGACCGGCGTCTAGTGTAACAAACCCCTGTTAGACCCGGTGTTTATTGGAAACCGGTGTCTATTAGAGACCGGCCACCATTGGAAGATGCATGGTATACATCACACTTGTACTATTCCATTTTTTCATCCAAGTTTTAAAGCAAATTTAACTAGTTTAACAGAAAAATTTTGTCGTTCTCTTCACTTTATTACTAATGGCTCAGTGCACACACTGTTACCAACACATAGATAGCACACACACTTATCAGTAGTTCAGTAAACTCCTGGCAAAGAACCGTATCTTCCACTTTTGGGCACACAGAATTATAAGCCAGGCCAACGAATGGTCTATTTTTTAATAATTGTCATATTCAAGATGTACCAAACAATAGAGCACATTAAGCCAAACAAAATAGTCACAAATAAGTCTCAGTCAGTCAGACTTTACTGCTATCACAGTACAGCCTGATTTACACTGGTCCATCTGAGGTGCGTCTCCCTTGCATTGTGTGGAGATTCTGTCTCACAGCCGTCATTTAGTTTACATTGTCTCTGTTATGTTTCCAGTCCCTCCACACTTCCGGAGGTGTGGTTTGTCCGGCTGAGTAGTTCGTCCCACTCTCTTCACTCGCGGCCGTCATTGCTTATCACATCAAGAATCAACATTCAAAACTTTGGCAATCAGGCCTCATGCCGGCTCCTTTTTAACTGAGTCCTTGTAAAATGGATGTTTTGTGTCATAAATGATTTTGTTTTTGTAATTCAGACATAGCCTATAACAAAGATAGGCAACTCCAGGCATTGAGTTTTGCAGTGTCTGCATAATTTCCAGATATCCAAGCCCTACTCATGACTGAGATTACCTGGTTCAGGTGTGACCAGCCAATAAGAACATACCAAGCATGGTATGTTGGAAACATGCAGGAATGTGGCCCTCAAGGCCTGGAGTTGCCTATTCCTTGCCTAGAACGTGTTTGTAACACACTACACTTTGGCATAAACACAATGCATGTAACTCCCAAACCTGTTGGCAAAACATAAAAGAAAACAAACATATAGCTAAAAAACAAACATCATCGTGACTAAGCTAAGTTTCAGCATTATTAGTAACATGAAAAAAAAAACAGTGCCAAACCTCTACAGCCTCATTTTGAAGAGGCTGTTCACCACGGCAGACAGGGTATTCAGTTGTTTTTATTTTATTCAGTCTGATTTAAAAAAACAAAAAAGCTGCATCCACTACTTTCAAGGGTAAAAATCCTTTTGGAAACAAACGATGACTCCTCTGTCAGTAATCCAACAAGCACTGTTTATGGGCTGTTAAAACTTCAAAACAGCCCATAAAGCACACTTGTACATTTCACGTATTCAGGCGAATGCTGTAAAAGCCGCCCCTCCACATTTCACATTTCAACTCCATGTGGTCTACTTGTCCTGTCACATTTCAAGGACCTGGGACATGGTACTGATTGTCCTTCTGAATGAAGCGTGCCACATCAAAGGTGTTTTGAAGGAGGTGGGGGGGGGGTTTACTCCTGCAAAGTCATACAAAGAAACATGGTGGATTCAGATTTTGACCTTTAGACAATGTTAATTGTAAACATATGACATTTTAGCAGGACATTTTGATCTAAAAAACCCATATAATGTGCTGTATCCTTTTTAAAATTCATTTTGTTATTTTGATCATAATTTAACATTTGAAAAAAGCAGTTAGGGAGAGTTCAAATGCATTTGCTCAGCTGATATTTACATGATTTTGCTCACAACATATTTTCCTATATGCGATTGATTGAAAGTTTGAATAAGCTCCTTGAACTTTAATGTCATTTTGGCTTGCAAGATCTGAAAGCAAATTTTAAAAAAATGACAAAAGAGGTAAAGACAAAGGCTGTGAGCAAAAGGTTCCAAAACTGCATAGCAAAGGATATGTTGCAGAGCTAAAACAGGGAATACTAATAATTACAATCTTAAATCACTCTAGAGAGACACAAACCACTGCATGCTGCTTCTAAATGACAAAGCTTAGTATTTGAGGACACACCTTTTTGGCAAAGATTAACCAGCTACAACGGGGCAGGAAACACAAAAGCCCTCTGCTGTTACACTTGGCACAGCAATGGAAAGACAGGTAGGATTTAGTTGAGTCCTTTCAGAATGGCAGTGATTTGTAAATAACATGAAATAGGGATTCTTTGATGATACAATAATGACAGAAAAGATTAAATGCAGATTACAAATATATTTGAGAGTAATTTTCACCAAAAAAAAAAACATCTTTAAAATACTGGTTTTAAGATCTAGTGGTACAGCATTTTTTCAGGAACTATGCTTCTTAATTTTCTATTTGAGTTAAAAAACTGGACCAATCAGCAATGATTTCTGAATTATTCCAGTAACTTGTAAAGGAAAATGTCAGGACATCCATGTGTGAACCTAATCTCAAGTGAAAGTGGGTCATGCAGCAACGTAATGACCCTAAGCTCAGTACCAAGGAATGGTTATGTAAGAATAAAGTTCATGTTTTTGGCGTAGTCATGAAAAGCCTTGTCCTTAATCCAACGGAAATTTTGAGGATGGCCTTGAAAGAGATTTACATTGAAGAAACCACATCTCCATCCAAGAATTAAATATATTATGATCAGAAGACTGGATACAATTCCACTGAAGGGTGGCTCAGACTGAAAAACAATTATTTTTGATTTAATGTGAAAAGGTGTTTTTACTGGGGTTGGGGCTCGCAGGCGAGCGCCTGGTGGCCGGGGCTCCTCCCACGGGCCCCGGTCGGGTAAAACCCGAACGATCAACGTGGGATCACTCCCCAGTGGGCCCACCACCTGCAGGAGAGCTCAGAAGGGGCCGGTGCGATGTGGTTTGGGTGGCAGTCGAGGGCGAGTGCCTCGGCGGCCTAAACCCCGGTCATGGAACTTGGCTTTTGGGACATGGAACGTCACCTCTTTGGGAGGGAAGGAGCCTGAGCTTGTGCGAGAGGTTGAGAGGTACCGGCTAGATATAGTTGGGCTCACCTCTACGCACAGTCTGGGCTCTGAAACTCAGTCTCTCGAGAGGGGTTGGACTCTCTACCATTCTGGAGTTGCACATGGTGAGAGGCGGCGGGCTGGGGTGGGCTTACTTGTGAGCCCCCAGCTTAGCCGCCAAGTGTTGGAGTTCACCCCGGTGGATGAGAGAGTTGCGTCCCTCCGCCTTCGGGTGGGGGACAGGTCTCTGACTGTGGTTTCGGCTTATGGGCCGAACAGCAGTTCAGAGTACCCAGCTTTCTTGGTGTCTCTCGGAGGGGTACTGGAAAGTGCCCCAACGGGGGACTCCATTGTCCTCCTGGGTGACTTCAATGCCCACGTGGGCAACGACAGTAGCACCTGGAGGGGGGTGATTGGTAGGAACGGCTTCCCTGATCTGAACCCGAGCGGTGTTTTGTTGTTGGACTTCTGTGCTAGTCATAGTTTGTCCATAACAAACACCATGTTTGAGCACAAGGGTGTCCATCAATACACGTGGCATCAGGACACCCTCGGCAGGAGATCAATGATCGACTTTGTAGTCGTTTCAGGAGACCTTCGGCCGTGTGTCTTGGACACTCGGGTAAAGAGAGGGGCAGAGCTGTCCACTGATCACTACCTGGTGGTGAGTTGGATTCGATGGCGGGGAAGGAGGCCGGAAAGACTCGGCAGACCCAAACGTAGTGTGAGGGTCTGCTGGGAACTTCTGGCTGAGCCCTCCGTCAGGGAAGTCTTTAACTCCCACATCCGGGAGAACTTCAAACAGGTACCAAGGGAGGCTGGTAACATTGAGTCTGAATGGACCATGTTCTCCACCTCCATTGTCTCTGCTGCTGTTCGGAGCTGTGGTCGCAAGGTCTCTGGTGCCTGTCGTGGCGGCAACCCCCGAACCCGTTGGTGGACACCGGAAGTAAGGGATGCCGTCAAGCTGAAGAAGGAGTCCTATCAGGTCTGGCTGACGTGTGGGACTCCAGAGGCAGCTGACAGGTATCGGCAGTCTAAGCGAGCTGCGGCTCAGGCTGTAGTAGAGGCAAAAACTCGGTCCTGGGAGGAGTTCGGTGAGGCCATGGAGAAGGACTATCGGTTGGCCTCGAAGAGGTTCTGGCAAACCGTCCGGCGCCTCAGAAAGGGGAAGCAGCTTTCTGCAGGCACCATTTTCAGTGCACGTGGGGAGCTGCTGACTTCGACTGGGGTCATTGTCGGGCGGTGGAAGGAATACTTTGAGGATCTCCTCAATCCTGCTGACACGCCTTCTCTTGAGGAAGCAGAGGCTGAGAGCCTTGGGGTGGGGCTGTCCATTACCCAAGCTGAAGTCACAGAGGTAGTTAACAAGCTCCTCTGTGGCAAGGCACCGGGAGTGGATGAGGTCCGCCCTGAGTACCTCAAGTCTCTGGATGCTGTGGGAGTGTCTTGGTTAACGCGTCTCTGCAGCATCGCGTGGCAGTCAGGAACAGTACCACTGGACTGGCAGACAGGGGTGGTGGTTCCCCTTTTCAAGAAGGGGGACCGGAGGGTGTGTTCCAACTACCGGGGAATCACACTCCTCAGCCTCCCTGGGAAAGTCTATGCCAGGGTACTGGAGAGGAGAGTCCGGCCGATAGTCGAACCTCAGATCCAAGAACAACAATGCGGTTTCCGCCCTGGTCGTGGAACTGTGGATCAGCTCTACACCCTGTCCAGGGTGCTGGAGGGTTCGTGGGAGTTCGCTCATCCTGTCCACATGTGTTTTGTGGATTTGGAGAAGGCGTTCGACCGTGTGCCCCGTGGTGTCCTGTGGAGGGTACTTTGGGAGTATGGGGTCCGGGGAGCCTTACTCAGGGCTGTCCGGTCTCTGTATGACCAGAGCAGGAGCATGGTCCGCATAGCTGGCAGTAAGTCAGACCTGTTCCCAGTGCATGTTGGACTCCGGCAGGGCTGCCCTTTGTCACCGGTTCTTTTCATAGTTTTTATGGACAGAATTTCTAGGTGCAGCCAAGGTCCGGAGGGGGTCTGGTTCGGGAACCACAGGATTTCCTCTCTGCTCTTTGCAGATGATGTTGTCCTGTTGGCTTCATCGAACCAGGACCTCCAGTATGCATTGGAACGGTTTGCAGCCAAGTGTGAAGCGGCTGGGATGAGGGTCAGCACCGCTAAGTCTGAGGCCATGGTTCTCGACCGGAGAAAGGTAGTTTGCCCTCTCTGGGTGGGTGGAGTGCTCCTTCCCCAAGTGGAGGAGTTTAAGTATCTTGGGGTCTTGTTCACGAGTGAGGGAAGATCGGAGCGTGAGATCGACAGGCGGATTGGTGCTGCGTCCACCGTTATGCAGTCGCTGTACCGGTCCGTCGTGGTGAAGAGAGAGCTAAGCCAGAAAGCAAGGCTCTCAATTTACCGGTCGATCTACGCCCCAATACTCACCTATGGTCATGAGCTCTGGGTCATGACCGAAAGAACGAGGTCCCGGATCCAGGCGGCTGAAATGAGCTTCCTCCGTAGGGTGGCTGGGCGCTCACTTAGAGATAGGGTGAGAAGCTCGGTTACCCGGGAGGAACTCGGAGTAGAGCCGCTTCTCCTCCAAATCGAGAGGAGCCAGTTGAGGTGGCTCGGGCATTTAATTCGGATGCCCCCTGGACGCCTCCCTAGGGAGGTGTTCCAGGCATGTCCCACTGGGAGGAGGCCCCGGGGAAGACCCAGGACACGCTGGAGAGACTACGTCTCTCGGCTGGCCTGGGAACGACTCGGGGTCCCCCCAGAGGAGCTGGAGGAAGTGGCTGGGGAGCGGGAAGTCTGGGCATCTTTACTTAGACTGC
>BSAI01000072.1:14973237-15071035 GCA_036245035.1 Adrianichthys oophorus | reverse complement strand
AATTCATTCATTCATTTCAAGTTTTATCGCTTTTTATTTCTTGGCTCATTTCTGTCCATCTCGTGTTTACTTTTTTAAGGAAATGCATTTCATTGTAGATAGAAGTAGTAGCAATGGGGAGTTTTATGATGTACAAAAAAGCATTAAACATTTATAAAATGCATTTAGCTAGTTTTATAAATTACTTTCATGTAACATCACCCTCTGTATGAACTTCTGCTGATTTATTTAACAAGCTGTCCAATTGTATTTTTCTATTATACTTTTATTTTATTGTCACAGTTTGACTGTCAGTGTCCTTCAGCAGGTTAAGTGTTAAGCTCATGCTTTTATGCAGTCACCTTTTATAGATTCCTCTATAAACGTTCTGAAAAGTGCATTTTTATGTGACCTGGTCGACAAGAATTCAGAAGACTGAGTGTCCACATTTCTCCTAAATTCAAAGGTTTTTAGAAGGATTAAAATAAATGCTTGAATGAACTTGTCCATAACAGCAGGAGTGTTAAAATTCGAATTTTGTTGCATCTGTGAAAGAAAACCTGCCTATATTTGTGCTGATAACACTTTTGCAGCTTTTTTTTGAACCTCTTTTTTTACCTTTGATGGTTATTTTTTTATCCCTCTCTGCATTAATAACAAAAAAGTGAAAATTATTCAGCAAATGCTAGACATTTGATATTGCTTTTATCTGTAAAGTGAGTTGCTATTCTTTCCACTAATATTTGCCATTGAAGTTTAATGGCTTTGTCCAGTGCTGTGTATAACTGTTTTAGCTGATGTTCTTGTTTTCCAGGTAGTGGGAGAGTGGCGTTTCAGCAAGATCCACTGTGACATCTTTGTCACTCTTGATGTGATGATGTGTACAGCCAGTATCCTGAATCTTTGTGCCATTAGCATTGATCGGTGAGTTTGCCTTGTGTGCTGCTTACAATCTGTGAATGAAAAACAACCCTAACTGAATGAGATCTGCTATTTTTTCAGTCAGAAACATCAACACAACAACCTATTTCACATTCTGCACCATTTGGAAGAAAGACACAAGCCATAATTAGGTGCTACCAGATGTTATAAAGCTATGAATAAAAAATAAATAAAAAAAAAAACAACTGCTGCAGATTTGTACCTTAAAGGTGTGATAAATCTAATGAACACTTGTAAAACAGATGTGTAATAAACAAACTGCTGATAATTTGAAGACTTTTTTTTGTTTGAAGAGCATTTTAGTCAAATTTTAGTAAAAGAGTATTAAAGTAAACAGCAAAATAAAGCTGTTTTTAGCTTAAAAATCTAAAAACAATCAAAACTGAAAAAGGGAACTTGGTTTTCATGTATCAACTAATCAGTTTTAATAGTATGTAGCACTTTAGCACGTCAGTATGTGGCTAACATTTTTGCAGGTCTTGCATGAAGATCAAGGTGGCACCAGTGCCACCATTTGAAAATTGATCATGGAGGTGAACCTAATATTTGCAGTTTGTGCGCGGCTAGAATTATTTAAAAGAAAAAAGCTGTGAAAGAAAAAACCTGGAGCAAGATTCACCAGATTTGCACTACTTTGACATTTTGCATCAAGCCTCTTCCAACTGTAAGTGGGGGACGTGTGGGAGTAAATACTTGCAAAAGAACAAGAAGAAGTAGCACCTACCTGTTTGTCCAATGTAAACATCATGGGCTAAACCCGGATTAAAGAATGTGCTTGCCCAGTGTGAACACATGCCTGCTGGAAACGTATCTTTAGTCACATGCATCCATGTTAAAAGTTGACCCATACGCATTCTGTGGGTGTTTTGTTTTGTCCGGGCTCATGGAGCACCGTAGACAGGGAAAGGAACATCTGAAGGAGAGCACAGAAGTCTTGCAGTTTCCCTTGAGGCTCATGCGGTCACCTCAAGGTACATGTATCATGAAATATTTCTAACGTTGTGAGTTGCACGCACTTTGCATTGGAGATGCTGTCATTACGCCACATTCTAGTCCAGTCTTTCGAGTTACTAGGATGCTCACACAAACTATGCTTTGATTGTCTGAATTCCTAATTTGTAACAGTCAGGCTGCATGTAAGAAGCTCACAAAGAGCACACACTTGTCATGTACACAACACACATGAGCCCCTTGCACATGTCACAGGATCTGGGGATCCTGGATACAAATGAAATATCTGTATGACATACCTGCGTCTCACCTACTTAACCCTCATTTACCCTTGTGCCTTCTTAAGTGTTCGCTACAACCTCATTTGATGCTGTTTAGGTTAACTTCCCACCTAATCTCAGCTTCAAAGAAAGAACTGATTTTACAGATAAAAAAAATCAAAACTGACAAAGGAAGAAAACAGAGCAGGACTGAAGCAGTGTCTCTGGAAATTTGTACTGTACTGTAAAGTACTGAAAAATGTGGTTTCAAGGTGGCCAAAATATTTCAAAGATAAATATTCAAAATGCCCGAAGAAAAAAATGTGTGCATGAACATTTTCACTATGTGGACTCAAGTGGTCTACGGCCTTAATGTTTCCTGGGGGCCACCTGCGTGTGCCGTACATGTCTGCCCGTTTTTCTTGAACTTCTCTCTAGATCTAGGGGATTAAAACTGAGAAACGATAACTGCCTAATCTCCTCATAAAAACCCATTTATACCATTACATGCTTGATAATTTATTAGTAATGCTTTATTCTCAGGATTTTCTTCTTTTTTTCCAACTTTTAAAAACACAAATCTTCAATTCACCATGAAAACAACATGCAATTAAAAAACATGTTTGCTGCAGAGCACTTTACTCTAAATTGATCACATTTAAACATTTGAATAAAATAAACTGAATATCTATTGATTTCTAAGCTAATATAGACTATGTAATGTAAATCTAATTTAAAAAAAAAACAATAAGAAATACATTTAAATTTTTTTAAAGATATATTTTACAGAGATATTTTACTTTACACTCATTTATATTGCAACAATAGCAACTATATTAGTTTTGTTTTAAGATGCACAGTTTAAAAAAACAACAAACTAACACAAGCCAGCCTATTAAAACATTATTGCAGCATAAATATTAAAACTATGGCTTTATGTTATGTAAAAATCAGTCTTTGAAATTTGCAAGGATCTTTTATGTCTTTAAAACATTTTTAATGAAGCTTTTTTTCCCATATTGTCCTTTACTAACGTTGACATTTTTTTGCAAAGTAACAAAACCAACACTGTAAAAAAACCAATAACAACAATTGAGAGCGGGTCTTTTAATAGGTTATTGAAGAAAATGATTGTGGAATTTATTTTTGTAACATTTACAAGAAGAAAATTTCTCCTTTGGTATCCTAATCTGCTCTGCTGAGATTTCACAGCCTTGACCCAAACACATCACTGTTGTCTGCAAAAGAACAATTAGCTCTTTTGTCAGCAATCTTAAAGCATGAAATACAGTCATGTTTTCTCTAGAAGTGTGGTCTAAAAATGTCTCAGCTCTCTACAATAGTATAGAATTGTCAGCTGAAAAGGAACTGCAAACGTTTGTCTATAATGCACATCTCATAAAAACCACTCAAAGCAAACAACACAACCTGCAGACAGTGAGTGAAGGAAAAAGTCTATGCATGAATGATTCTCTATTTGTCCAAGACCCATAGCTTGACTGAAACTGGGTCAGGAAACAGGTCAGTTATGTCAAGTATACAAACAAATATCCAAAGATGCTTAAAAAGAAAAAAAATTATAATACTGCAGCAGTTCTTTTGACTAAAAGCATAAGTCTCATTTAAATAGTTTGGCAGAACCTTGAAATGCACTGTACATAAAAAGAACCCTTAAACCTTGAAGAACAAAAGACAAAATGGGTCAAAGTTGTTCCATAATGCCTTTTTTGGACATACTTTGAAAAATTATTGCTTTAATGTGATCCTGTTGATCCAATTTAAATATCTGCTCAATTTTTAGGAATTGGAAAAAAAGCCTGAAGGATAACACTTTTTCATCTGAATGATAAAAAATGCTTGCAAAATAAAAATACAAAAGTAAAGTTAAAAGATTTTGATGAAGTAGGTTTTATTTTTAGTCTATGAAGCCTCATTTGTAGCATTGACAATCTAATAAGAAATTGTTGAAATGATAAAATGAATTGTTACTTTTAGGTGCATTGCATGAAATGTTCAAAATTCTGAAAAGGCCTGGTATTAGGTAGCTGGACTGATGATTTTTGCATTTGTCAGGAAGCACACCAGCAGCCGACATAACAGTCAATTAAAGTAGATCACAAACTGCAAACAGCTTTCACTTTTGGAAGTGAAAGCTTTTCCTCTGAAGAGCCGCTGAAGGTTAAGGACATAGAAATAAATCTGAAGGAAATAATCATTTAATGCTTGCTTCAAGAATGGAATTTTTCCATATTTAATGTTGCATTATTTTATGCTTTATTGCTTGAGTCCATATGTAGCTGTTATTGAAGTGACTGAATTAGAGTACGGATCGCTTTTCTGGATCTAGAAAAAAAATGATAGCAACAACCTCATAGCAGATTATTGTGTGTGTGTGCGTGTTGTACACTGAGGTCCCAAGCATGCAGCAGAAAAATGACATCCACATTTGCATTCAGGTTTTATTCATTTGAGCTGAAGCAGCCTGCTGCATATTTGTGAATACAAATCAGAAAGGAGATGAATGTGGAATATTCTAGAATTGAATTCCCTGGCTTGAGAACATTTTGATGTCTTCCCATATGAGACTGATTTGTAAGAGATCAGATCACCGGCACAGACACATTTCACATCTACGGAGTAATGTAATTTGTGCATCAGGAGACTGTTTCTTGGTTTTGCTACTTTGGTTCTTATTAAATGATGCAGACTTAATTGGGAGTTTTGCAGACTTAAGTTTTAAAGCATTTTTTATTGAAGATGGGCAAACACAAGCCTTTACCTACGACAAAAGAGTGAGCAAGCTGTAAGAAGATGGTTGTTCCAAACACTAATCAAAAAAAGTTACATAATACTTTCTTATCAAAATAAACTTTAAGCCAATGTGAGGATGCTTGTGTTACATCAGTCATGTATAACATCCGTGAGAGTTTTAAGTAATTTGTTACTGACTGAAACCTACAAGTCTAAATACTGGGAATCTGCTTTGAATGATATCCTGACCTGTGTGCCTAGCATTTTTTTACTCTAAATCCTTATCTTTCTGCTGCTCCCTTTGGAGTTGCCACACTCAATCAACCACCATCTATTCCAATCCTCTGCATCCTCCTAGTTCACACCAAACACCCTCATGCCCTTCTTTGCTACATCCACAAACCTCCTCTTTGGTATTCCTCTTGGCCTCTTTCAGAATAAGATCAGAATCAGCTTTATTGACCAAATAAAATGTATATGCAAGGAATTTAGTTTCAGCTCCAACCTCAGCATCTTTATGCAAACACCCTAACAATCCTTCTTCTCAATAAGTCCAAACCATCGCAATCAGCTTCCCTGCATTTATCTCCAAAGCATCTAACGTGAGCCGTTCCTCTGATGTATTCATTCCTGATCTTATCTATCCTCATTGCTCCCAAAAAGAACCTTAACATCTTTAGCTCTGCTACCTCCAGCTCTACCTCCTGTCTTTTCTCAGTGCCGCTGTCTATAAACTAACAACATGGTTACTCTCAGTACAGTCTTCTACACCTTTCCTTTCATTCTTACCAACACTCTTGTCACACATCACACCTGAAACCTTCCTCCTCCCAAATCAACTTACTCTCCCACACCTTTTCACCTCTTTACCACACTCACTGGAGCTCTTAACTTCCGACCCAAACTCTAAAGCCCCCCACCTTCACCTCTGCTCCCTGTAACCTCACTGTTCTAAATTACTCTAAACAAACAGAAGTAAGCATAGGAATGTTTACATAATTAATCCTATAAACCTGACCCCATGCATTCATTTATTTCCTAAATGCACTTTATTGCTGGAGATTCTGGAGCCTACCCAGCTAGAGGGCCAGAGACGGGGTGAAACCCTGGACAGATCGCCAGTCCATTCCAGGACTTAACTTGACCCCTGTTTTCTCAAAAGAAATGTGGTGTAATACATGCATTTCAAGAATGATAAGTAGGAGCAAATAAAAGGCATGTTGTGAAACGCACAGCAATTCACAGTATTTGCAGCAAAAACCCTAATAAGGTCAAGCGGCGTAGCAAGGTTAAATGATAAGGTCTTTTGTGCAAAAGACCAGGGGAAAAACAGTGCCTCACTTGCAGTATCTCATTTTGATGTGAACTGAAGCCTACAGCGCGTTACTGTTTCCAGAGGGCCAGTTCAACATCAAAAAGGATCTGATCAGAAATGACAGGCAACATTTCTGGTCTTACACACAGGCTGCATGTTCCTGCATGCTTTGGGCTAAAATTCACATTGATCAAAAACCAGAGCAGGTAACAGGCTGGTGCATAGGAAGCTTTAAATCAGTCAGTCAAGATGGATTATGATAAAGGAGCATACATAACAGCATCAATGTTAAAATACAGTGAAAAATGACAGCTAATGTTGAAGGTGTTTACATGCCATGGGAAATAATTAGCTCTGCATCATTTTATTTGCCAACGCTTTAAACCATCCGGTAAACAGCTGCAGCATTATTAACACCAACCCTCTGAGTGTTAAACAAACTGTATTTGCTTCAGTAAACATAGCTACCTTCAGATATGGACCTATTTGTAAACCTTCCCTAATCTCTTTGTTTCCTATTGCCATTTCAAAATAACAGTGTACTTTTTAAGACAAAAGACAGAAAGAACCAAAGCTTTTAAGTTAATAAGCAGAACTAAAAAAATATGGTGCCAAAAGTATTTGCACTGCTGACCCAAATCCAGTTTCCATTCATCTTTTGATCAGTTTATCAATTTTAACATCGTCTAAATTAGCAGATAAAACCTCAGCATTGTTTTTGGATCTCGGTATCAATTCGTGCATTACTATTTATTAGCTTCAGTAACGGAGCAGATCTTATCACAAACTAGAAAAGTACAGTGAACAGCAGCATTATTTCCAACAATGTTAAAACGAAGATAAAATAATTCTATATTTCGTAAATACACCTTGCTGTACCTTTGGGGCAAATCTGCAATATATTTAGAAAGTACATCTCCATGGGATAACGGTGAGCCTTCAGATGCCTGGCACATTGCCGAGCTTCCAGACACTGATTATGAGTAATTTATTAGCTTCAGTCTGCCACCTTTCTTTGCACGCATTCCTTTTGCTCCCATGTTGATTTTGATTTATTCATTTACTAAACAAATTAATTCTATTTCAGTTTTTTTTCCAAAAATATCAAAATTAGTAATTATTAATGGAAAATCCTTAGTTATTAATTATTTTGTCCTTATTCTTAACCAAAAACATGCACAAGCATTTGTGTTAAATTTCAAATGAACACAGTTACATTTCCTAAACAGAGTAATTACAAAAAAAGTGTACAGACTAGACAATTGTGTGTGCAAATATTGAGGCAGATTTATAATTTTTGAAAACAATTGTCCTGTCACTTACAGTATGTATAAGAGACCAAGCAGCTAAATACTGTAAGGGACCAAGCAGGAAAGTAGGAGAGCACAGCGATGTGTCATAAGGTTTTTTTTTTACCCCCAAAAAACTAAACAAAAAAAAAAACACTGAACTTAAACACTTGACCTGTAAAAGAGGTTAAGTTTTAACCATTGACTGTAAATGGGAACTGGACCTAGTGAGTGTGACATCACCCATGGAAATGGCTTACTTCTGGCTCCAGCAAATTTAATTCAAATCAGTCGCCATTTTTTCACGATACGGATGCTGCCATGTTTGAACCAGGGGATATCAATAAGCAGTGATTGGTCCAAGTCTGTCTGAGCCAATGTTTCTGTGGCAACTACTCTTGCCAGTCAGGGGTGAGCTTTTTGTATCCACCGATACACGCACAGCAACACCTGAACATAGCATGAGGGAGAGATGGAGAGTGCCAGGTGCCACAAGAAACAACATCAACACACAAACGTAAAGAAAATGAGTGTCACTGGAAAAAGAAGAAACATCTAGAACCTTTCATTTTTACTGATAATATGGAGGCAGAATTTAGTGTTTGCAAGAAAAGAATTTTATACAGAACCTACTTCACAACTCTACAGGAACCTGAGAACAACATTCTCCAAAACAGGGCAGATCATCACTGACAGAAGAAACCAGATCAGCTTCACAAAGCTGAGACATTTGGTATTTCTAAATGCCAATCTGTCACATGATTGAGCTTTTTTTTTTTTTGCACATTTTACTTATTTTGGGTTAAGGTTGCAGTGTTTTGTGTTATTACACTTTAAAGATACATTTTAAATAACTGGGTTTTTTTATAATTTGTTTTATACATTTTATTTGAAAGGAAAATAAAAATAATAAAATAAAATAAATACAATAATTTACATTTTATACACTTATTAGTATAAAAAGATTTTTTTTTACATTTAGTTCTTCATTTTGTGCATACTTTTACATAGATATTGAAAATAACTTAAATAACATAAATACATTACTTGAAAAGCCTCTTGGGTGCTGAAAAGTCAGATTGCTAAGAAGAGCCAGAATTCCCATCACTATTGTGAAGTTTGCACAAACTGGGACATGTGTGAGGAGCTGCAGCCCTCCAAAGTCTCAAAGGAACTAAGACGGGAGAGGATATCTTATTTGTCTTATATTTATCTCATGTGTTTTTGTATCACTTTTTCTGTGAAGATTATAGAAATAGATGATTAAAATTTGGTTATTTGTGGCTTTCTGGAAAACCATAAATGTTTACGCTTAGACACATCCTGAGGTTGTTACACTTTTGTTGTTAGCCTACAAACTGACCCCTGCCCTGCATTAGATAAGTAAAAGGTCATGTGGCCCTCACAAAAAAAAAAAAAAGTTTGGGGACCCCTGCTGTAGAGCAGCAGATACGGGTAGCAAAGAAAATATCTGAAGCATACAACTCCATCATATTAATGTGTACACTCCATCCAACATACAGTCAAAAATAGATAATTAAGGCTGTGTTGATTAATGTATTAAGAAAAATCAATGAAACATATGACTGTTTAAATAACCGTGTGAGCATATATCAAAGCACAGATTACTATTTAAAAACTGCTTTTATGGACAAAACTAAACAGCATGATGGCTCAAAGCAGAGTCTTTCAACTATCAACTTTTTGGGTCGACTTATAGTACATATGCTATAAAATATGACCTTTTTATTCAAAAATAATCAGCAACAAGGCACAACATGAAGTAAATCAACAGGTCTATAGGCAGACCTGGGATTCATTTAATGCAGTTTAACAGAAATGTACAATCTGATCCTCATCCAGAATAAACCACTGGGTCAAATGGTTTAAGCAAAACAGACAATTACATTTACTTTTTACTTTTAGGAAGACACTAATGTGAACCAAAATTAATATGTCGAGTGAGGTGGAACCAAGTTCCCACATTCTGTTTTCAAGTTTAAAGCCAATTCCTCAAATGACCATAGGAGGCAGGTTAAATTTAGAGGCACATTCCCATTCACCCCTAAATTAACTAATCTAACTTTACACCATAAACAAACACAAAAAAAAAAACCAGTTGTTAGGGAGGGGTATAGTTTTTAATAATTTTAAATGAGCAATTTGGATTTTAAAAGAGCTCATTTATTTATTTTACCCACAGGTGGATGGAGAAATAGGTAGACTTAAAGTTGACCTCACTTTGTTCTGCCTAATCACTCGCTTTCAAACCTTGTTAAATCAGGCGGATTAAACCCTAGTAAATATGGCTCATGTGTGTGCTTTTTTTATATTACCTTTTTCAGATACACAGCAGTTGCAATGCCAATGCTGTACAACACACGCTATAGTTCCAGAAGAAGAGTCACAGTCATGATCTCTGTGGTGTGGGTAATGTCTTTTGCCATATCATGCCCCTTGTTGTTTGGCCTTAATAACACAGGTAAGTGTGTGTTAAATGTACACACCTTTCACACTTTTTCAACTCTCACGTCTTCAAAGCGTCTATCTGAATAGAAGTAAAGTGTCTATTTCAGAGGATTTTCGTAAAATTCTAAATTTAGGATAGTAAAATTTAACAATGGGGAATGTTTCTTGTCTGCAAGAATTATTTTAGAAAACATCAGTATAGGAACACATTCTGTATCCTGAAATAGTCTCAAACAGTCACTAAAAAGCATTGTAGTTAAAGAAAGTACAGTAACTTTAATTCAACCTCTAACCTCTTTTGTTTCTGGAACTTTCATGTAATCCACATGTTAAACTACATATTTGGGCTTAGTCAACAAAAAATGCTTGTAATTGTAACCGACATTGCAATAAGGTGGAAATTAAAGAACAACTGTCCAGATTATTAAACCTAAATGTGGCGAGGAAAGATGATGTTGAGTGTCATAAAAAAGAAAATATATTCTTTTTTTTTATATCTTTTTGTGAGACATGAATGATGAAAAAAGGAGACAGCTTTCTTCTGCGCTGCTTGTACCCCTTCAAGTCAGACTGGAGCTTTTATTTTGGGTATGCCACAAAACAGGAGCATCAGCGGAAGATTACTCTGGTTACAAGGGATTTTTTGTGTGTATATAAAGAGCACCTGTAGCTCATGTCGCTTTGTTTTCAATGTGCTTATTCTTTGTAAAGCATTTAAGTTACATTGAAGCAGATAGTGCCCAGACTCACGCTCACTCTCACTCACTCTCGCTGTGTAGGCAGCTTTCTGCAATAAAAATGAAACGTGGATCACAGAAACAACATTCTTTGAATTGAGTCATAGAACAAAAAATAGAATGGCAATGCACATCTTTGTTTTCTTCTGTGTTTATGCATGATAAATAAACAAACAAGTGGAAAAAACTTTACTATGAAAAAGGTTTTCTAAAGATTGTACCTTATTATGTAATCACAGGGAGACCATCCCAATTTATTTCATCTAATGAAAAAACATGGTTTTAAAGTGAATTAAATAAACAGATCTGAAGAGCATAATTTATGCCCTTACACAAAACAAAAGTACTAAAAGCAACACTTTAGCTAAAGTGCAGCATCTTAAACTATGTGTTATTTCTTAATAGAACAGGTCAAATGTTTCATAAGTCTTTAAAAGGGATGTTAATCCAAAAAATGTGGTTTTCTACTTTGAACAATTGTTGTCTACATTTATGTTCTTCCAATCATTTTGTTATTTGCCTTTTTTAATTTTCAGCTTCATTAAGTCATTGAACACTGACCCATGAAGCCTTCAATAACCAAAAAAAGCTCTTACCTAAAGAAAAGGCAGTGTATTGAGTCAAGAAAAAAAATCTGCCCCCCTTAAAATTAGCCTGACTTCTGACATGTTGGGGAGCAGTTTTATTAGCAGCTTTTGAGAGATCAAACATGTATTGCTGTCTTTTTTTTTTTACATCAGAAAAAATACAAATTTTGTTTTAAAGGCTTAAAAACAACTTTACAAACAATTTCTTTGAATTAATATGAATGTGAAGTCTGACACTGGTTCTTAAAAGATTCAGAGTTCAAAGTAAAAAAGAAAAATATTCTTGTTTTTAAGGGCCTCATTTGAGAAAAGAATATTAATTGGTTTTCAGTAGGACAGCAAATGGGTTTTGAAGTGATTGTGGCAACAGTTAGTTAAAGTTACCAGAACATATATATATATATATATATATATATATATATATATATATATATATATTTGTGGAACAGGTTGTTAGAAAAAAGTTCTTGATCAGGCATTCAAAGATTTTCTTCTTTATTTTATTGAAGCATTCATATTTGTCCAAAAAAAGAAAATAGTTAGTCATTGGTTGTTCAAATATGTGTTTCCAATGTTGAAAATGAATAGAATATCACTCATGCAAATTTGATAGTGCATATTTGCACATTTATAAAGCACGAACAGCTGAATTTTAAGTTTGAAAAAAAAAAAACAATCCATACCCAGAAACAGAGTATTAGGATCCACCTTTATCACAGAGAATGTGTAATTAAAACGATATAATCGTTGCATTGTGGAATGAATACAAACTGTAGTGCAGCTCACTGGATTAATGAGATAAGCATGACTGCCCTTAGACAGCTTTGATATGGTGTAACAACAGGGTGGAGGTGTGAAAAACAAACAAAAGAAATTCATGAATATTTCAAATAATCAAAATCAGAGTTTGGTTCAAGCCAAACTAAGCTTCCTCTTTTGGCCGAAGTGTAAAATGTAATCAGAACTTTTTATTCATCTCGTGTTCTTATCTCCACAGCCACCCGTGATGAGTCTCTCTGTGTGATTGCCAATCCAGCCTTTGTGGTGTACTCCTCTATCGTGTCCTTCTATGTACCCTTTATCATAACTCTGCTGGTTTATGTGCAAATTTATGTGGTCCTGAGGAAGCGCAGGAAACGTGTAAACACAAAGCCAAAACAGCGCATCTGCCAGGCTGCTGACACTGATGGGGCCACTTCACTGAAGGTGAGCCATTGAAGCAATCATGCATCAAAACATGAAAATCATTGCTTCTCCAATCAATACGTTTCCAGATAAATGCATATTTGTCAGCTTTAGAGGAATCATTGGTGCCCATCAGAAATTGTATTACGCTGTAGCAAGTCAATAAAGGGAACAAGTTCCCAAAAGAAAATCGATTTTCTTTGTAAACACTGGACTCAATTCAGGTACTCAATACTTTGTGTCAAAAGGGTAATTCTTGGTGAAACTTGGCCTTTTGACAAGTTCTTTTCCCTCTCTGTGGGTAATGAAATACTGCCCAACTGCTTAATCTTGATGTCCATTACCTGGCACATTTCATGCCAACAAGTCAGCTTGCTTTATTAATGCGATGAACCTCTTGTAAACTTTAGCTTTCTGGCTAATGATTTTCCTGTCATAGTAAGACTCAATGGGCTTTGAATGATAGACCAAGTTATCTCCTTGATCATTCACTATAAATCACTCTTGTTTAAGTGTCACCTTACACCGGACACACTGACAGTTCTTTGTGTCATCCCATCTGACCTCATAGACAGTGGGATCTGTGCTCCTGCACTTACACATCTTCTGTCAGGTGCTCTGACATTGCACTCTCTCCTTGCCTGACACAGCTGTTTCCATTTCAGGATAAGTGCACTCATCCAGAGGATGTCAGGCTGTGCACCATGATTGTGAAATCTAATGGGAGTTTTCCTGTCAACAAGAAGAAAGTGGTGCGTGTCCTTCTTGTGAATTAGTTTGTTTTAAGCAGGTTTTTCTTTTTGTCACACAAACATTAAAAAAATAATTAAACTCCTGAAGTCCCATTCCAACTATATTTTATCTGTTGTAAAATCGTTCTCAGTGGTCTTTTATTTATGAGCATGTAGTTTTTAGCCAAATCAAAAAGCCTGTGTCGTTTTTCTAAGACATATTTTCTGCAGCTCGGCAGGAGTTTATCTGAAATTTGTCTCTGGGTTGAGGGACTGTTGGCCCAGAAGTAATCTTACACTGATATCCCAGCATCCCTTTGTTCACACTCTCTCTCTTTAGCTTACAGCCCCTCACAACCCCAAACTAACATGAGTGTAGCAAAAATAAATGAATAAAATCATGAGCAATATAGAAGCTTTCCAGCCGTACAGTTTAGAGCCGGATGGCAGACAAAGAAAAGGAAGACATTAATGGATCTAGTTGTCTGCAAGTGGATGCATCTGAATTGGAGCGGACCAAGGAGACTTTGGCCTGTCCATTCAGTTGCTGCATCACAAACCCAAGCGTTTTCAAACTGCATCTTTTAATCTGCTCATGATCCATCACAATTTGAATAAAAAAATACTCAGAAAAACAGTTTTAATCTTAAATTCTTTTATTTAGATATGTCCCCTATCGTGAGAAAAATGCTATACGAACATTTAAACACACAAAAAAAACATCAAACATGCGCTTTTCATTGGAGTGGCTGTTGAACAAGTTCAATGTTTAAAGGTAGAATTGTTGTATGAATCATTTATTTTTTTACAATTGTCATATTGGAAGTGATAATCCATAATTTTAGGAGGTTATTTCTTTCAAACTTCAACTCAAATCAAAATGAGAAATGACTGGCTTCTGCTTCCCTCCTGTTATTGACCTTGTTCAGATTTTCATCAAAGACATGGCCAACGATGGGGAAGATCTGGAGTTGGATGAGCTGAACAACAGTGGCAGCAGCCAGAAGCAGAAGCAGCTGACGCAGAGTATTCTTGGAGACACTCCGGCAACCAGCCACCAGCAACTGATGCCTAGCAAGGCCAATGCCAGTCCCACTTCCACACCTCGCACACCCCCAGAGGAGGGTCAGAAAGCCGAAAAGAATGAAGATACCACGGATGTCCTGACTGACCCAGCACCCATTGTAGCCAAAGCCTTCCAGACTCAAGCCTTACCTAATGGCAAGACTCAGACGTCTGTCAAAACCATGAGCAAGAGGAAAATCTCCCAGCAGAAGGAAAAAAAAGCTACTCAGATGTTAGCCATTGTCCTTGGTAAGATACTTAAAAAATGTTTTTCTTTGTGTTAAATCAAATCCTGCTTCCTAAATCTGTACATTGAATTGTTGAAAGCCAATGATGTTGCTGTCTTATCCAGGCCAAAACAGATCACACTAAGCAATCAGATCAAGAAAGAAATTAATCTAAAATCCATCAAGAAGAAACAATTTCTTATTTAACTGAAAATCATTCACGTAAACACAATTTCCACGTTTTAGAATTGTTTTCCCTTATTTGTCTTTCAACCTGAAATAATTTCAGTCCGAGCCCTAAAAAAATCCAGATGGTGATGCAAGAAAAACATAAATATTCGAAAAAGTTGTTTTCATAGTTAGAGGCCCACTTTTCTGCAACCCCTGTATTGTCAACCTTTTTTTTTCCTTTTATCTTTTCAGGTGTATTCATCATATGTTGGTTGCCGTTTTTCATCACGCATATCTTGAACACCCACTGCACCAAATGCAAGGTTCCTGCTGAGATGTACAATGCGTTCACTTGGCTGGGCTACGTAAACAGCGCCGTAAATCCCATCATATACACCACCTTTAATGTTGAATTCAGAAAGGCATTCATTAAGATCTTGCACTGCTAAATCTTCACACCCCTGTCTGATAAGAATGAGGAAAATTCTAAATAAAGGGTTAGGCCATGTCTTTTGGCAAATACCTCATTCTGTGAAGGAAGCCACATCGCATGGGAAACTGCAATCTGCTTTTCAAAGTTACGGATTACAGTGATTGAAAAAAAACTGAGGATTTTCCTTCTAGAAAAGGCACATCTGCTCTTTATGTGATTTGCTGTGGAGTACTTCTCTCCATATCACTGAATGTAAAACAAGAAAAGTCTGTAACAATGACCTGCTTGTGGAAAGAAAAAAAAAGTAACCTTGTTCTTTACAATCATTGTGCTTGTTATGTAAGGAGCCATCTGTGTATATCACACACATGCAAACTGATATTTAAAAGTGTGTGCATTTCATGTTTTGATGATGGAGACTTTCTGCAAATCTTACAGACATCAGTGTTTCATACAGTGTTAAAAAGGATGAGTCAGCTCTTACTATTAAAATCTATATCACTGACAGGAATGTGTGTCAAAGGGAAGATTTATTTGCTGTACAGTGCAGCAACGCCAATATGTACATTTTTCAATTTTATAAAAATAATAAATCTATACCATCATTATTATTATTATTTATATACTTTCCTGTACTGTAAATAGTTTTTCTTACATTGACTGTGATAATATGCCTGCAATGACAATGTGATGCATGCTACACTGCTCCTTTATTTGACTTTTATTGAAATGTATGTTTAAAAAAGAAAGAAACAAGTAAAAAATCTACAATAAATGAAGTTAAGATGAAGTAAGTACTACATGAAAAGTGTTGTCGAGTGTCAGGGCATCCTGTTGTCTGCTGTTTAAAGCATGCAAGCTCATACACTAAACAAAATAAACTAAGAGACTTTATCATTAAAGTAACAATGTCTAAGAAAATATGACCTGTACCAAGATAACTACTTAAGGTCTGGTATATCATTTTCATTTTGAAAGCAATTCCATCACCTTGTAAAAGCTTGTAAGTAAAGATATCTTTAGTCATTAGCCAGGAACTACAAGGGTAGGACAAAGCAAAGACAGAAGGAATAATGGAACTCCTGAGCTTTGCAATCCTTGTCGGGACAGTTCACTTATTCAAACTTTATATTTCGCTGACCAATTTTGAATATCTGTATCTCTTCAGGTGCAGCACTTATTTACTGCTACTTTGGTACAAGGCATGCTGCAAGACAGTTACTGAGAAAACGGCTAAGATGCTGTTTAGTGTTTTTGAAATATAGATTGTCGGGAAAACAGTGTGAGAAGTAATGTGTTTCACGTTAAATTTTTTTTAATGGGCCTGCATTCATCTGACCGTATGTCATTGAGTTGCTGTCTCATCGTTGCCTAAAGTTTGTCCTTAGCTCAAGGGTTGCTTCATTCCTACTCTGTCTACATCATATGATGTCGGGCCACAGTGGCCATTTTGGTCCAGTTGTTTTGCTCTGAGCATGGAGCCTATTCAGACTGAGAAAACTCAGTGCGAACTGAAGCTCAATCCGATGGAGAAGACCGCATCAAAAGATGGGTCCAAGTGATGTTCCTTGTCCTGGACCATCGTCTCCTTGAGTTTATTCAACTGAAACTTTGTTCAGAATTATTGGGGGAAACAAACTGGTTCACATTTAGGAAACCAAATACCAGTATTTCCAGTCTGAATAGAGCCTTAGTTTCAAATTTGCTTCTTAACTCAAGATGGCAATTTCTTTCAGTGGAACTTTGGAAGTTGCTCTATCAGACTTAATAGTTTTCCACCATCCTGCAAAGGTGACCCCTTAGCAAAACAGTCCTTGACATGGAGCAATACCCGCTACATCAGCAGATTAGTCTTGAGCTTGTCCAGAGCTGCATTCACCTGGAAATGTTTTTGGAGTTTAATGCAAAACATCTGGTACGGTACTAACCAACACTACCAGATACTGTAAAGAGATTCAAGTGCTGTTCTTGTCTCCCTGTTTTTGTGATGATAAATTGAAAATGAGAACAAAAAAAAAGTTAATTTAGAAATGGGATATTGGCTTTAAATTTGCAAAAATAAAAATGGTGATGGTGGTACTGTTCCTCAAAACAACCAATCATAGAGCTTGTCAGCATAACTTTCATGAAGCTTCTGTTAATGTTCACCTTTAGGCCTACCCCCTTAGGAGTCACCACAAATCCGCTTTCACTGATGTGCATATCTAGTTTGCCAGAGAGTTTTGCGCTGGATGCCCTTCTTTTTCTTTTTTTTTTTGTAACTTGTCCTATCTAACATCTGAGCAAACATATAAGAGCCCGAAGGACAGATTTAACTGTTACAAAAAGGGGTTATGAATGTTTGGACACAGAAGGTGTATATTTGTATTAACCCCTTTTGTAGTTGAGGCTAAGCTTTTTTTTTTTTTTAATATTAATAATACTTGTATCCTTTTGTTAGAAAATAAGAAGAGAGAGGGACATTAGAAAGGGTAAGGGCACAAAAGAAAATGAAAATAACTGACAACAAGTTGCTGGAAGTTTTTCATTTTTACTGTCAGGTGTAAATGTTAGTCTAAAAGGGACAGGGCCTGTCCACAAATACTCAAATGTTACAAACATACCTGTTGGTTCCAAAATCTTCACGTAAAAACATGTGAACTTATAGACAAACCAAAAGGTTGCATACAAACCAGCACATGTAAAGCATTTCATTCTGTCACACATACTGTTTGTTCAAAGTTGAGCTGACACCTGTGCTTAGGTGAGTGTTTATGTTCTACTGAGGTGCATGATGGAATGCAAAAAAGAAGGAGAGTGCCTGGTCATCCCCACACCAAGACCCTCACCAAGACAGCAGCGGTAGCCAGTGCCCCCTTGACACCCGCACGATGTAGCAGTAAGAGGAAATCCACCCACTGGGCAATCCCGTCAGCCACCCAGACCACGGCCAACAGGGCAGGCACAGGGGCCCCCAACGCCAGAGAGCAGGGAGACACAGGAGCACAGAGAGTGAAGTTTCAGCCCAACCAGAAGAATACACCCCCACTCTGGTGTGCCAGGGGGCTCAGCACAGGGCCCCACCCCTGGAGAGCCCTCCCCCCCAGCCCCAGACACAACCTTCTTTATACAACCCTGTATTTTGTCTTGGCTGGGGACCTGCACAGAGAGACCCAGATTTGGGCCCCCCTTGTGGCTAAATAGGTGATTAGTAGTGTGGAGGGTCTTGCCTACAAGACCCAAACTGGATTCAGCTAAATGCACCCCATGGGAAACAAACCCTGGTTTCATGAAGCTTCTCTAAAAGGCAATATAATAACTCATTTAAATTAGGTGGATTTACAGTGTGTCTCCATATAATTGGTGGACTGTGTTGGTCAGTAGTAACTACGCATTACTGTAATGGAATTGTTGGAACCAAACTAATAACATGAATATGGAATTTGCAGCTTTCTGTCATTCAGATGTAAGAAGTTCTTTGCAAAAAAAAAAGGAATTCCTCAGATTAAGGCATGGATAGAGAAAGTAATGCTTATTATTTGAAGTGATGAATTTGACTTTAAATGGAAATTTTAGAAAGAGCAAAAGTCAAATCTTTGATTGATTACGTGCCCTGAAAAGACTAATGCATTAAGCAAGTTTTCTGATTTTCTTAGTCTCCTAATGAGGGAAACTACTGTATTTTGACATGCTGGAGATCTTACTGTTGCCTATTTTTGAACTTTTTGTACCACACTTTCCTATTGAAGCAAAGAAGTTTCAAGTCCCAACTCTCTATGAAATGACAACTAAAGTCAAATGTACCATTGATGAACTAAAACAATACAGACCAAGATAAATCTTTAAAATATTTTGACTTTAGAAACATATTCAGCTGTACAAACCAGTTATGCTGACAATTTGTCTATATTGGACTATTAAAACAAATAGCTTTTTCAAAACAAATGAAAAACAATTAAAAGAAGATGAACTTGAGCAGAACAATAGTGGTAAACAAAATGCTTCATTCAACTGCTTCATCACATTTGGTAAAAACAAAAATTAAAAGTGCAATCACCTTTTTAAAGCAATAACGATGAAGTTCAATCTGTTCAAAGCAAAACAACATTACATTTGTGGGAGCTTGTAATTTTTTGGCTGCAGGGAGTCTGTTTTGCACTGCAAGTCTTCTTAAAGCAAGAACAATAAAAATTTGAGGGGGAAAAAGTTTTTTAGCAAAACAAGATTCTTTTCATGAATCTTTTAATCTTTCTGGTGACTCTTACTTTACGCTTCATGTTCAGCTTAGATTTCTGCTTTGCTGTCTATATACTGTTTAGTTAGGTACCAATCCAAAAGGCGGTCTAGCATAGGTAGAAGGTTGCAAATAGAGCAAAGTAATTCCTGATGTTTGGTATCTCAACAAATGTGCCAAATCAAAACCATTCCAATGCTCAGACACATTGCAGGGACCAAAGAACACATTTCATTTGGATTGCATGGACGCCACAAACTCACAAACTGGGAACAAGGAACTCTTCGAAGATATTGAAGTTAGCAAATGCAGCAGCGTATTTCAGTTCCGGTAGAACCGCATAAGTTGTAACAGTTCATACTTCAATCCATTTTATCCCAGATGATGATTTTATGATGACAGATGACAGTTTAGCTCCTTCCTTTATTCTAGTCTGAAGAAAAATAGCCACAAGTCCAATGATATGATTAAAATGTTTATCAGCCAAGTAGGTCGTAATTGAGGATGTCCGTAAACCCATCCCCATGTATGCACACAGTTGTCAAGCAAGCAATGCACCCTCTGGGTTAAGATCAGGGAGGCCATATCTCCAAATCAAGTCTCTCCAAGTTTAACTGTGATCACTCACAGTGGCATTGAGGTTCCCCAGCAACTCCAAGACCGATGATAAATTTGAACTGGCATTTTGGTCATTAAAGTATAATGTCTTACCCATGAACCACTTCCTGAATCCAAGATAGGGAGCATTACAAGTTTAATATCTTGTTTTTCACCTTTTGGCATATCCCGTCAGGGGTCATCACAGAGAACCAGCAGTCACTGATTCACACATCTGGTTTGGTCTTGCATGAAAGGACTTTCCTAGGGACCTACACTGGATTAAGCTCATCATGCCCCCTGGGAAACGAACCCTGGTGTCCCATGTGCCAGTCCTGAGCCTCTACAAGTAGTTCAATATTTTGTTTTCAATTAGCACCCTGTGCAACTCAAAAAAAAAAAAAATGAACCTCCTCATGAGGAAATTGGTTTTAAGCATCAAGTTGTAAGTCAAGGTGAGTCGACAACTCTTAAATCTCAAGCTTCTGCCTCACCAGAAACATGACATTAGATGTCCCAAAAGTCACTTTTGCTAGATAAGGAATGGATCTGGACACAAAGGCTTCCATCTTTGACCACTCTGATATATTGTGCACTAAAACTTCACAGTCCCGCCTTCATGGACAGAGCCCTAAAGAGTTACAAATGTATTTCTTAAGGGCTGATCCACTCATGACCTCATGGGTGAAGGTCCAAGCTCCCAGGGGCTAACCAAATTTCCGTGACAAGAAAGCTCCCGGGATTTTTCGAGGACAAAAACCCCTCCACCTGAAGAAGATGGTAATTGCGGGAGAGGATTATGGCAAATTAAATAGTGCAACACATTATTAAACAGAAAATTAACAATACCCAAGACTTGAACTCAACAAAGGTGGACACAGATTAATTTGCTAAAGTATTATATAAATGTAAACAGTTGAACTTGAAAATGTGGTTATCATAATAACCCCATTGTTCAAGTCGAAAGCCATTACTTTACAATCCGTGTTATAATTTACGGGGATTGCAAAATGTGTCAGAATGAGGTCAAATGTTTTTTTCTTTATTGTGCAACAGAATAGTCAGCCTTCCACGTGTCCCTTTTGGTATTGGCTGATGCCAAAGGTGACACCTGCTGACACCATTAATACAATCCCAGATTTATAGGTTTTGATTTGACATGCCCCTTGGCTAACACTGTCAGAAAATGACAGTTATTGAGGTTCAAAAACACATTGTATGCTGTGGTAAAAATAAGACAATGTGTTCTATTGAAATATATGATTAATTTAGCAGCTTATATTTCACTGTAAATATTCTTATGCAAATAAGTGATAAGAAAAATTTTTGGATTTTTCTGTCAAATAAAACATACAAAAAAACATGTTTTACTTGACAATGATCTTTTCAGACCCAAATGCATCAGTATTCAAAATGTTTACATCCAATGTTTGGCTTTATTAGCAAAACGTTCATGTTTATTGTAAAGAGAAACATTTTGCAGTGGTTAGCACCATCACTTCACAGCAAGAAGGCCCTGTTTCAATTCCCAGCTGGGACCCTTCTGTGTCAGGTTTGCATGTTCTCCCCCTGTATGCATGGGCCTTCTCCGGGTACTCCGGCTTCCTCCCACAGTCCAAAGAAATGCTTCATATATTGATTGATTGCTCTCCTAGGTGTGACTGAGTGTGTGTAGGTGGGTAGTTGTGCAGCCCTGTGACAAACTCACAATATGTCCATGGTTTGCCCTGCCTTCGCCAATAAATGGTAAATGGTCTATACTTGTATAGCGCTTCTCTACCTTCCTAACCTAACCCCAATCCCAAATCACTTTATAGTCACAGTCTTATTCACCCAATCACACATACATTCACACATTGGTGGATACTCCACTTCCAAACACTGGCGCTAACCTATGATCACCAGAGGCAGTGTGGGGTTCAGTGTCTTGCCCAAGGTCACTTCGACACATGGGCAAGCAAGGCGGGAATCGAACCTGCAATCTTCCAATCAGTAGCCAGGTTAGGCCCTGGTGCCCCCTTGACCCCGAAAGTGATAGAGCAGATTAAGAAAATGGATGAATGGATCAATAGGAAGATATAACATGTTGTTATTAACCCAGATCAGGAAAAGAAGGTCAGTCACTACTTGTGACTGTTGCTTACTGTGAAGCCTGTGGGATTTAGTTTGAATCTTTGGTTGCTTCCGATGGTTAGATCTAACTTCAGCTCTCTGATATCCCCTTAGAGAAGTAGAACTTACTGATAGCTGACTGACTACTGAACAGCTAGGATTTTCAATCATTTTCAATTTCCAGATCGAACAAACAAATTTAAGGAGTAGTACTCAAAACAACTTTGCTCGTAATGGCTATCATAAAACCACTCAAAATCTATCTTTGGAATCTACAGGAGAAAAGTTCAAGAATAAATCTACTAATTTCATCGAAAATATGGGAACTTGTTAAAAACTGCAAGGATTTTTCTTTAAACACACCATAAAAAAACATGTAAGTGCCTTTTTTTTATATTGTTTATCTTGTGCCACTGCTTTAGAACATTTTTTCAAAATCCAGCTTTTAAGGATTGAAGTTCAAAATTGGTCAAAGTAAAATCATTGCTCTTGCAAAAAAATATATCATAATACAATAAAAAAAAAAGCAAAAAATACTAACTCTAACAGATACTGACCATGCTGCTCATTCAGTTTATCCTAGTAAACATCTTAAGTGGTTGTCTTTCACCAGTCAATATAGATTAAATATCTATGCAATCATTTTGTCTTCATTACTTTTTTATAAGCAGCTATTGTGCATTTGTTTTGGTTCCTCTGCTTCTATTGTTGCTGCAGGGCAGCACCATGTTTCTGATTATATTTTTGATAATATTGAGATAATGTCTAAATGTTTGCCTGCCTGCAGCAGCTCTAAAGACTGCAACTCAACAATTATGGATTCCTTCTTGTCAAAGTAAATAAGCTCTTTTTCATAGCTTAAAGGAGGACTATCACCGTCCAACAAAAAAATCCCATTAAACATTGAGTAGTACTAGCTAAGATTATGCCAAAAGTTTCAGGTTAAAAACAAAGGTCATCATCAAATTGGTGATGTTCCATAATTCTTACCCTTTTCTTTTTTTGCTTCATTTTTCTTTTGATTTCTGGAATTTACTTTTGTTTTCCAAAACTTTTTTTTTTTTTTAACGTTTTGGTTTCTGGATTCTTTTTTTTAAAAGGAACATTGTTTTTTTTGTATTATTTGTTTTGCTCTTTTAATTGTTATTGTGATCTTGATTTGTTTTTGCTTTGTGTCATTTGTTAATGCGAGTTGCACTTTAGACCACTGTATTAGACTGAGGAATTAATGTTCGAGTTTATAAATCCTCAAAAAGGGGGAGTGAGTCAGAAATCTCTGCACACAGCATGGCTGCATGCACCTCTGTTATTTCTTTTACTTTTAATGTAATACATCCTTTGTACAAAGTTTCTTTTTTAAGTTTTGTCCTTTCTCATCCAGACCACAGAAATATTCCACAACAAAAATACAGGAGGAACATGTGGAGAGTCTTCCAGAACACTAGAGGGTGCAATAACTATCATAAAGAACTGGCATGTGACCGAATCTAACATCAGCTAAAACCTGATCCAGAGGTCTTAGTGGTTGAAAGAGCAACAAACAAGCAAATTAAATATATCTAAAGGTTCTAAATATAGCTACATAATCTGACATCCAAATTACAGATTAAAAAAAATAATCACTCAAGTCAGATTCACTGTCAAGCTGGGACAGGTTTGAAAAGGAAAAAAAAAAAAAACCATGCAGATTATAGTCAGGGTCAGAGGACAGCCGAATACTATAGCAAAAAGAATCCAAAATACTAGTATTGGTGAGGTATGAGGCAAGTGAAAATACCAAACTTATCAAATCAAAGTCAGGCAGTTGAAATAATGCAAGCTTAAACTGGCAAGTAAGAAGATGAGAAAAAATTTTTAAAAAAGGAAATAATAGGACACATGTTAATTTCCCAATATAACACTGCAACAACAAAAGTTTTGCTAACATGCAGAAGAATAGCACACTGACAACATCCAGGGAGGTTGGACGCAGGGATAATCAGCAGTTAGAAGAAGCTGAACTGAATAACGATAAAATTGTGATCTGTTAAAACCACTTTACCAGCAACAAGATAAACTTTCAAAAAAACAAAAAAAACAAAGTGCTGGTAATGGGTCACATGGTGTCAGCTTCCTTCCTGGAATTTTTCTGTCTTAGCTGTTATTCAACATTCCAGTGGCATGCAGTGAAAGTTTTTGTGGAGTTTAAGTAAAAGCGAAAGCACTCGTACATGAATTTGAATAAATTTCATGTACAATCTGATTGAAATGCAAAGACTTACTTCTGAAATGAACTAAAATGTTTGAGGGCAACTTTTTTTAATTTGAAAAAATATGGATGCAAAAGTTGAAAGCATTTTTTTTTTTAAATACATAAACAGGCTTTATGGAAATTACATCCCAAAGAAAGAAACAAAGTGATGAGACACATTCTGCTTGTTATGTTTTTCACTGCCAGTTCTGTGCAGGTCTGTTGTGGTCTTTTTCTCCTCCCACTCACCTGTGTCTCCTGCTGGAGGTGTTCACAGCTGCATCCTGTTTAGTTGATTGTGTGTTTGTCTATTTAAGTCTGTGTGTTTCAGTTCCCTGTATTGGAAAGTTTTGGTTTTTTTTTTTGGTCTCTTCCTGGCATTGCACTTTTATACTGCTCCTTAGTTGTTTGAGTTACTTGCCCCTTTTTTTCCGTCTTGTGAGGTGATCTTTTGTTCTGCTAAATAAACCAGCGATAACTTTACCTGTCTGCATCCAAGCCTTTTCTGCTTCTGGGTTCTTGAACCTCTAACCCGTAACATGATGAGATAACAAAGTGAAACCAAAACAGAAGTCAGACAAAATGAAAAAACTGAGGCTTGTAACATAAAATGGCCTGTTGCAAAAAGTTGGGGTTTTTTATACATATATTTTTAACAAACTTACTGCTTACCTCAGGAAATATGAGAGATAATGTTACACATGTCATTACGGCTAAGAGGTCGCCCTGCCAAAAAAGGTCTGCGACAGGTGCTGGGGAACATCCACCAACAGCAACCGCTATCGCAACTTGAGATTGATGAAATACAGCACAGTTATAAAACCACCGGAGAACCACAACATCAGGTCAGAGAGGAGGCAATACCACACTCTCAACCAAGGTCTTGTCTAGAATGAACACCAGGCAACCCCAACAATAACTACAACGGTTGAGTGAAGTACCATCTAAAAGTTTCCTGGAAACTAAGAATGAAGCATTGAGGGCGATCCCTACCACAACAATCACAGAAACGATCCTGATCCAGGCAATCGATCCTGATCCAGAAAGATCCCTCAAAGACTGCATTCCCATCAAACTACAGGCAAATAACCGGTCACTCCACAATATGGAAGCTCAGGTAGGGCATCATTGTGGCAAAAATAAATTTGTACATGGATCAGTTCATGAGCACCGCATAGACGGGCATTGGTAGAGATTCCAGAGGAGCCAAACACCAACTGCTGGCTGACAGAATAGTCACTCAAGTCTGCAGGTCACAACACACCAACCTGTGCACAGCTTAGATTGATTACAAGAAAGCCTATGACTCAATGCCACCCACATAGATCACTGAATGCTTGGAGCTGTACAACATCAACAGGACTCCAAGAGCCTTCATAGGAAAATCAATGAAGCTGTAGAAAACCACCCAAATAATCAACAAGACTGGCTATGGATACTGACTCAGGAATGGGGCAACCATCAGTCACCTCTTCTACATGGATGACATCAAGCTATACGCTAAGTGGCAGAGTGACATTATCTTCATTATCCACACCACTAGGGTCTACAGTACTGACATTGGGGCTTGAGAAATGCAGTCAAATGGTGACAAAGAGAGGCAAGGTAGTCCACACTTAAGGAGTCTCACTCCCAGAAGGAATAATAGCAGACATTGAGGACAGTTATAAGTATCTTGGAATTCCACTTGGCAGCCTGGAACAG
This sequence comes from Adrianichthys oophorus, assembly GCA_036245035.1. Lineage (NCBI taxonomy): Eukaryota > Metazoa > Chordata > Actinopteri > Beloniformes > Adrianichthyidae > Adrianichthys > Adrianichthys oophorus. Next base: position 15,045,087 of record BSAI01000072.1, on the reverse strand, counting down.
ACATTAAGGAAAGCTGCAACAGCCAAATACCTCCAACTAGTAAGACAAGTCCTGAGAAGACAGCTCAATGGCAAGAACAAGACCCAGACAATGAACAGCTACGCACTGCCAGTCATCAGATACCCTTCAGCAATAATCAGATGGTCGAAGGAAGAGATACAGATGTTAAGACGTACAGATGTTAAGAAACAAAACCTCCTCACCATACATGGAGGGTTTCATCCCAAATCCAGCACCCTGAGACTGTATACTAACGACAAAGGTGGCCAAGGACTAGTGAGCTTGGAAGCCACTATCCAGGATGAAAAATACAAGATGCATGAATATATCAAGATCAAGGCCTGAACTGACAGTGTGCTTAGTAAATGTCTCAGGCAACTGACAGCAGAGGATCCAGTGCTAGAGGACAGATCCTCATGGGAGGACAAGCCCCTGCATCAGATGTACCACCGAACCATAACTGAAGTGGCTAACATCAAGAAGTCCTACCAATGGCTATAAAGGGCTGGCCTACAGGACAGCACAGAATCGCTCATCCTAGCAGCTCAGGAACAAGCTCTGAGCACCAGAGTGATAGAGGCTCAGATCTTTCACACCAGACAAGACCCAAGGTGTAGGCAATGCAAACAGGCGCCTGAAACAATCCAGCACATAACTGCATGGTTTAAGATGCTGGCAGGGAAAGCATACATTGACCGCCACAGCCAAATGACTGGGATAGTATACAGGAACATGTCTGCAGAATATGAACTGGAAACCCCAAAGTCAAAATGGGAAACATCTCTGAAAGTGGTAGAGAATGAGAGAGCAAAGATCCTATGAGACTTCCAGATACAAACTGACAGGATGTTAATGGTGAATCAACCACACATTATAGTGGTGGATAAAGAACAGAGGAAAACTGTTGTGGTGGATGTGACAGTACCAAGCGATGGTAAAATCAAGAAGAAGGAACATGAGAAACTGGAGAAATACCAGGGTCTTAGAGAAGGACTGGAGAAAGGTTGGAAGGTGAAGGTGACAGTGGTGCCCATGGTAATTGGAGCACTTTAGGCTGTAACCCCCAAACTAGGGGTGTCGCTACAGCAGATCCCTGGAAAGAACTCAGACATCTCAGTCCAGAAAAGCATAGTGCTAGGAGCAACTAAGATACTGCGCACGACCCTCAAGCTCCCAAGCCTCTGGTAGAGGACCCAAGCTTGGGGTGAGGTAACACCCGCGGAGGGTGAGAGTTTTTTTTTTTTTTCTAATATATATATTCTAATATATATATTTGTTGTAAAAGCATTCCCGGCGGTCTTTCAATCATGATTATAGGTTTTTTTTTAGCCAGAGGAAAAAAAAACATTTTTAAGAAATCTTTTCTGTTCCTCCCTGAGTTGTGGGCAGGACTGTTGGCACAGAAGTTATCCTCAGCTAATTTCCCATCAACCTTTTGTTTACACTCTCTCCTGCTAGCTTAAGCACCTCTCAAGCCCAATCTAATTTTGACATAGCCGCTTAGCCGGGGCAAAATACTGAACATCCAGCCGTTAAGTTTTTATGGCAGCTCAGATGAGGAAAATGAAGGCGTTAATGGATCTATTTATCCAACACATTTGGAAAAAGAAATACTCAGAAATGCATTTTTAATCTTAAATGATATCTTATATGTCCTCTGTTATGAGTAATATGCTTTAAGAACATGCTGAAAACACAATTTTCTTTGGAGTGGGTCTTTAAAAAAGTCAAGTTTCAGCAAATGATGCAGAGAGAAAACCAAAACCAATCCTTAACTAGGGCCTGGTGAGTAAGTGTGCAGAGGGTTAGCTCAAATATTAGCTCAGGTCTAGAGGCTAAAAAACAAACTGTCCTTGTCTTTTAAACTGTCGTAGCCACTGACTCACATTACTTTGAAACTGTGTCAAACTTGTTTAACCTGCTTGATATCTGTTTCCAAGAAGTTTCAGTGAACCATCCAGTAATGAAAAAAATGCAGTCAGTCCAGTCATCAGGCTTCTGGTTCAGATCTGATTAAGTTAACAGAGAACAGGAACCTTTACCGACAAGGAAAAGCAGTGCACAATTTATTTATTTTTGCCTGTGGGAACCAATGGGCTCCATTGAAATTCTTCATTGTTCCTCAAATTAGGCACCAAAGTCAACTGACTTTCCTTTGGGTCAAATCATTTATAATAAACTACTAGACAAAAGGAGAACAAGTGTTTCTTTTTTTTTTTTTTTTATCCAGAGTACAGCAAGTTGTCAAAAGCAACAATGCAGCTAAAAACGAGATCTGAGAAGTGAAGGTTATTTAATATTTATAGATTTCATTTTTTTTTAGCTAGAAATAATATGTTGTTGATGTTTCTTTGTGTAAAGTTTCTAGCGGAATTTACAGTAAGGAAGGTTAAGTGAACATCCTAGTGCTAGCTTCTCAAATGAAATATACAAAAATCATGGTGCAACGCCCATTTGGGATGTCACTTGTTGATAAATAAAATCGTTACTTAGTAGCCATATTTAGATCTGAGCTGTAGCAGTCTTTGCATGTGCAACAATTATTACTAATACATACAAGTTTTCTTCTGAAACTAAAACTTTATTAGGTTTCTGGGAAAACATTAGGTTCATTAGACTGGAGGAACTTCACGTCTTCAAGTTGCTGCAGCTATAAAATAAATACTGGTGATCCTGCAGAAAGACTTTTTTGCACAGATGGCTTCTTCATAAAACGTTCAATGCAAGCTTTAAATATTTTCCTGCTGGCTAAATGTTGTGGAAGTTTTTCATTTTGATTATTTTAATTAAAGCACCATGTGATTTATCTTCAGACTACTTTCAGTAGTTTTAATTAACAGATGGATAACGCAGATAACTTAAATAAGTCCAAGTGTACAAAGAAAATGTTGTTTAGCAAACATTATAGTCATACTGAACAATATATCCAAAAGAATAGTAAACTGATTAACCACCGAGTGTCCAAACATTAAAAAAGGCTCATCTAAATACAACAAATCTTGAGTTCAAAGCACTTTTTTGAAACATATCAGTAGTTTAGACCACCACAAACTTCCTTCATTTATAAGCCTTTTTTTCATTTGCATTTAATTTCCACACACTAGTACATTTGAGAGGAGTCACCCTGAATTATATGTAATTAGGTTCTATTTATTGGATGGACAGATTGACGAATGGACAGACGGACATAGATACTTTTGATATGACTATTATTTTTTTTATATACATTTGACACAGCAGTGAAGAAAATTAAAAAAAAAATAGTAAAGACATAATTTATAGACATATCTTGCAGTCTAAGATTGCTTCAAATTTCAGAAAGGTATGTGTTGATTATTTTGGTTGACAGATAAGACTTGTAAAAAAAAAAAAAAACTACAGATTATCACAATAAGAAATGGATCATTTTCACAACAATCTAAAGTTACATTTGGAAGTATTTGTTAGCAAAAATCCACAAGGCCATCTTCAGAGCATGATTTTACAAGAATCAAAAGAGATGCTGAAAAAGAACGGTCAAAATGACGGTGATACAAAGAAGCATTACCATCGAAACACACACACACACACAATCACATGCACAGAAGGCGATGCACTGGAGCAGAACGACAGACAGGATAACTCAGCAACAACCCTTGCTATAAATCATGACATATTTGAGGTTGCAGAATCCTTTGGCATAATCAAAAACAGACAAAGGACTTACAGATGTAACATACGTCTTCTTTTATCAGGAAACAAAAGGTCATTCTGAGCACCTGAAATCTATAAAATAAAGAGAAACTGCTGTTCAAAGTGCTTTGCTTTATGTATTGTAAACACAGCGTTGATGCAAAATTGTGCCCATTTAAGTGATATATAAAGCTGTTTTTAGTGGTGCACACATTAACACACATACAGAAGAAAAGCTGTTGTCAGTCCTTGCGTGCAATTTCAGCTGACACAGACAAATTAAACAGCTTCCTATGAAATTACATGAAACTATTTAGCAGCTTTTAGAGGGTCCTTTTTCTATGTTATTCAGCCCTCCTTAATGTTCTGATAACATCAGGGTTGCTGCTTCTTTCCAATCTCATGCCACTATTTGTCCCATAATTTTTGTCTTTGTTACACTGCAATTCCATGTATGGTGAACTGAATGAGGAAATAAATCAATGGTGTGCGGACATGAGAAGTGTAATGTGAGTCACTGTTATGCTCAGGGCATGGGACTTGACAGCCGTGCATGATTGATGTGGAGTGTTGTAAGTAAAAATAAGCAGAAAATGCATTACAGGTATTTCCTTCCAGTTATAGCTGGATGTGTTGAAGAAAGGCTTACAGGGTATCCTTTACTGGTACTTTGCTCATATTCCCTTTTTGTTTTAGCTACGGAAAATCACAGACCAACGTATGTTTGACCAATCTATGAGAAGAACATTGGACTATAAAAGCCACTGAAAATTAAACTGCAAGCCTATATGGTTCTCTGTTCATAGTAAATACCTACAGCTGGTCAGACCGCAACCAGAATGATAACTGCTGGGAAATAACACTTTCTGTGGCCTTCACCCTACAGTGTGTGTCTGTTATTAAAAGTATACCTTTTAATCCCAACAGGTCAAATCCATTTTCTGCGTGATCACATGAAGTATTAGTTCAGAACACTTTCCTTGACTTCACAAAATGATCCAACTTCTATTTGCTCTTTTTAGTATTTTGTATCATCAAAACTTTGAGGCTAATTACTTTTTGCAAAACTACAGTATGAAATCCCTGAGAGACACAAATATTCAGATGGACTAGCTATAATTGGACATGTTTCTAATTTTGGCACCTTTTTGTTTTTTGCAATTTAGCATTAAAGGTCATCAGATCTCATCGCTATCCATCAAATCAAAAGCTTTAAGTTAATTTGCATCATAGAGAGAGTGTTTTTAATTGTGCTGGAAGTGAAAATAAAAGACTAAAAAGCTCTCAGTACAGTGATAATCTCATTCTCGGGGAGATCAGTTCACTTAACTTTCCCTTTGAATTCACTTTGGATTTATTTAATGTGCTCCACTTTCTGTATTTTTTTTAACTCTCTTTAGTTCCCTAAAGTCTCACTGCTCTCCGCCTGACCAGCAGAAAAATAAGAAGTGTAAAAATAGGTATTTTAAGATGATAAACCAGGCAGAAATAACCTAATTTCCTTTTATGTCCAGACTTTTTATCCAGTCATCTTTATTACCAGATAATAAATCATGTTAAACACTCATTTTTAATGGCTTACAAATGTCAGAATCATCAGGTCTAGGTTTTAAAGGATTCTTAGGGTGTATTCCGACTGGAAAGTCTCATTGGTCCGGACCAAGTCTCCTTAATTTGGTCTGAATCAAGTCTTGAACCTTGCATTTGGTCTGTTTCCAGACTGCAGTCAACCGGACATTTCTACTTTGAACCAAAGCTTGTAAACAAAAGCAGACGAAAGATTTCATCAGTTATTGGCCAGAAATTACAAGGGCGGGACAAAGCAACAAGAGTAAGAATAACAGAAATCCTACTTTAGCAGTTCTTGTCGGGATAATTCACTTATTCAAACTTTATAATTTGCTGACTAATTTTGAATGTCTGTATTAATTTCAGGTACAACACTTTTTACTGCTACTTTGATATAGCAGAGGCATGCGGCAAGAAGGTCACTGAGGAAATGACGGTTAAGATTGTACACTGTACGATAAGTGTTTATGACATATCGATTGCCGGAAAAACTGTGTGAAAAGCAATGTGTATCACGTTAAAGTAGTTTTAATGAGTCTGTATTTGTCTGACCACATTTCAATGAGTTGCTGTGTCTTATCGTTACTCTGCTACTTGGAATACATCCAATAAAAACCAGCTATGGTTACAGTGGCCATTTTAGTCCAGTTGCTCCATTTGGAGCATGGAGTGGAGCCTATTCAGACTGAGGAAACTCAAAGCAAACCAGAGCTCAATCCGATTGGAAACAAACCAAGACCACCGCTTAAGATGGATCAGAGAGCGGTTCCTGGTACTGGCCAGGGTGTATTTAGACTGAAAAGTTGTTCCGGATTATTGTGGGAAACAAACTCTGGTTCATTTTAAACAAACCAAATGTGTCCAGTCTGTATACACCCTTAATTTTACTGTCAGACTGGAAGTCTTGATTTTTTTTTTGTCAGTCATTGACCTAAGAGACAAGATGAGTGTCCTTGGAGCTTAAATATCAAAAGAAAAGCTTGACAGTTATTAAGGGTGAATGATGCACCAAGACATAAATGCCACTGAGAAAATGTTCAACATCCTGACAAGAGAAGAATACAAAGCCTCCAATTATCTCAGAATTCTTGAGATATTTTCTAAAAAAAAAAAAAGTGCTAAAAATACAAGTAAAGTAAAAAAAAAAAAAAAAAAGAAAATATATTAGATCTAGGTTTAATCTCTTTTAGAATTCTTTTTATTTGTACTATCCATGGCTAGTACATGAAGTTGTGTAATGCAATATGCAGTTCTTTCTGCTCTTTTTCTGTTGTGCAAGCCTCTTTTTATTGCAGCTATTTGGAATTACCTTTCTTGCATTTTTTTCCCAAATTCTGCCTCAGCAGGAGCCTATAAACCATTCCACTGATATGTGTACTGAATATGTATTTTTGTTGCAGATCTTGTTGTTGTTGTTGTTGTTGTTGTTGTTGTTTTCCTAAGTTCTTCCACCTGTGTTCTGAATTTGGGTCCACCTGCAAAACAAAAAAAAAAACAAAAAAAAGAGATTTTTCTTTTTTTAATGGTAATGCAGTGACACCCTTTTATTTGACCAAATAGTTTCCAGAAAATGTTGCTTTCATAAATGTTATGGTAAATTACAAGTGAATAGAAACGATGTTCCCCATGAAAGGCTGTGGCTTTAACACACAGCAGTGCATTTATTTGGGAGTCACTACAACACTGCTTAAAAGCTACACTCATTTGCTTCATGACCTTGCAAACTGTTGGACTTTGTGTAAGGAATACCTATGAGCTGAAATGTTCTTTTTTTTTCCAAAATCTGCTAGATCATTATTATCACTGTAACATAGTTTTATATTTATTTTAGCGTTGTTACTTTTTAAATTGCCTACAAACAAAGTTGTATTAAGGTTTTTTTAAGATTTTTTTATTACTATGTGGTACATAATGTAAATACTTTGGAAAAAAAACATTAGCGAACGTCCAGCTTTCTTAAATTGCATGCAACTTATTTTTTCAGGTAATTACACTTGAAACCATCCAACAGTCATGGCTCTTATTTGGCCAGGAGTACAGTACTTGAAGCTTTCCAAAACTGATATTTTACTTCTACCTCTATCCAACAGGATTACATCCTATTCTGAAGTTAAAATAGTATATTTTTCTCCCCATCTCCACTAACCCCTCTCACTCTCACAAAGAACACATTTAACACTTGGGTCTTCTGAAGGAAAACCACATGGTAAAAATCCATAGAACATTTCCCATGATGAAAGGTCAGAGAGAATTTCCTCTTAAACTTATTGGATATCACTTTAACGTGTTAGACGTGTGGCAATGTATCCTTTTACACTGTTGTTTCTTTGGGTTTATTTCAACACTTTTCCCACATTCAAATTTAATTTCCACTCTTCCAGACTTTGTTTTGTTTGCACTATTTAATCCAAAATCAGAAGAAAAAAAAAGCTAAGTTGTTATGTCTTTAACCTTCTGTATATAGCAATTTTACCAAGGCGATGCCTGTTTTAAAAGTGACTTTGCAGGAAAAATTCTGTCATCCTCACCTTTCCAACACACTGCATATAAATGATGTGCCCATAAATGAGAAGCTTTGGTTCAACTATGAGAGAAGTACTATGAAAAGAAAGCTGTATAGTCACTTTGTGATCATAGGCGAGGAAACTGTGAATTTAATCAAGCACTGCATGCTTAGTGTCTCAACTACAACGAATTTTTCATGCAGATGAATGGTAGTTTTTCTAAAAATGCTTTTTAATAAAACAAATGGTTTCTTGTGAGACATTGAACAGTTAGTCAACAGCATGAAGTCACCTGCCAAGATGTTCATTGCATAGTGACACAGAATCAATCACAAGCTAACTATTAAAAACTACAAGGAAAAAAAAAACCTTAATATGACGCACTGTTTTGCAAACCAGCTCTCTTTTCTTGCACCCTCCTCAACTCATTCTGACAAACCTGACAAGTCTGGAAAATTTTATGGATGGAGATATCGATCTGAGCATCAACACTATCGATGCCAAGGTGAGTATTGATACTAGCGTGATGATATTAATACTTTCGTTGCAGTTTTTCTTCAATGCGTACAGTAAAGTGTTCAGATTTACTCAGAGTTCATGCGAATGCAGTGTCTGCATCTCCGTCCTCTGTCTATTAAGAATCAGATCCTCAACCTGAAAAACAACCTCTGCCACCAGTTCGGCCTTAGCAGTGGCTCCTGCAACTACCTCACACTACCTTGCAGGAGCTTCTCAGTCAGCTACAACAAAAGTCTATGGACAGAGGAGCATCGCAAAGTTGGTACTGATGCAATTGTTGAAATGCACTGGTGCACAGAAAAGAAAGCAATTCCAATAGACGTAGACCTACTTCATTGGTGGACAAGGAATTCACAATTTTTTTTATATTTGATGTATCTTCAGTTCAGATTGTTGTAATTGATTAACAAACATTTTTATTTGCCGGAAGTCTTTGTCAGGTGTTTTATTTTGCACATAATTAACAATAAAATGGCAAATTTCCAAAATTGTTCAATTATCACAAAATTGTAAGTAAAAAGCATTAGTACCAGTATCTGTGGTACTAGCCCTGTGAGTACGTGATATTGGATCAATAATCAAATTCCCAGTATTGCCCACCCCTAGTAATCTTGGTAAATCATTTGTTCACTGACACCTTCACCAAGGTTATAATAATGTAGCAGCTGGAAGGTCTTAATATTTTATAGAATCATCACATTACTCTTGAGAGGAAACCTTCCCCTTATCTACATATTCAATTCAGATTGTTATTATTATTAAATGTTGTTTATTGGATGTTGCGGTAAAGTCTGTCAAAATGGAATATTTCACTAACAACTTTATGTTCCGCTCCTGCGACAGACTGGCGACCAGTCCAGGGGTGTACCCTGCCTTCGCCCATGAGTAGCCGGGTTGGGCTCCGGCAACCCCGTGACCCCGAAAGGGATAAAGCGGATTGGAAACTGAATGAATGAATGAACTTTATGTTCCTGCAGAATATTTGGAAATAAAATTGCAGTGTTTATTTTAAACACAGATAAAAAAAAAATAAGTAGTGTGTTTTGGCTGTCAAAAAACTACATACTAAATGATAAAAGTGCAATTTTAAAAATATCTTATGAGCTCCTTTGTTCTTTAAAAACTATTTTGCTCAAAACCCTAACCTGCAGGAAAAAAGCAACATGCCATCTCCAACAATGTTATACAGAGAGCAATAGGGATTTATTTGAGTTTTTTAAGCAGTTAGATCAGACTGTAGAGTCAGTGAAATTATTTATTAAACAGACCTACAAATGCCGTTTCTTTTGCTTTCAAAACAATATACACAATGCTGCCTTAATAATATTCAGGCAGAGCGCATTCATGTGGGGAAATGTTTTGCTGATTTGCTAGAAACATTGCTACACGTTGTTAAGTCGCTGAACCATTGACACAGAGGTAGATGGTGAAGAGAGCAGCCTAAGAAGGCCTTTAGGAAGCCGAATCTTTTTAAGATAAAGGCTAAGTGCTGCATTATTTTGAAAAAAAAATGCTGTAAATTTAAAGTACTGAATAGTAGCACTAGGGAAGAGAGAGAAAAGAAATAGAATCATGAATCAGTGGGATCAAACCTGTGTTGGACAGATGCATTGTTGTTAACCCAGCTGCCTTGCCCTTGAGCAAGGTGCAAAAAAACACATTCGCTCCAGTGAAGCACCTAGGTGATTGTGCCAGCCAGGTTTTTGTATGCAACTATTACTGGACTTACTTATAAAAGAGAGTTCACTGTAAATATTTAAAGAAGAAATACTCTTTATTACTGTATATCTTCCAATAATGGCCCATCTCTAAAAAATGCCGGGTCTAACAGGTGTTTTTACTCTTAGAGACAAGTCTCTAATAGTGGCCAGACGCCTGTAAGATCCGCCCATCTTCCCCAGGTCGTGCACAGTTGTAGACGCTGGGTGTTGTGGTATTTGCATTGTGAGCCAGTGTAGTGACGATCAAGAAATGCTTATTCGATTTAGCCTTTAAATTTTGTGTGGTAGCATATGCCTAAAAACATTCTGGTGAGGAACCTGCACAACACTTTTAGGGTGAATCCTAAACATATCTGAAGATGGCTCAAAGAAAAGGGTGATATTGTGAAGACGGCTGCAGAAAAAGGAGCAACAAGATAACGATTGCCTGGTGGAGGTGCAAAGGAAGCAAGTGAGGAAATAGAAGACCTGGTTGGAACATGGATTATTGAGCAGAGACAGAAAGGTGCGCATGTCTCCAGAAAAATGATTGGCATGAAAGCAAAGAAGGTTTTTGACACGTATGAAGCATCAAAGAGAAAATAAAAGTTCGCAGCCAGTGCAAAGCAGAACATAATGAAGCATTCTTACTATTTCAATAAATCATGAAATGTTCATTTGTCAGCAATTTGTGACAGAATTTCACCACAAAATTGACTAACTGTCACTATTCTGTCTGTGATGGAATAAAAGCTGGTCTCCAAAAGACACCTGTTTCGAATAAATGCCAGACCAGCTGCCACATTTTTGGGGCTACCATTGGAATTTATACAGTATTTACTTCTTTTACCAGGGTTTTTTGTCATGCATTTGCACCGTTATCACTGTCTTCTTATTTTCCTGTGGAGTGGGCATTGATAAAGGTGAAAGGTTCTCTTATTTAACTGGAAAACTATTACAAGCTTTTTTATCTGTCTAATTGTACTAATTTATCTGTTCTAATTGAATTGTGCATTTGTAGTGGCATATTCAAGTAATTCCATCAACATTTTTCATTTTATATATACACTGAAGCTGCAGCAGTAGTTGTAACTGACAAAAAGTATAGCATTTAAAATTTTGTTTTTATATTTTTGTTGCAAGTACCATTTAAAGTCCCACAACAATCATCGTTTGATCTATTGTGAAAGCATTCCCAGTGATCTTTTAATTATAGTTATGCCATTTTTAGACAAAATAATAAAAAAAAAAAACTTTAAAACAATCCACTTTTTTTTTTACAAATATTGCATACTGACTGAGACCTTCTGAAACTTGATTCTACCTTTTATTATTGTTATGGTAACTGTTTCTTATGTAGAAAGACAATAACTGGAACTGTATTTTCAGCTCCATGAGGCACGCTGCATTACAAGGCACAGTCACAAATACGGGGTCTATTTCTGCACTTAACTCATACACACAGCGCTATGTTGATAAGGTGCCAAAAAAAAGGTAATCGAAGCAAAATAGTGAGTGTACTTGAGCTTTATTACATTTTTTAACTATCACCCCACGTTATTTTTAATCATTCTTCTACCACAAATCCATCAAAGTCCTCATCTCAGTGTCTGAATTAAAGACAAGGATTAAAGAGATAAAATCTCCAGAACAGACTAAATACGATTTTTTTCATCTGTTTAATCTCTGCAATAGAAACTAATGCCTGCCTACCAACGAAGTTTCCTTTTTTGTTCATGTGAAAGACACGGGTGTATCCAAATTTTCAAACTAGCATTCAAACTGTAAATCAAAGCATGATTACTGAGTAAGATGAATGAGTGAGTGTCCCTGCATAATACTCAACAAAGAGAGCCTTGACTTTATTGAGCTAGAGAGCAAAGAAGATTATAGCTCAGGCACATGAGACATTGCTTTTATGGATGAGAGCCTCTTTATCCTTGACTCTATGGAGAGAAGACAGAGGGTGTGACAATTACATGGTGTGAACCTCCACAATGACTGCACCCAGGCAATCACTTAAGAAGGTGGGGATTCAATGATGATGTTGATTATTTAGGAAAAATGGCATTGGGGATGCTGAATGGAAACATCAGTGATGTCATGTATCAGGGCATCCTGGGAAAAATATTGGCTTCTGCATGCAAGAAAGGTCTGAGGGGAAACTACTTCAAGATCACCTGAGGCAGCTACAGCGAACGTCTTAATGCAAAGGGAGAGAGGGGGCAATAGATAACATGGCCTGTCTCGTGCTCTGATAAAAAGCCTTTCAATCTTGCCTGGGATGCCCTATGAGAGCTATGTGCTTAAAGAAAAGGAAGAATTGTTCTCATGGTTCACAGTGGTTGGTCCGGGATAGCCCTTTTTCCACTGACAGGATCTCCAAGCTTGTGGGTGGTATGCCAAAAGATCTTAAAGCACTGAGGTTGGGTCTACTTACAATTAGCCGCTGAGTGACACTTTTTAAGACTTTTTGTTTACTAATCCCATTTAATTTTTTTTGTATTGACCCAAATTTAAAAAAAAAATCCTATTTCAGCTGTTGAGAGTTTCAGTGGTAGTTAGCTGGTGAACTGGGGCTTCGCGCCATTGTAATATGTTTGGAAAAAGTGAATAAATAAAATGTTGGGAAGAAAATACATTTTCTTCATCAAATAAATTCATGTATTCCAAATTTTACATGAAAATGTTTTTTGGTAGGCAATAGTGTGTATTTTTTAAAAGACTACTTGATTTCTCACAAAACCCTGAAACTACATCTATTTCAAAAATGCGAGGTAGCTAAAGGATTGTGTTTTCTGTTCAATTGTAGATAGTGAGGTCCACCATTAATCATTTCACAAAAGAACAACAACGCAGAGCAGGAAGTGCTAAAAGGGTAATAAGTAAACACAGGACAAAAAGAGGGTTTTGTCATTAATAAACTGGGCAAGTCATCAAAGTGTTGTTGTGGTAAGAATTTAATTTTAATCAAATTACAGTGTTTTGCAAAATACTCAACTCTGTAACATACATTTTCAGCGCTGAAGAAAAACAAAAACACAATGTGCACAGGCAACAGGAGAACCAAGGATGCACAAAAGACTGACCGCGGGCGTTTTCACGGCATCAGATTGCAGTGATGGGTTTCTAGATTGCTGTCCTTATCATCAAATCATCCCTGAAGAGGCATGATAGATGCCTCAGTCAGCTGTGGTGACAACAGAGACGTCTACCTAAAGGCCTGCTTGGTGTTGCTGAGGATACACACCTGGGCCAAAAGACACAGCTGCATTGTAACTGAATTCACTCTGATGGATGTACTTATCACCACAGGGAACAGCTGAGTGGTGGAGCTTTACTCTACCAGTTGGGACTGGCCTCCCAATGCATGTAATGACTCTCATCTGAGACGATGACAGACCGGATTACAAATCATTTAGAACAGAGCTGTGAATGTCAGAAGCATAAACTGTTGGTGTTCACTTCATTTTTATTAAGGAAAAACAAGCATTTTGGGGTTTTTTTTCATTTTGGTATGATGTTCAGTCCCCTTGAGTGACAGAAAAGCACCTACAAAAACAATTTATTGTTATTACTGTTAAAAAGAGTTTAATTTTCCTATAATGTTTAGCTAATTAAAATAACATCTGTACTAGGTAAAAATGACAGTTTCAATACTTAATTAAAGTGAGAATTAAAGCAAAAAAAGAGCCTTTCAATTAAGTGAATGAATGCTTGCTTTTTTCCTCTTGCTTCAAGTGTTTGTGATATCAACAACTTGTGTGACATTATCTTCTTCCTGCTTGTCTCCCCATTAGAAAATAAAATTAGTTTAGACGCTTGCAAACCCAATTATGGGATGTGACAGAAAGTATTCAATGTCTCAGTGTATGTGTGAAAAGGCTGAGACAACTGATGATTTACTGGTCGATAAGAACGTTTTATTTTCCAGGAACAAGTGTTGGGCAGATTTTTGAAAGAGGGGAAAAAAGAGGTAAACTGTTTTCCAATGGAGATTGGCTGTTAGGTTTCATTACAACAAAGCTGTGCAGAGAAAGTCATCAGAAAAAAAACACACAAACCAAGTGTATTGCCAAGTTTTAAAGATCCACTTCAAACTAACCTTAAGTCTGTTGCGGTCTTTTTCTATGGGAAAAGCGTGAACTTTGGTTGAACTTCAATCAAGGACTAAAGATGCTTTGGCGCCATGTTGTTTTCTGTGGCCAGGTCCTCCTGGTTTTCTGATGATGGAGGATACAAATTATGAAACTCAAGCTCAAAATTGTACGTCTGAGTCTTTTATTCAAGTTGTCAGACAAAAAAATATGTTGTTCGGGCCACAAGTTCCCTGCTCCACATAAACAGAGAGCTCTCAGCAAATAGGAAAGGAGAGTGGGCGGGGTTACTCCACACCAATGGTCCCACCCACAACTCAGAGGTGGGTATCAAGTGGACTACTGCTGCTCTGCAGGCACTATGTTCTGGGAAACTATGTTCATTTTGTTATTTATTAGATTTTATTATTGTTATCTTTATTTTGGCCAAAAACTGCATAATCATAAAATAATGTCAATAGCTTATTCTATATGTGATAGCTGTTTTTTCTGTATGCTCAGTATATTATCATGGGCCAGAACTGGACAAACAAAAAGCCTCTGTGCTAACAAAAGTAATGCAAAACATTTCCATTAATAGAAAGAATTAAACTTTTTAGTTAGTAAATGAAACATGAGCAATTTTTTCAGATGGAATAAAACATATGTAAAGGCTAACAGAGAGCTCATCACTGAGCCTCCATGACGGAGAAGGATGGTGGCTTACTAACCGTTTTTTCAAACACTCAGGATGATTCTGCCCTCTGACCATAAAGAAAGACTCCAATAAATTATACCACAAAAGTTCTGTATTTGGCTAACTGACAGGATGGGAAACCAGATGCTCCCTCTTTTAAAAGGAAGGGTCTTTTCTGAATAAAATGACCCGGTAGTCACCAAGTGTCTCCTTTGAAAAGGATGTTTGAATTCAGCACATTGAAAAGGAATTCTCCTTTAGCAGAGAATACGCCGAACATTCTATAAAAGAAACGATAATCCAACCCCACAATTTTTTGTGGAAACCTTGAAAGCGAAGCAATAACTGTTCTTTTATGATTAAGCCGATAAGCACAGAAGCATCAAAGGCACACTGGCATATTTTTAAAAAGCCTGTAGGTTGTAAATGTATGACACGTAAACCACCAAGAGTGTCAACCTGGCAACTATAAAGAAATAACTGTTGCAAAAACAGTAATACCAGTACTAAACTTACAAAATTATAAGATTTCCAACTTACTTGTTTTTAGCTTTTTTGATGCAGCAATGTGTAGTTTGTGTTTTCCAAATTGGTTTGTTGTAGGTTTTGCACATGGCTAAAAGTGGTCCATACATTGACAGTACAACCTGGGTAGAATTGCATCATATTTTACTGCCGTAATGCATTTTACTTTACTATAGAATCGGTTATGTCCAAATTGTCAAATGCACAAATCTCCTTTTTTGGTTTCCATTGAAGTTCTCCCATTTGCAGGAGCCTTCACGCTACTGCCTAACTACAGTATGTAGCCACTGGAGGCCCGAGTCTGGGTCTCCCTCTGCCGGTCCCCAGCCCAGACAAAATGCAGGGTTGTCAGGAAGGGTGCAAAAGTTTCTGTCGAACCAAGTGTGCGGATCGACGAGAGCTGATTCGCTGTGGCAACCCCTGAAAGGAAATGCCAGAAGGTGAACAACATTTGAATTTCTCCCATTTTCTCTCTTTTGACTCATGAGGGAAAGAGGTGCATTTTTGAGAATTTGGAAAAGGAAAGCATGCTTTGGACTGGTCACATAACCCTTTCAAGGAACCTCTGAAATCAGAATCAGAAACTAAAACTGCGTGAATATTACACAACACCTGCCAACTTGTGTTTAACTATCTGCAAAAGAATAAAAAGAAATACACCTGAAATCTAAAAATGTATAGTCTAATCAAGCTATAGATTTATGTGGAGACTTTCTGCTTGTAGAGGCATAGGAGTCATCTATTGATAGGCTTTGCTGGTGTATGATTTCATGTGTAGAAACAAGTATTACATTATTTTATTGTCCTATTAATGTTTTTTTTTATTATTGAAATCGTCACTAAAGTTTATTGTTAAACCCACATACATAGGTAGTAGTTTGGTTTAAACGGTGTTTAGTCGAACAAAGAAAAGGAAAGAGAAAAGCCTATGAGACAAATGAAAAGGTAATCGAAAACAGCAATTATCTTAAGTCCTGGAGGGGATAATTAAAATACCACTTAAAAACCCTATTCTTTTGAGCAATACAAAAAAAAAAAATTGAAGCCCAGTCTCAATCCAGTATTAACTGTGCACTTTTCATTCACTCTAATTCGATTGGACTCAACTCACACCTCTCTTTCAGAGTCAGTCTCCTGTGGTTGCAGGGAAAATCCTATGAAAGTGTAGGTCAATACCTCTCCTCAATCCGTGCATTTTTATTTCATTTTAATAAGATGTCAGATTGGTAAAGGCGTGTGGCACAAGTTGAACATTTCTTCCATTCTTTAAGACTGGCAGATAATTATCTTGGTTTTTCATTAAGCATATGATCTAAGCATTTACTATAGCTGCAGAATATCACCTAAAGATGTAATTGCCTTGTCAGTCATATGGTATTTAGCTGGATTATTTGCTGTGAAATGTACAGATATGAAATGAACAGTTTTTCTGTACTTCTTATTTCTACTTACATTAGTTTTGGGAAAAACTAACAAATTAAGGGAAGAATTGAAAGGAAGGGATTTGTTTATTATTTATCTTTTGTTGCTCTCATGCTTTCTGACCAAATCTTATTCTTGTGAGTTTATAAGGATTTTGGTATTTTGTATGAAAATAAATATTTTTTAAACACATTTTATTAGGGACTTTTAAATGCTGATTGAATGATGTAAAATAAAAAAATCAAACAAAGGGCTGTCAAGAATGTTCCATGGATCATAAAAAAAGTCTTTTTTTTTTTTTTTTTTTACTGTGTACTACAGGAAAAAGTAAGGAAACACTGTGCCTTTTCAGTTCACAATATTGTTTCTAATGTAATAAAGCAAGTGTATTAATTTAGCAAGATTTCTGTTTCATTGATGTCTTCATTGCTTCATTCATGAATCTTTCTTCAGGTATGGTATTCTGAGGATTCCCATTCCAACAGGTGCACAACTTCCCATTTTTCACTTTTCTGGGCCACATCCAGAGCTGTGGAGCCAGAAGAGTCTAACATCATTCCATCAGCTCCATTCATCAGCAGAATCTTTACAATGGGTTCACAACCATGCCGCGCAGCCAAGTGTAATGGTGTTTCTTTTCTTGAATTTACTGCATTGACATCTGGTTGATATGCTATCAGGTTCGTGACACTGGGGAAGCAGACTCTATTACAGGCTATATGAAGAGGTGTCCATCCATTGCTGTCCTCAGCTATGTTTGGGTCGGCTTTGGCTGCCAGAAGCTTTTCCACCATGTCCGGCTGGCTCTGGTGGCAGGCTAAGTGTAACGGGGTCCATCCATTCTGACCTTTTGAATTCACATTGCCACCCTGACTCAACTGGACCACCACAGCGTCATGACCTTTTAAAGCAGCTAGGTGAATAGGAGTCCAGTCCTGGAGGTTCTTGGACTCTGGTTTGGCTCCACTTGACAGCAGCTGCCTGCAAATGCCTGCATGACCCCACAGAGCTGCAAGGTGAAGAGGTGTACATCCTCTCTTGTCTGTGGCATCAGTTTTAGCCCCAAACTTTAGCAGATGTCTGACTACGCGGTTGTGGCCTCGCTCAGCTGACAAGTGAAGTGCAGTTGAGAAGGATGAGTCAGTGCAATTGGGATCTGCTTTAAGAGTAAGAAGAAGCTTGACAATATTCAGATGGCCATAAAAAGAGGCTAAATGGATTGGCGTCCTGCCATTTTCCTCCTCCCGTTCTACAACAGCCTCTTCAGAGGATCGTGAAATCAGCAGGCGCACCACAGATTCGTGGCCGTTCTGGGAGGCCAGATGAAGCGGCATCCAACCGGACTTTTCCCGAGCATTTGGCAAAGCTCCTTTATCCAATAGAATCCTAACAATCCTATCATCTCCGTTTTGAGCAGCAAAATGGAGTGCTGTCCACTGATCTTCATCTCCCTGGGTCACAGAGGCTCCATGTTTGAGCAACAAAGGAATGATGTCATTAAATCTGTTGAAAAAGCATTATTTTTTTATTGTGGTGTGCAAAATACAGGACCTCCTTGTGTCACTTGTGAATACTGCAGTATTTTCTACAGACCTTTGCAGAACAGCAATAATAAGAGGTGTGTATCCCTTGGCAGTTGCAGAGTTGACCTCAGCTCCCAGACTCAGGACATGCTTGAGACTTTCTAAATCACCACTGGCTACAGTGAAGTGAATGAGGCTCTTCTGGCCTGAAAACTGCATACAAACATGCTCTCGTTTCACATATTGCCTAAAACTATCAAAGTCCTTTTTTGTTAGTAAAGACAGGACGCCATCCTCGACATTCTGGTCATCTGTGAAATCAAAGCAGAAATGCTTATTGAACTGCACGCACAAGCAGTACGCTGCAATGAACTGTATGAATGAGCGAATAAAGTGGTTCAAGTCTGCTCTTTTCTCATTCCATCATGCAGTGCTGTTCACAAACTGAGAGAGGAAAAAGATGTGCAAAGACTGCAGAGGTAAGTCAACACCCTCTGAAGGTGGGAAATGTTTACATTTTGTGCTTGTTTTGGAACAGACTGCATGGTTCATTTACATCATATGTCAGTTAAAGGGCAAATAAAAGGTGTTACAAGTCATCTATTCAACAGCTATGGCAACATTTCTTTAGCATGGTCTTTCAATGATACTTTTCCCCGCTTAAGCAATGAGATCTACACCACATAAAACTCTCTGTAACCTACAGGTTAAACTGGATTTTACATGAGCTAAGGAGCATAGTTCGAGTGCAGTCTTTGTATGTTATAAAACTTTAATAAAAGCTGGAAAAGCACACCCTAGCAGCATTGCTATTGCCTCAATGTTCTAATCATATCAGAAAAATATAAAAGAGTCAGAGTTGATAAACAAAGAAAACATTCTTGGAGATTTGGGCCGCCTTACTGTGAGCCGCCCACTTTGAGGCTAGATTCAAAATCAAAACTTATGGTGTGTTGCAGCATCTAATGGAGTGTGGGGCAAAACTGTATCAA
Organism: Adrianichthys oophorus; assembly: GCA_036245035.1. Classification (NCBI taxonomy): domain Eukaryota; kingdom Metazoa; phylum Chordata; class Actinopteri; order Beloniformes; family Adrianichthyidae; genus Adrianichthys; species Adrianichthys oophorus. The sequence continues at coordinate 15,025,888 of BSAI01000072.1, read as the reverse complement.
AGGAAAAAAGCTATAGTGAAGGTAAAAATTGTAAATAAAATTAAAAACTAAGTAGTACCAGTTTGACAAAGAAAAAAAAGATTTTTTGTTGACATCATATCCAATTAAACTTTCAGCCAAAAAAGAAAAAAAACTTGTACAAATGTAATTCTTTCATGTGTCTACAGACAAGACGACTGAGCGTTCTCAAAGTCAAGTATAACAAGTATAAAGTTGCTTTAGTAGTGTTTAAAATGTAAAATTTTTTTGCAACACACCGAAGAAGTAGGGAATTGTGACTATAATTTACTGTAGAATGCCTTTGACCAAAATCAAAGTTCATTAATAATTTAATATGCAGTTATAAAAAAAAAAAAATTTATCAGATGTTAAGGAACTATAATTTATTCTGATTTGATGGGCAGTTTGGTTTACCTGAAGAGAAGTTGAGCTTCTCAGCAAAAGGGTTCTAAAGCAGAAAAGACAGAAAGGGAAAATTCACTTTGTCATTATTCACGAAACACAGATTTGTTGTTAATAGGTTCATACCAAGAGGGTTTTTTTTGTCATTAATATTATTATGATCATTTTGCTCCTGGGCTGCTGCAAAAATTAATACTCTTTATTATAATTGACTTAAACTACACCCCCAAAAATCAACAGCAAAAAAGAAATTGCCCCTAAATTTTCACAAAATAGCCTCATATATTTGTAGTCCTAACTTTATCAAATGGAAAATCTTGTAAAATCTTTATCTCGTAATGGTATAGTGAGTGCCAGGTAAAAGCTAGCTGCACTAATTCCTATAATGTAAGAATATTGATATATCAAATTGTCAAGCGTGACGATTTGAATTTAAAAAAAAAGATTTCCAAGAAGGTGGAAATATAAACTGACAGACAAAAAGCTCTTGGAAAGTATGTAAAAATGTTTTTTTTTTCCCAAAACATAGTCAGTTGTATCCAACAATGGCAAAATGTGCCAGTGTGTTTGCCGAAAAGTACTAAAATAAGTGGGGGTTTTTATGTAAACTTGTAAACATTTCTATCTCAAGCAACACAATAGGGCAACTATTTTCCTCTTTACACAGAAATTTTTCTCACAAAACTCATAGTTTATGTTGTTCTTGCTAGACTAGATGTGGTACAGCATTATTTAAGCAGTGTATCAAGCAGAACTGACTTGGTGCGCTGGAGAGATCAGCCATGAATAATAGGATTCCTGCTTGGCGTCCCCATTGTTTTGACAGCCCATCGGACCAGGCATCTTCAAGCCTTCATTCAAATGCTCAGTTTTCCTCACAATATCTGCAAACAAATCAAAAGCCAGATTGTTCATAGTATGCTTCTTGAAAACAAGTTTAATGTCATACTCGTTTAATAAAAACTCACAGGAACTCATAATTCAACAATGAAGAGTGGACTGGTACAGATGGGTTAAAACCTTCACTTGTATGACCATAACAACTCAATTTTGGATAATCTGTCAAAATAGACTTTAATTGATCATAATGGTTTTTTTTTTCCTATTTACTAAAGGAATAACTCAAAGTTTTTCTCCAACTGCAAATTAAACCATGTGTAGGAAAGAGTGTGTTCAGTTATTAAATCACCAAGCTAATTAATACACAAAAGATAATCAGGTTAGATTTGGGTCAAAAGTGATGCCCTTTATTTTTGGTCTTTGTCCCAGCTGGCTGGCAGCAACACAAAACATCCAGCCAAAAAATATTCAGGATCTTCTTTTTTTATCCAACTATTGCTTTTCTTTTGTCTGTCGCTTTTTTTTTTTTTTTGTTGTTTTTGTTTTTTCCCCTCATAACTTTACAACATCAGTACCTAAAAACGGTGGTCTCTCGCTGTGGTCCTGGTTCCAGCACTGTTTCATAATGCTGATCATCTCATCACACTCGCTGGGTCTCGGAGCTGGCAGAAAATCCAAACATGGTCTCTTGCCCTGTGACACCTGCAGGATGACTGCTGGCACACTGCACCCTGCATCCACAAGAAGGAGAAAATAAAGACATGCAGAAATTCAGCAAAGCTGTTTGTGATACATTTGCTGGGAAAAATAAGTCATTTTCTCTCTATTTCATCAACTACCAATGTATCAATGAGTAAGCAAGTCTTTGCTTTGACGTGGAAGGGTATCTTACAGAGTCTGTATATTTTGTCGTTGAGGTACTGTGAGATTTTAGGTAAAAAAGAAATTGCTTGAACTCCATTCTCTGCACAAAAGTTATATGCATGCATACTTGTACATTCCAGTGCACCTTGCTGCAGACGTTGTTGGAGCATATCGGGAGTAAGACGGGTTTATGAGGAGGGAAAAAGAGGAGAGACGCTGTGCACTCTGGTGAAACCATCAATCTGCTGCTACACATAGCAAGTACGTGTTATATGAGGCTATATATGATTTTAAAATGAGAACTTCAAATTTATGGAAAATGTTCCTCAATAGAAAACCTTATAAAATCGCTATACAAATCCTTATTCATTTATTTGCTTATTGAAGCACTTTGCATGAGTTAAAATTAATGCACATTAAATATTTTTAGTACTGTAGGGTTACGTAAAGAAGGCAGTGAAATTATAAACTACAAAAGCTGTGCTGGCTGAACTGCTGATGGAAAAGCTGTGGTTTATTATGATACAGTCTGGGCAGGCAGAAAGTAGTTCCTTCATTTTTCTTTTCCAGTTGAGTGTTTGTGAGTAGTGTTTCAACCAACTCTCTGAGGCTGCAAAGCCCAGGTCAAGAAATTGAAATGGATCGTTCAAACCAGGACTCCAGCACACATCATCAAGGAATAGGACACACATAATGCTTTTTACACATTAAAACAAAAAGCTACCTGCAGCAAAGCTTTGCGTTTTTATTATCTTCAAAAAATACATGTTGCACCTGTGTACAAAAAGAAACTCTGGCTGGCAGGACTTGTGGTAAAGTGTGGTGGGAGAAAATATACTTTGCAGGGGTGTAGCGATGAATCAATTTCTATTCCTACAATCCAATCCATCTGCTTGAAACAGATTTGAATCAAGACTCGACCTATGCCATTAAAAAATTGTTTCAAAAAGATGAAAATCGATAATCAGACAATCCTGGAAAATATCATTTGGATTGAAGCACAGTAGGTTTATTTTATAAGTGCAATCACAGAGGACAACACGCATGTGATCACAGCAAAATATAATCAAGCCATCATTACAGTCCAATGTGTGGAAACACTGAATTTTTCAAAGATATGTGATCATACAGTGTGGCATCATGTTCTAATAATATTTTGTTTGTATTATTTTGATGTGGAAAAACCACAGTGGACTGAACTTTATGAAACTAAAATGTAAATGGATTCGCCATTAATTCTTGTTTACTTTTTTGTTTGTACAAATATTTAATTGGGAAAACTTCACCTGCACTGTTCACTATCTAGGTGTTTTTCTCTGATTCACACTGATTAATTTTTTGGCTAAAGATGTCCTGGATTAATCTTAGGTCAGTGAATCGGTCAAAAGTTCAAAATGAACAAAAACCGAAAGTAAATTGAATCGGCAATCACAAATATCGAATAGAATTAAATCGTTGTTAAAATGAATCCTTACACTCCAAGTATTTTGCTTTAAAAAAAAGGTTAAATAGCATAAGTAACAAAAAAATGTTTTCACTAATAAAAAAAAGTCATTTGCATTCAATTAAAAATAAATAAAGTGCCAAAAAAATCATACAGCCAAAATTTTGCTTTAGAGGCTATTTTTACAATATTAAAATGACAAAAAAGTTAAGGATCAAGCATTTTTAACTTGGGACAATGAACAGCCAAATTCATACAGCTCTGAATTTAGAACTCATTAAGGAAACAGATGGAGATTCTGCTCTGCACTAATAAATTAAACATGAAGCTCGTCTATGTAACAAAGCTGAAAAAGTAAGATTTATATAAAACATTGTGGTGACTTCTTTTTAGAGTCTTCCAAATTGTGCTGCAAATTAATCCTAAATGAAATGTATGGCTACATTTTAAATGCACATATGTCACATTAAAAAAATAAAAACAACCACCAATAAAACATGTTGTTCATTGATAAAAGCTAACTTGAAATGTATACAATTACTATTGTTGAAACTGATTGCCTTTGCTTTGCATTGAAAAGTTTCTTTTATTGACTTAACTCCTTTTTTTTTTATTCTGTGCACTGCTCTCTGTCAAACTAATCCCTTGAGCAGACCCAAATGGTGTCAAGAGAGGGGTGAATTTTCTTGCAGAAAAATAAAGAATTCATAGGTTTTAACTGCTAATTTCATAAGGTTATGAAATGAGCCTGAGGAGGCAAAGCTGACGGGATTAGCTTTTTTTAGACAAAAGTTTAGGATACCAAGTAATTCAACTTTCTGTTTTTCTTTATCAATCTTGAACAATGGATAGTTTGAAGCTCTCCTCTAAAATATAATCTGCACTAAAGAATTTTATGTGCACAACATAAAGTTATTTAAGTTTATTTGCATTTGAGGATAGGAACAAACACTGGAAAGCTAAATGCACTAGATGAGTTTTACTGTAAAATATTGCAAACATATAGCAGTATATACCAACTTATTTGTCTTTTTCTAAGCATTTTATATCTGTTTTATAGGGAAAAAAAGCAATGAGCACACTTGGAAAGATTTTGAGCCAGTAGTTGTCACAACCACACCTCCCCATGCACCCTATTGTAAATCTCACTAATATGAACATGTGCACATTTCAGATCAATCAATTCCCACCTGGATATGGTTTCTTCTGTGATAAAATCTCCCACATCACAATCCCAAAGCTGTGGATCAAAGCAGAAGGAGACAGCTGAGTCCTGACATCCTGTAACTTTTCTCTTCAATTCTCAGTAAGAGATTTCCTTTGAGGTGAAAAGGGAAGTTTTCAGCTTTTTGACATTTTTATCTGTATCTTGGGGTTTGCTGAAGACAGTTCCTTCAAAATGTAATTTAAGTTTGTTGCTAGTGTCTAGAAAATTAGCAGCTTTGTTTCAAACTCAAGAAGTACCCCATCCCCTCTTCATGCATCTTTCACATCACTTAAATATGTTCCAATGAGAAATTAGAGTATACATTAAAACAATGTTACAAGTATAAGTAATTGATTGCATGACACAAAATAGGATAAATCTAATGCTTTCTACATAAAATAATAAATAGCCTCTCCAAGTCACCTGTAAACATCAAAGGCAGTCCCTGGTGGTCCAGAGGTCTGAGTAAATATCTCTGGTGGACTGTAGCGTATGTTTCTTCTTGCTATGAGATACTCTGCAAATGTATTCTTGTTCATGCTTTCCTCCCAATGGATTAAACCAAAATCTGCAATCTTTTTGGGGATAAAAAGAAGAAACAAATTATCAATCAATTCTCAGAGGAGCTTTGAAAAAACCTAAAATCACTGAAAGTTGGCAAAGTTTTATTGACCTTGATATGAAGATGTTCATCAAGAAGGATATTGGATGTCTTTAGGTTTAGATGGAGAAGAGGAGGTTTCATGTTGTGAAGGAAGTTCATTCCCATGGCAGTCTCATGAATCATCTGAAACTTCTTCGACCACATGAAAGAGTAACTGGCCAGCTGACTGTATAAGGATCCATTAGCCATGTACTCCATCACAACAGCAGATGCTTCACTGCATATTCCATAGATGGAAAGAATGTACTTGCATTTGAGTTTGGCAATCTTGGACACTTCATCTATTATTTTCCTGTGATAGAAAAACAGTAAAAAGTGTTGGCGCATTCTCTTTTTTCTTTTTCACTTTGACATGGAGAAGCAGAGGCTAATGAAACCAAGGATTGAGGCACATTTAAAGGGCACTCAGAAAAAAGTCCTTCAAAAATATAACTCATGAGTGATAATACTTGCATTAGTTTGATAGCTTATTTTTCTTACCTGTAGTTGTTGGCACATGAGATTGTATCAAAGGTTTTCAATGTGCATTTTTCCCTCAAAAGCTTGAGCTTGACTTGGTACACATGACCAAATTTAGATTCTGCCAGCTTAATCCAATTAGCCTCGAAGTCACCCTTCTTGAAATCTGTAAATTGTCCAGGAGATTGGTCCGGGCAATCCATGAGTATCTTCGCTCAATAGATTCTTGCAACACCTACACTTTGTAATCCTACACATAAACAGGATTTATCCTCCAGGTCAATACCAGTCTGCAGCACTGCATGAACTTGTGCCTTAGAGTGCTTCTAACAAAGGCACACAGTGAAATGATCGCCTGCCAGTTAATGGGTAATCTCTGTCACTCTTGATCTGTGGGGAGGAGTTGAGGCACAGAACCTCTGCAGCCCACACAACCGGTTTCTCGCTGTCAGGAGTGCTGATGTAACTTTCAGTCTTTCCTTACCATGACTCACCATCTTTCCGAGTTAATACAGGTCCAACTTCCTCAGACATTTGCAGAATATGTTGTGATATCTGATAAAGACAAATGGAACCGCTGTGATTTAGGTCTGTATGAACAGTAAGGGAACTGCCTAATGAACCATTCAGTTCAATCAAACTGCGGTTTAACAAGGCACTTAACCCCCAACAACTCCTGCAGAACGGCTCACTGGGCCTCAATTTGAAGTCGAGGACATGGTTATTTTGTTAACCTCTCAGGGACTTTGTGAATTTGTACTCATGTTGTGTGTGTGTGTGTGTGTTGCTGCTGTTGATTTGAACATCAAAAGCAAAAGTTGCATCATGTGCTTTGAAGAAACTGTACTTCAGTGTACAATATCTGGCTTTTGCGTTTGGTTTACCCTCGTCTGCACTGAACTCAGCACAGACTCTTCCCTCACTTCTTCTTTCTTGCGCTACTCGTCTAGCATAAACAACCTTTTTTTTTTTTCGAACTTGAAAAGTTTTGTTCCGCATTTCTGATCCCTGCTGTGTCCCCAGTAAAAGAACTCAATCATCTCAGCTGTAAAGGTGTTAGAACAACATAATGTTTACCCATGTTCAAAAACAAAACGCCATTGAGTAAGCACCAGTCAGCATTAAACCTTTAAGAAATAATAGTAGTTTTTCCTCAAAGTGACTGAAATAAGTTTTCATTGAAAATGATCAACCTAGAAAGACACCTAGACATTCAAGAATTTAAAACTTGACTGTAAAAAAAAGTTTATTTCTTCATACAAAAAAAAAAAAACTCTCTTTAGATGAATTCTCACTGTTAAGCCAGAAAATAGCACCAATTTCTGTACAGGCTGAATTTTATTTGGATTACATTTGCTTTCACTTTAGCCAGGAAAGCTCTCTTTAAAACATCAGTTGATAAATCAAAAATCCGAGCTGGAAAAATGAAACAGTCTTAGAGTTATTTTAACTTCTATTGCTAAATATTGAACAAAGATGAAAGGTGAAATGTTCTATGTTTGGGCCTAACCTCTTCTTTTACAGTGCATAGATTGTGATGTGTGAGCTTGGGGGTTTTATTTTTTTATGAGGAGATGATGTTACCTGGAAGCCTCTTCAAGAAAAGGACACAACAAATACTTTATTTTCTTTCCCACATAGATCTGTTTTTTTATTGCACCTCACCCGTACAAAATATAGATTTAGACAGAGATAATATAGAAATGGATTTGTGTGACTACAGTTTAGACTTCCTCCCTCATACTCCAACATTTTGTTTGAATATGTTTCCTCCTGTGAGCACGAGGCCAAACTCCACCACAATCCCACAACTGTGTGTAAAACACATATGAACAGTCATTCAAAAACTATTTATCCTTGTCCAGCTTGTATTTCTTATATATTTAGATGCAATTTTAGGTTTATCTTCAGGACCGAAATTATGGGGTGCAAGCAGAATATCAGGAGGATGAGTCTGAGGCTATGACCAAATTACTTTACTCCTCAAGACATCGTGCACTATACAATGTGTTTGCTATTTTCTAGTGCTGTCTGAATCTACAATTGCAAAATCGAGTGCCATAAAAATTGTATTCATGCTCACTAGACTGGTGCATATAGTCAACAATGCATTGCATTTGAACAATTCTTGTGGAAAAAAAATCTATCTATCTATCTATCTATCTATCTTTAATAATCCATACATTTTTTCATCATCAGATCACAGTGAAATAACCTTTGTAAAATGCTTGTATTTATACGTGAAATCAATGATGTCATATAAAAAAAAAATAGTGAGCATGGTGTCCAAATTGCTTGGCACTAGATACTCTCACACTACAGTTTTTTTTTTTTTTTTTTAGCAATTAGAGTAGTGAGGGATTTTGGACATAGCCAGGGTGTGCTGAGGGGTGTAATATCCCTCTGAGACCCTAAAAGGCAGATAAAGCCATGCTATCATTATATCTTCATCTTTTTTTTAAATCTTATTTTGTTTTTATTAATTTATTTGTTTGTGTGTGTGTGGGTGGGGGGGTATTGTCATTTCTTTAGTACATGAGGATTTTTGCAGGCCATCACATTTGGGGGGCAGTTATAGCATTTTGGGGGCATTGCCCCCTCTTGCTATGACTATGTCCAGCCTTGTTTGTGTCTAAATTAGGCCGATGCGTTTTTTTTTCTTCTTCAAGCGTCTTTTAAGTCATGGTTTGTTTTGCAGAGCTGTGAGGGGAAAGTTGCATGACCTTTAACAGATGATGTACCTCTGAAAAGTGCATACAACATATGTCTGAAAATGCCTAGCTTTCATCAGAAAACAAACAAAAATAAGTGCATCCATGATTTTTTTAAGCACATTGTGGATACTAATAATAAACTTATATCCTACAATTATAAACAAAACTCTCAGCATGCTTACTCACCTTCACAGTACATTGGTTAATAGTGCTAACTTGAGAGCCAGGTCATTGCATCCCAACGTTTCAAACATTCAACCTCTCAACCCCTCATAAGTACGCAGAAGAGGTGGGAGATGAAATTAACATTCACTGACAGCCATAGTTTCATGGTTCACTAACCCTCACAATAATTTGGATACAGACTCGTGGATTGATGGTTCAGTGAAAACCAGGTGCTCGTGATCAGATTTCTGATGGACTACCTGCGGGGAGAAGTCTGTCTTTGCTGATGGCAGCCACATCTTGCAAGTCAGCCAATCAAATTAGCAGGCTCCACCACACTGGTTAGAGCAAAAGGCTTTCTCTGTTGCCCTCTCATGTCCTCCAATAGCTTAAATCCAGCCTCTGTCGTCCATTTTCTCTCAATATAGACTGAATGATATTAAATGGTCAGGAGCAATGTGTGATCTGTTTCCCTATGAAATTCAGACTGGAACATTAATTGGCTCATGTGTGCATCTCGAGTACTGAAAGTATTTTAAATCCGATTCCTATTCTTAAAGTGATGTTTTACCTTTCAAACTGACACAATTAAAAACTTGAGAGGCGTGTGAGAAGGAGCAGTAAGTAACACTGAGTCAGAGTAACAGGAAACAGTTTAGAGCTACACCGAGAGTGATGCTTTCTATAGTAATGCATTCCACCTTGTGCACTGATTCCAATCGGTGTGTCACGCAATTTAGATAAGTTTGAACTTGTTTTCTAACACTGAAAGCCACTTTGATTTACCTTGCCCAAAGAAGTTTTTGGATAAACACTGCGTCTTGTTCAGACTTTGATTTATCATCCATGCAAGGATGGTGTGAAGTCTTTAGATTATTTGATTTCATTTTGGATTTCACTTCAATCACTTCCAGTTTCCCAGGATAACCAGTCATTTCTTGCTATTTTTGCTAATCAACAAAACATTCTTAGTTTCTTGTACAAATTGTCAGGATCAAACTTTGGTTTGGATGTTGTCGTGCTTTTTGATCATGTTCTGTTTTTGAATTGTCCCTCTGTCATCAGATTCATGATCCACAGCTGTCTTCATTTCTGTTAATTACCCTCAGCCTATTTAAGCGTCTGGTTTTCAGTTATTCCTTGTCAGGTCATCTGCTCTGTCTTGTCACTGTTTTGTTTCTCTGTGGGTTTTTGTTATGGTTCAATTTAATTATTAAATGTTGTAATTTTCTGCCACCAAGCCTGGTCTCCTGCATTTTAGGTCCTCCACCACAACTCCATGATACAAATACTATATATATAGTTTATTTAGGCAATTTTCTTCCACCTTTGTTGTTTAATTTCAAATAATTGTATTACACCAATACCATTGGGTGTGAAGATGCAGGAAAAAAAAAGTTGAAACATTTTTGATACAATCCTTAGTTCATGCATGATCAAGAATTCCTCAAATCAGAAAGAGCAAAACGAGGTCCCCATTAGAAGAACTATAGTCTTTTACTTTCTTATGTTACAAAATCAATATGCATTTATATTCCTTTCTGTATTACATCATGCAACATATTGATGCAAAAATAAATAATGCAAGGCTCAATCACAGGAGCTCAATGATGACATTAGGTCTGCAAACTGTTATTAACAAGTAATCTTTATTAAAGCGGTTTATAGCAAACATTGATTTGTGTTACTGAGGAAGAAATAAAGGGATCAGTGCATGCTTTCTATTTAGGGATGGTGTTTATTTCTAGTGAATGAAAATAGACTGCTCATGGTTAAGTGTGAAATTTAACTGCAACAGCTGTGTCACCTATGAGAGGAGGTGTCAATTGGATTGCTCCTCATTGTCTATTCTTTCTTATATCGGGTGATCAAACTGGCTGCTTCTGCTCACTGGCAAATATGATTGACTGCTCCACTGTCTGTTGACTAATGTAATTGTCTGCCGCTATTTTGGTGGAGACTTGATCAGAGTAATTGGCGGCAGTTCCTTCCTGGTCACGGTGAAATCAAGTCACCTCCTGGGTGTAGACAGCCACAGCAGGCTGGAGGTGGAGCCGCCAAGTGGAGCGGCCAGATTGCTCTGTGACGATAGGCCAGCCAAACCAGAAGCAGCATCACAGTGAAAAGAGAGGAGCCAGCCACCAGGCTGATAATGACCACAACCAGTTCCAGCTCTGATGGGTCTGGAGAAATCACACAGAAAAAAGTAACCTAATTTAAGCTTTCACCATAATTGGGTAGTGCACAGGAAGGAGAGAAATATCCAACCAACCCCCTCCAAGTAGAGCAGTTTTCTATAACAAACCCATAAAAAGATACATATCTCTATCTATTTTCAAAGAAAGACATTAAGGCAGTGTGGCTATTTTCCGTACAATCTTAAGATAAATGGTACAGCCATCTCTCATTTCCCATTCTAAAGCATCTCTCCTGCATGTTGTTATCTCAGACTAATTGCTTTGTTTTTAAGCCCGGCTAATAATTACCTATCTCCTCTGGGAGGGTAGTATTCTTCGCTTGCTTCAATATGGGCCCAAAAGATATGCGATTTCTGAAATTGGTGACAATAGCGCGGAGATCCTTGGAGGAAAACGCCTTCCTCTGTTCAAAGCATCGCTATGAGAAAAGGCATTGAAATTTAAATGGAGTGTGGAAAATTACACAGAAGCTAACAAGTAAGTACATTTTTGAACAGGGGAATTCTCTTTGTTAATATTGTTTAATATCCTAAAAAAGAATTCACACTCCTCTTGAAGGTTTTAGTTTGAAGGAAACACTTTCAACTTTAATACACTGTAAAAAGAAAATAGTTGATCCAACTTGAATGAATCACTTGAATCAATTGGTAACACAAAATTGAGTAAAGTTTATTCAACCTAATTTGTCTTTCCAACTCAATTTATTATGTTGATCTAACTTAATTTTGATTGTTTATGTAACAATCAATAATCAAAATAATGCATTCTTCTAACTCAATTTCATGTATTTCTCCAACTCTAATGTTTTTTCTCCATTTGAATGGAGACTTACATTGACTCAAGTTAATTACTCAAGTAAATGTAATAAGTAAATGTGAGTCTCCATTAAAATGTAGTGGAGTAAAGAGCACAAATATTCAATCAAAACATGTAGTCGAGGAGAGAGTAAACATTGCTTTTATTTTTGATACTCAGTAAAAGTACAAAGTAAGAAAACCATACTTAAGTAAAATAACAAAGTCCATTTACTCAAGTACTATACAACTTTGAAGTTTTCCAACGAAATTTGTGTTTGGAAAATTTTCCAAACACTTTAGGAGACATCTTGTGTTGTTCAAGCTGCATGAAGATTTTCTGTAAAACTTCAAATGTGAAGCGCAAAGGCTTTGGATAAGCCAAGTTAAGGGCATATATCAAACCTAGAAGCAGGGCAAATGTTGAGGCAACTGAAGGCAGATCATGTAATACTTCCACTCCCTCAATGTCTTCTGGAGCATCCATCAATCCCTCTCCATCTTTCCGAATAACAAACACAGTCATGGTAAGTTGTTCAAGTTCTCTCTGAACATCTTCTCCATTGCTGGCCTGTAGTGATGTAATAAAGTGTTACAACTTTAATTTGAGAGTTTGTGGCAGAATTAGGAAAACAATAATAACGGTTAGCCTGCATTTTGACTTGAACTGATATCCCGCCACCAAATTAAAACTATAACAATACATGAATACCAGAGTAACACAAGATTTTTAAGCTCTAACATTTCTCCTGACACTAAAACTAAATAGTACACACAGGGCTGCGGCATTATACTCTATAACAATGACATATGTTACGACACATTTGAACTCTGCCGAAAAACGCAACCAATCAAGAAAAACAACACATTTATTTGAACCTTTACGTTCTATATAAACCATTGCTACATTTTCTAACTCAAGCTAGATGGTTATGAAAAGAGATTACTGTTCTTCAGGTCAAAAACTGTCTGTTAGCTAAGCACCATTTCATGTATTACAAGTGCAAAGTTTCAGACAAACTAAACTAAGTCAACAGAATTCATGTTGTACAGAACCAAAGTTAACTTTTTTCATGAAAACTTGTTACTCACTTACCGTTAATGTGAACCTCTTTGGTCGACACTCCTGAACGCAGCGGGAGTCTGCAGTCGCTATGGTCGCGACTGTGTATGGCGCAATTTTACAGTATGTGCACTCCTTATGACATGATGACGCATTGACTGCATCACCAAAGCTTCACCTACTTAACTGAATTGATTTGAATGAATGTAAAATAACTATTTCTGATAAGTAAGGGTTATGTTGATTGAACAAAAAAAAAGTTTTTTTTTATCATCAAAGCAAATAATTAAGTTAGATCAAAGTAAAAAAGTTCTTCTTGTCAACTGTAGCATAAAAACTTTTTTTAGAGTGTATTCTGTTTCCAGTGAAAGCTTTTCAAATGTTGGCTAAAGACTAACTAGCTTTATTTCCAACATTTGCTTAAAAGCACCATGGTGAAATTTCTTTTGAACAATGTCAACACTGTTGAGCTTTGTGCTGTTAATAAGCTTTCCAGCATTTAACTTTGACAGCACAAAAATAAAATGCTTAAGGTTGACAAGAAGTATCCTCTTACAAGAAATAAACAAAAGATTAAAAGATCCATTCAGAAAAGTTTGGTGTTTCATTGAAAATATAAAAGTTGTTTAAGCATTCTGTCAACTGTGAATTAACTATTTAATGCAGCTTTTTTGTAAACTACTGCTGAATTTTTCCCTCTGAGAAAATTGGTTGAAGTGTAGAGTCAGTAAATGTATTACATCCTTTCAATTAACCCTAAAATGTTCTTCAAACTATAAAACTTGCAACAGGACCTCAGCTTGTGACCAGAAGCCTTACTTCTGGTTTCCCTTTTGATGCTACATTCATGTGGCATAGGTTCAAGAACTTACTAAACACACATTTTTGAACATGCGCTGGCCTGCCACTACAGATACTATAGCAAGTCTACCTGCAGTTGGAAGAGCCTTTTATGGTTTTAATATTTGTCTTACACTGAGTTATTGTGCAAACAACTTCTCCTTAGAGGTGCTCTACTCCAGCACAGCACATCCAATACCCTGTATGTTTTATGTGCACTTGCTGTACGTTTGAGTTGTTTGCTGTCGTACTTGTACAGAGTTTTGTGCGTTTGCGAATGCAGTTTGCAGCCACTGGCACTGTGAGTCAAAGACAAATTTTCTTTGGGACAATAAAGTATATTTGATTGGATTTAAATTTTGGGAATCTTTCTCCAGGCTTTTTCTTTCACTGCTTTATGTCAAATACAGTAATTCCAGACGGGCACAATATGCAGTTATTAATTCCTTCTCTATTATTAGTTTTCAAACAGTCTGCATTTCCATGAAAAAAAAAGGAAGCCACCCATACATCTCCAAATCCAAGTACCTGATTGGCCAAAGTTAAACTGGTTTGACTTTCAACGTGCGCTCAATGACTTTGTACGCACAGCCCGAAAACGGTCTTAAAAACTTGTGTAGCCACACATGATTGCAAAATTTTTGAGCGCATACCCAAAACGCGCATTTATATACTTGCATTTACAAAGACTTCATTGAAAGTGGTGGCTTGATTAACAAAAACATGACTTGATTAACAAAAGCAAGTCCTCTGTAATGCTTTTTAAAGAACAGTTTTTATACTGCAGTTCTGTTTATTTTCTTCATCTCCTCTGTGTGCAGTGTTTTTTTCTTATCATGTGCTCCTATTCTTTATCTTCCTCTGTGTATAAATTCTTCATACTCTTGAGTCTCTTTTTAAAGTACAGCAGTTTCCCAAAAGCCTTCTGTTCTCATCCTATTCAAGTGTGTCTGTCATTTACCCCTTTTTCCATCTTGTCTCTGCCTTTGCCATATGACGACTGTCTGATCTCCTGTATATGCCTCCCTGTCCAGAAAAATATATTTGCTTTAAAATTCCTAAGTTTTTAATTTGATGGTCTCATCTAGTGTCGATGTGCTGATGCAGAATGAAGAGATATAAGCAGACAAATTTCTTCTGACTTCTACTGTTCACAGCTAGTTTTATTTTGACATATCTTGTATGCATAGTTAAGTTGGTATGAACACAGAGTAATAAAAACTGTTAAAACTTTTGCTGGATTGAAATGCAGGCATTGAGTTTTTCAGGTGAACTATTTCACAGAAGTCATAAAGATCTGACGTGTTTGACAAAAACAAACCCATAAAAGCATCATATAGCAATTAAATGTATTTAAAATACTTGAGTAAATTAACAATTAATATATATATATATATATATATATATATGTTTAAAATGAAATTGCTACATTTGTTCTTAAATTTGAACTCACAGAGCAACACATTTTCAATCTGTTTCCACTTGAAGACTTTAACATCACAAGTCAATAAAGTACATATTTGTCACTTTTCAATTTGTTGTAATAATGTTTTTTTTATATATATTTTGACAGCATTTTTAAACTTTGGATTGAAAATGCGAGTTTTTTTTTGGACTTGGAGCACCAACTCCAATCAATTTCTCAAGTAAGTTTCATGTTATGGGTTTGAATAAACACTCATATTTAAAATAGAGTAAAGTGACTCTTTCCATTAGGAACGTTTTTTAACTTCGTAATATTATCAGGATCTGTATTGCCATCCAGTGAAGACCTTTTGAGAGTTCAATTTTCAGGAGACATGCTTAAAGAAATATTGGTTTTGTGTTTGTTACTGAGAAACCATGAGCTAAAACCAGTTAGGCTCTAAATGTATTTAATGCTGTGCTGGTAACAAACACCGGGACTGTGACGTTAAGAAAAAAAAAGTCATACAATCTGACCACTTCCATCCATATCTTCCAGTTTGTGTCTGCATTGCAAGCTTGAAAAATATTCTATTCACGAAGAGGTTAAAGGCTTTCACCAATCCTTTGACAATTATGGAATGGAAACTGGATAGATGTTTGAGAACTTGGTAGCACAAGAGGTAATGCCACAGTGAGAACTGTTCTAGTGCCCCCAAAAAACAGTCATGAGTGAGTCTCAAGAGTTCATGCTCCTTGTCACATCCAGCCTCTTAGACACATCTGTCAGATGACTCACTTTTGCTGTTAAATCAGATAACTCATCCCAACAACACCAGGATTCTGAAATTAGTGTCAGTGCATCGTCAGTTTTTGCCACTCATAAAAGAGCTTTTGTGAAACTTTCCAGAGATGACCCCGAAAACTTTTGTACTATTTCACGTATTTTAGGCTGAGTCCCTGTCCCACACACCACTACCTAATTGCTTCATCAGCTCTGTAAACTGTGGCAAAATATTTTAAAACTACCATATCGTCCTCTGTTTGTAATTCAGGAATCTTATTAATCCATGAAATTTAAGATGCACCTCGTCTTCAACACATCACTCACCTTCACCCCTTCTTTTGCTCTCTTCATTTCATTCACAGGAGCCCGTTCACTCACCTCATCTGTCTTCATGTTTTTAAAGTGTCACATCTACATTCACTACACTTAAATCACTCCAAGCCACTCATTCTTTCTTTCTTTGGCATTCATTGCACTTCCCTGCACGGTGAACCCATGGCAGTCTTACCCTTTCACAGTCAGAGCGGTTCCTCAGGCAGACACTGAGATCACAGTGTAGGTACACTACAGAGTAATTAATCATTTGAAAGAGACTGATGGTGAAGCCGGCAGTCGTCGACAAGGCACTGGGGAGCAGAGTGATACCCTCCGACTGTGATGCTAACCTGAGGCACAAGCGGAAACACATTGTACAACCCCCTAGAAACACTTAATACATAATGCTTCTACCAAGATGTTTTGCAGGTTAAAATACAAGTCTAGTTTTGATCAATAAACATAAAGGCAGAAATGCCAAAGTAGACCATTTTCAATAAATGAGGTAAAGGCCTAAACGAAAATAAATCATGTTAGGGAAAGGCCAGCTTTCAGGATCATCGCTCATGTTTATATTTGGTTATAGTGCAGTCAGGGCTTTCATTTCTCCTAATTTCAGGCAAATAAAATGTTTTAGTTTTTCAAATTGTGTGTCATCAGTGTTAGCAATCTGTATTTACAATTTGTAATCTGACAGACATTTGCTACATCCAGTATTTCATTGAGTTTGTGTTTGAACTCAACCTTACAGAAAAATGCATTACCTTGGTGACTAAGAGATTCCCCCCAACAGCAACAAACCCTGACCTTTTAGAAGAACGCCTTTTCCTGGACGTCCTAACATCTTACATGTATAACTTTCAGTTTAACAACAAAGGTCATCGCAGAGATTAAACATCTATGTAATTCATTAATTTGTTTTCACTATGTTTAAGTAAACAGAAATATAATAAATCTTGTTGACGTAAAGAATGGAAACACAACAATGAACCAATTAGATAATTTGAAACTTCATACCTGGAGAAAAGACAACAGGTAGAGTTGGTAAGGTCAGGATGACTGGTCGGGGACAGACAGCAGGAGGTGACAGCAAGGTTTATTTGACTGTCGTTTGTCTTCAGGTTAATAACCACCTTCAGGCTGCCATGGGATGGAAGGGCATCACCAGGATCAACACTCTTTCCCATGATCAGGCTCATTTCTGCTGTGTAGTTTCCAGTCCCACATGAGTCATCTGAGACGTCTGTAACACTAGCAACAAAAAAATAAATGCAACAACTTTTGACCTGAAAATTTTAAACAAATGCATGTGTTGGTTTGTTTTAAAATGAATAGTAATCAACACGGCGCCAATCAGCGATTTATAACAAAACAAAAAAACATAAAACTAATAAAGTTTCAGAAATTTTTTTCTGTTTTTTTTGGTCTAATGTTGGCATTGTGATTAAATCAAAAACCATCTTAAAAACTTTCATGTGAGGGTTTTTTTTTTTTTTTTTTTGTGAAATAACCTAAATTCAAATAGAATTCACTGTAATCTAAACAAAGATGTTCAGACTTTGAAATAAATACACTTTATACTCTGTGCTTATCTTTTACTTTTGGGTTCAAGATATGTTTAAAAATGCAGTCTTTCAATCTTTTTTATCATTTCTATCAACAGCGATGAATGATTCATTCCATAGCTAAACACTAATGAACTAATAAGGGGTTTAGAAAGCATTGGACGGTGTTAAAAAAAAAGCTTCAAAGAGCGAAGAACTTGCTGAGAAATGTCTTTATTTAAAATATATTTCATGTATATCTATACATGTGCTCTAATTTAATGCGTTAAAATAGATCTGCTGTTGAATGAAGGTAGAACTGCACATGTTTAAGTTAATGAACATTTTATTATTTATGACTGGCCTTGATTCAAAATCCTCACCTGCTCAGTATGACTTATAGACAAGACAATTATCTTGTATGCATAATATAAAAAAGCAAGAGCAGTCAGCACTTCAGTGCTCTACAGAAAATCGTTTTAACCCATAATCTAATTAATTCTTTTGCTTTAAAGCCTCCTTTGGAAAACTGAAGTTTTTTTTTTACAATGTTTTCTCAGAGAAAAACATAGCATATGAGTTTGCACAGCCTTTCCTGCTCATATAGAAAAAAAACATTTTATCAGTTTAAGGATATTCCTATAAATGACACTATAAACACAATCAAATTTCAGGTTCTTTGTACATAAAAAGAATAAACAAAGTAGAGTGAAGAAATTACCCTGAAAGATATAGATGAGGCGAGATCTTACTCCTCTGCGTCAGCTCTGACAGGAAGGACCTGTTCTGAGCCTGTGGGTTTTTCTTCTGTGCTTTAGCTGACCTGCTGACACTCAGTGCTTCAAATATCCCGTCTCCGCCTGCTCCTCTGTGCAATAGTTTCTTGCTGTGATTTTCCGTCAGCAAAGCCTGCTCAGTAGACTTGATTGGGGTCTGCACAGTTGTTTCAGGTTCAGTGACAGTGGCCTTTGTTGCAGGGATCTCTGTTGGAAAGTGTCTTTGAGGTGTTCTTTTCACAAACTGTGTCCATGGAGGTGACCTGTGTCTTTCCAAATAAGTGTTGTTATCTGATGTACTCATGGCCTTTTTTGACATTGTCTTATCAACACTGGAATGGTCACGTGTAGATTTACTGGTGACTGGTGAATGGTACAGTTTGAAGTTGTTGGTTTGTCTTGTTGAATTTCCATCTACAGCACAGCCAGAGGTACACTTTTCCACAATGAGAGAGTTTATTTCTGTCATTTCATAGAGGATTCCATGCATGTCCTTTGTTTGATTAGTCACACTTACTGTGTTTGGTTTGTCAGTAGCTTTTTTAATGATGTCTGTGGATAACACCCCTCCTGGTCGAACAGTATCAGTCATTGCGTTCACATTCTCCAGCGTGGGTTTTTTAGGCAAAAGTTGATTCTTATGCTCTCTTTTATCCTGCATGAGATCAACAAAAATCCTCTTAAGTGACCCATGCTTGGCTTCATCTGCCGTTGATGCCGTCTGAACGGATCTGACATCTTGAAATAAAGAAAAGTTCATGATTTCACCCTCAGCAGATGCTTCTGTATGAGCCCTTCCAGCTCTGTGGACTGCTGTGCTGTCTGCATCTGCTTCATTATCAGGAGATGATGCTGCCGTCATATCGAGCAGGATGTCCTGATTTTGTTCAGTAGCTTGAGCAAAAATCTGATGCAGAGGACCCTCCACATTCTGCGCTACAGTTCTGCTTTGTCTTGTCGCAGCAGGAGTGACTTTTCCTGTAGTGACAGCAATGAAAGGCTGCATCCCTGACGAAGAAGGCATATGATTAAGGGAATGCACTGTATGTTCAACAGCAGTCTTAGATTGCTGTTTACTGACAGCCACATTCTCACCCACAGTGGCTAGCAGTAATCTGGAATTTACTTTAGTTTGATTTCTATTACCTTTCCTGGCTGGAGGTGCAAAAGAGACCGGGATTATCTGAAACGGGGAGGTAGCGTTCAATTCAGGGTCATGGATCTGCTGTGTGAATTTTTTGTGGATTCTCAGATCAAAAATGACATAACTATGGGGAACTGAGGGAGTGTTGTTCCTCATATTTTGTTTTAACTGTTTTTCTTCTGTTTTTTCCATGTGGGACTTTAACTCTAAACTCCTCTCTTTGCCTACAGAGCTTAGCTGCATTTTAGGCCCATGTGGCCGACTTTCCTTTGTGACCGACAAAATGGCATCAGTTTGGTGTTTGCTACTAAACTCTGGCATTGCAATATCCCTTTTAACATGAACAAAATTGCTGACAGTACCCAGCAAACGATCCAGATCATTTTCTATCTCTGTGTGTGTTACAGAAGTAAGATTTAATTCCTCCTCTGTGTGCAATTTACTTCTGCCAGTTGTTGGTGTCACCTTCACCATTGCTTCTGTGACCTCATCTGAATAATTTGCTGTTGACACAAAAATTATTTTCACACTTTCATTGTCGTCACTTTGATTTTTCACCGCGGTGGTTCCAAAAAATGTCTCCACCTTGTCCTTTTTGTTGTTTGCATATTCACCATTTGCACTGGCCTGTGGTGTTTTTGTCTCTTGGGGTGATCCGGTTAGTCCTCCAACTTTCTTGAGATTTGGCAGTGGTGACATTCTGCTTAGAGGAAACTGATCAATTTCTGCTTCAGGGTTCATTAATGGTATTAGAGTCTTTACAAATCTCTTCTTGTTACCATCAACAGCTGACAGCTTAAATGAGCATGGCTGACCTGAAATCATGTCAGAGCACAAGGAGGACTGACTTCTGTGAGCGACAGACTGCCCCTGGTGAGGCTGTGACTTGCCCGTTGAGAAGCTGGCCTGGGAAGACAAGGCAGCAACTGTGCGTGGCTTTGCAGATGAGTCTTTAGACATCTGTGGCTGCTGCCGAGCAGGATTCATCTCTGTTGTAATGTATCTTTCCTGCTGTCTTTCATTCTCTGTGTGTGAAATTGAACTGGCCCTCAAAACTGAAGAAATGAGTTTGTGTCTGTGATCTGTGCGGCTGTGAATAATTGATAAACTGAGAAAACTATTTACTGTAAAGTGGGGCTGAGCTGTCTGAATTCCAGCTGTGATTGCCAGGGGATGAGGGGTGAGTGACATCTTATTACTGATACTATGTAAAACAGACTTATCCGACGTGGTCGCGTCACTTTGCTGGGAAATAGTTGGCTTTATTGGGTCTGTAAATTTCAAGGAGCTTACTCCAAAGACAGCAGCAGATGCAGAAAATGTAACTTCCTCCTTTTGTAAATCTCTAGCATGCTTTTGAAGCTTATCCTTGTGGGAAAGCAGATGCAGTTTAATCCGTGTGCGTGGCTCTCCGGAAGGAAATGTGTCTGATCGGTTTGGTCTCTGAGATCTCAAAGCTGAGCGTGGTGGTTTGTGATTAGTTGTCACTGTATAGTAAAACGCCATACTTGTGATTTCTTCTTGTTGCGGAGCATTTTTGCTCTGATGAATGCCTTTCTGCTTGGAGGCGGCAAGGTCTTTCGTCAAACTGTGCAGAGGAGACAGGTTTGCAGTTGTGTGCCCTTTGTCTCTTTTAGGTTCTTCTGAATTAGCTGTAGGTTCCAGAAAAACATTTTTCATGTCCTTCTCTGCTTTCTTGTAACTCCTTATATCTTTAGTACTCCATCCTTTCTTGTTTTCAGCTTCCGGTTGTCCCCTCTCCAAAAACTCTCTTATGAATTTAGAAGCAGAATTCTCTATTTTTATTGTTGTTACTCCTCCTTTTTCAGCATCCGTCTCTCTGCTGCCATTCCCTTGTCTTAGATCTTTGTCTGGTCTTGAGGTCTCATGTTCTCCTCTCCTTTTCCTGGCATTGTCTTCTTCCACATCTTTTGCCTCCCCGGCAATGTTTTGAATTATCTCTGCTTCAGAGGTAATTATTGTTTTCAGTTTCACACTTTCTGTCTCTGGCACTTTAAAAACTTCCTCTCTTTTGTTTTTTAAATTGCTATCCTTTCTGCTCTCCTGACTCTGAAACTTCTGCATGTCTTCAGTCTTTGTACCCCCCTGATTTTCTGCAGATATGGCGTCATTTGTGCCTTGCAGCTTCAGACTGCGGACATTTTGTGATTCTGTAAACTGATTTTCGTTGGGTCTGATGAAAGCCTGCTGTGTTTTTGTCAAAAATCTTTTGTTGCTGAAATCAGATGTGCTCTTGTGAATGATTGGCGTGTGTGTCTCTTTATTAAACAAGGAAGAGACAGGTAAAATTGTCTGCATCCACGTGGACATATCCTCACCATAGTTCTGTCTTAATTCTGTGGTAAGGAACTTCACAGGGAAAAATGTTCTTGTGGCAAAAGTTGAGGTAAGCTGTTGTTTCATAAATTGTTTATCCCCTGGCACTAAGGGATCAAAATATGACTGTTTAATAATTCCGTGTTCTTTGGTCGATTTCTGAGAATTCTGCCTGTCTGTAAAGGCTCTGTTTGCTGTTGTCAATAGAAGCTTAATTGCAGAACTCTTTGGTACCAAAGTGGATATTGGTTTTTTGGTCTCAAAGCTCCCTTTTGATCCAATTTGGCTGCTTGATACAGGGATGAAAGCATCAGCTCTAACAGTCAGCAAAGGGGATATTGCCGTACGAGCTTCAATCAAGTTCATTTTTGCGGTTGGATGGGATACAGTGCTGTGATCTGTCCCTCCAGAGGGGACACTTTTCTGACTGCTGTATGGGGTTACGGTAAAGAGAGGCACTGACCTACTACTGCTGACGTGATGGCTCTCAACGAGTGTTTTAAAACCATATGAAGCTTTGTCGCTCTTTGTAAAAGAAACCTGTTTTGATTGATGGATCCCGATGCTCAGCTGTTTTCTGAGAATCTTTTGCTCTCTCACTAGCTTTCCATTAGTATGAAAGGACTTTGATGAGGGATAAAGTGTGGTGGTTGCTGAGCCGAATTTCGCTGTGAAAAATGTTTCATCGAAAAAGGTGGGCCTTGATTGTTCCTTTGTATTTTCTTCTGTTACTAATGACATCTCAGCATGAGACGGTGTGTCAAACACAACCTTTTTTAAGTCTGTGTGAGAAAAGATGTGAGAATTATCCACAGTACGAGGATTTAAAGATTTATTGTGTGACAAAGGAAGCAACGTCTTATTAAAAATGGGTAAACCTCTGTCATTGACACCCGTGTTTTTTTCACTGATCTCTTTGTTCAGTTCTTCTCTATGTTTTCCACCTGTCTGCTGATGCAAATTTTGTAATAAGGTTGTAAGATGCTTGAAATCTAAAAGAAGCACCTCTTTTTCTGGATGGCCTGAAGAGCCATGGGCGGACAGAGCATTTTGAGCTTCAGATTCTTCAGTGGATGGCCCCCTTACATCTTTCCGGCAGGTGAAACACAAGTCCGCTACAGTGTTTCCTCTCAAGGAATCATTTACTGGATCACTTTGGAAGATGGATGGCACAGTAGCGGACAGTTTCATAGCTTTCCCCAGGTTTGCAATACCTTTGCCTTGAGATCGTTTGTCATGGCTGTCATTATGAAACACGGACAGGTTCTCAATTACTCGGGGATCAGATGCAGATAGGATTGGAACTCCTTGCCCTCCATCAGCAAATGTGTTAGAGTTTCTTGGATTCCTGTTATCGCGCAGTGCATGAAGCAGAGGATTGGCTTTTGTTGCTTCTGCTGACAAATGAACCTGCAGCTCAGAGGCGTCATTCATCACTGATTCCAGTGGAGCTTGAGTAGAGAAGGCTTCCTTCTTGTGAACAGACTTGAATTGGACTTCAGCATTGGCGTCAGTCCTCACAGCGGCTGGAATCTTTTTTGTCAAAGTTGCTAGGTTGTGAACATTTCTGGACACCAAATGCCCAGGGCTTTCAGCTTCTTTAAGTGTTTGCATTGTCTCAAAAGCATGAGTCGGTCTGACCTCAAACAAGACTGCCCTAGAAATCCTGGCAGTCATCAACAATGCAGAGAGTGGATGTGTATTCTCTATCAGTGTTGCATCTGTGCCATGATTAATTGTGTTTTCCTTTTTCCAAAGCTGGTCTTTTGTGACAGTTGTGCTTTTTGCTTGCTGGTTAAAATCACTTTGGAAGTCTCCCTTTTCTGCTTCAACTAAGCAGAAAAAAACAGTGTATCAGTCAGTTTCCCTCCATTAAATCTATTCCTGTCACAAATATGCAAACAAGTAAGAACAAAGTAAAATAATTTATAAAAATGTGAAACATTTTAGCACTCAATCTTCAATTGAGGACCAAACATTAAAAGGGATGACATATTTTCTCCATATGTATCAATACAAATTTGATTTTAAAACATAATCAGCTAGTACACATATAGCTCCATAAAACAACCTTATTCATTAAAATAGTTTTCAAAGTTTTCTGACTCTTTGCAATTCATAGAACTTGAAAATAAAAAAGGCAAGTAGTTAGCTTCAATGTAAGAGGCAAATTAATGTAAAGATTTGTCACATGAGTCTTTTTCACATTAGTGTGTCATAGTGTATATTTAATTTCAAGGACTCCCATGCTTGCATTAGAATCATGGCAGCATAGAACAAATGAGAGCCACGAAACCAACTAAAGATTTTTTTTATTTAAATATACAGAAGCACATATATTTTATGGTTTAATAAATAATAGGAAAATTTTAATGGTTTTTTACCTTGTTTATACATAATACATTTAATCATTCTAACAGCCCATAGCTAATTGTGAACAGAATGGCAAGTACCTCTCAGATTATGTCATTAATATTGGACTTAATTTGTTTAGTTATTTTGATGTTTAATCATGTTACATGTTCTTGTAATTAAGGGGAACAGCAACAACTTGTATCATATAAGGTCTTTATTGATATAATTTGAAAGTCATTCAAAAGAATGTTTTAAGGAAATGCAATGTGATTGTGAAATGTTATTTTTCTTATCAGAAAAAAATAGCACAGACAGACAGCTTCATCCTTTTGATGAAGGAGAGTAATTTGAGTCAGTAATTGTCAACAAACTTGCATCTTTTTCTCACAAATCAAACTTCAGTAAAAAATTTAAATAATGTGCTACCACTAGCTCGACAAAAATAAATGCAAATACATTTACCTACCAGAAAACAGGAGAAATCCTAGTATGAAACTGCAAAGCTTCTGCATTTCAACTCAGTCTTGTTACAGATGCTAAAAACTGAGGTAACGACTCCTCTCGCTAAGGCTTGGTGTCATTGAGCACAAGGGATTTGCTTGTCTGCAGATATAACCGGTCACTGTCATCACTTGTGTCCTCTAAAATAGAAAATAACATGGATATAGTTTCAAAGTAGCCTGTCCTCTCTACAATGGCTAGCAGGTTGAAAGAGTTTGAAGATGAAAAAACTGCATTTATTTTTGAATAACCATACTACAAAAAAAGTAAAGCTACTTTTATTACTTTAATTTTTTCAGAAAATATGGCAGCAAAAAATGACTTTTTCTTTCATCTCTTCTCTTAAAAATGTGAAATTGGAACAGGCCCATTAATTCATTTTCCAATCCGTTTTATCCCTTTCGGGGTCACAGGGTTGCCTGAGCCTAACCCGGCTACTCATGGGCGAAGGCAGGGTACACCCCTGGACTGGTCGCCAGTCTGTCGCAGTGGAACAGGCCCATCTCCTTGGAATATCAGTACTTGGTGTTGAACCTGTATCAGTGACGTTAAAAAGGTTGGTCAATCAAAAGCTTTACGACAAAGAAACAGACTGGTGAAAAACATTTTGGCCTGCAAATCTAGCACTCTGGCTAACCCCACAATCTTCATATTTTAAACATAACTAATGTGAACACCACTGTCATCTTTATTTGGGAGATAATCGAAGCAAATAAACTATAATTGCTCTGCTCATAGTTTTGCTTAAATTCTCCAGATTTTTTCCCCCAGAATCCTTCACGCCAGACTTTTTGCAATCCACTAATAGCCTTTATGGCCTTTAACCAGAGCTTCTCTCTCTTTTTTAATTAGGTAACTATTTAACTTTGTGTGAGTATTGCCCTAACCTTTTGCTCACTTCCTGCCAGAACTGGTTAGTTGCCATGGTTGCAAGGGGGCATTGTGATTTGATAACTGATGAAGTCACAGAAATTGCTGAATCAAGAGGTCCCGAAGTCATTTGTTCAGTATGCTGGGTGTGGGTTTCTCATGGGCATCATGGTGAAGGTAGAAGAATTCACTGGGATCACAGTCGTGCCAAGGCTTGATAGGCTGATGACGGAGGGGTAAAATAAACGAAGGGAGATTGACCTTAGTAGAGAGAGATGCAGAGCACTAAGGGCTGGAGCTTATTGCCTGGATGCGCAGGTCAGATCCAGGACGTCACACAGCACAGGTTGAAGAGGGGATGGGCTAAGGAGGTGGCAGGACAGAGAGTTGCAAGATCTGTTTAATGCTGCTCCCAAAATGCCACCGCTCTGATACCTAAATGTAAGTTTTGCAGCAAATCCAGTAGGTGCGGCATTTGTAATCGGGAGGGGGCAGTCACATTTTTACATGCTGCGTGGTGGCCACGGAGGTATTAATAAAAAGTTCAACCTTTAAGACAACTAGACGACTTTTCTTTAAAAGTTGAAATCGGTCGGTGGCTGCCTGGGCATATTTCGAGGTCACGTGGTGGCTGTCCAGTGACAGGCGGGGATGACGCCATTATGAAATCGAGAGCTGGGCAGCCTCAGGGAGGTGGCAGCTGGAATCGCTGGCCGGCAGCAACTCTGATTGGACGATGTGTAAATGCCTGTGGATGGCAGCTGTATATATTAAGTGCCACCAGCCGCAGGCCACCCGGTAGTCTGGGGGTAAGAAAAAAGTGGGCCATTCTGCATGCCTGATAGCTGCCTGACTCCCACTGTTTACATTCATGACCGTGCCAACAATTTTCAAAAAATCAGGCGGTGGCATGAAATTTAGAAGATTCTCTCGATGTCTCCCCATCACATGGTGGCAGTTGTATTTGTGACCATAGCATTAAAGTTTTAATTCCTATTGAAATAGAAAGTGCCTCCACATAAAAGCTTCTTTTGCTAAAAAACGAAACTTTGAACCAAGTGAATCTTCAGTCCTCCGCTAGTAATTTTCATATGGATAAACTTTTTTACCACAATTACATTCAGCAGCTTGTGATGCTTTTTCAAGTTTAAAACTACTTCGGCCCATTGCCATTTTGAACCTACCATTGAAAAAGACTGCATGAGAACCTGGGCCTGGATCTTCCCAGTTTCCTAAGAACGATTGCTGCATTTTGTTGCACAGCTGCCCTCTCAACATCTCCTGCTGCGTGTCGCAGCAGAAGCAGCACAGCATCAGCACCAAGCAGGCGGGTGGGCAACTCCCTTCATATCAAAGCAATGGCCTAAGCACAGAGCTGTGTTTCCTGAAATCGCCTCATTAGAGATGGAACGCAGCAAATGACATAAAACCAACAGTCCTGTGTCGAATAATAGATGAAAGAAAACAGGAGGTGAGTGCAAATGAAACATTTTGGCAAACACAAAGAACAGCTCATGTTCTTCATACTGCATTTGCAAACATAAAGCAAACACAGACACTGTTTAAATTTATCCCAAGGGGGCAACACCAAAATTTTATTCAAGGGCTAATGAGAGGACTCCAAATGCTAACACAGTAATCGTGCCTTACTTTTATCAGACTTCAGCAGCTCAGTCCATGTCAAGTGACTGGCAGTCACTAAAACTACCAGTCTTTAGCCTACTCTGTGCCAGCCTGTGCTCCCTGGGTACATAAGAACAAAAATAATAAGACATCAAGCAAGGTGATGAGACAAAAAAAGCGAAATAATTAGTCATGTGAGACCCAAAACAGGCACATTAAAGATAGAACAAATGTGGCCTTTCTTAGATCTCTTTCTGCATTTTATAAATTACAACAGTTGCTGGTATCTCGACTCATCAGAGCCACAAATCAATATGGAGTTGTGGGAAGAGAGGAATCCATTGAGGCTGCATGTGAAAGAGCAGGAAGACTGCTGGGTCTTATCTATTTCACTTGGCTGTAGATGCAGTAACTCACTGTCAGCTGCTGGAGTGTTGACAGGAACACTCTTTCCTGAATAACATGTCAAACGGCTTGTGGGGACTGGTGGAGGATGGTGCTCAACACATCTCTAGCTCTCCAGGGAACACGAAGCATTAGCTTGCATCTCAAAAAGAAAAATAAAATACAACACAAAAATCTATTTTCTGGTTTTATTCTTTTGCTTTAATGTTTTTTTTAATGATTTTTGCCTCAGCATCAGTTGTTCTCTATGTACTTTTAGCTTAGACTTTTCTATGCACCGGACATACTGTATGTTTGAAATCGGTTTATAGTGCACTGGTTTACTTACACAGGTGTGAACAAACTTTTTGACTTGTGGGCCTCAAAAGGTTTTAAAATCTGGCAGAAGGGCTGGACCAGGAGCAGAGAATGAAATAACATGGAATCTAGACAAAAACATGTTTTAATTATGATTGAAAAATAAAAAAATACATATATACACACACACACACACACATGTATGTGTATATATATATATATATATATTTTTTTTGTTTGTTTGTTTTTTGTTTTTTTTTTTGCTTCCACTTTAGAGCCAATTGCATCAATGGGTTGATGGAGAAACTCTGTGTTTTTCCACCAATTTCATGAGGTGTTTAAATTATCCATGACAGTCTGACTTGGAAGATGCAAATGAAACTCAAAACTACAACAAAACCTTCCAATGCAGAAAGACTTTCTGCACCAAAACAAAGGTCAATGTATTTGTAAACAATCAATTAATTTATCAATCAAGCTCTACTTGACTTTTGTTGTTAATCACTTTTTCATGACTCAAATGTGACTTAGTGTGTCTGTTTTTGTTTATTTTTTTCCAACTATCTTTTAATCAGTCCTTTTCATTGTCTCTGTAATGAGTTTGATAATTCTGTGGTTTTTTTGTCTCGAATTGTCCAATTAAGGCTTGAAATAAACCAGCTCAATCAATATTGCACCATGTATAACAGGGAAAATGAACTATTTTTATCAGTATAATTTATTCCAGTTTGGTGGGCCAGATTAAATAGTTTAATGGGCCACATATGACCCCGGGGCCGTAGTTTGCCCACCCCTGGGTTTACAGAAAAAAAGCACTTAGGTCCAATTCAATTAGGTTTAGCTTGTTGTTAGTGTATGTTTTTGTTGTTGTTTTGCTTTAAATTTTTTCACCTTTAACCTGTGAGCGAGAGGAAGCATATTTTTTTCATGTCTAAATGCATCTGTTACAAAAAGAGGATTTTTTTTTTGCTGTTTTTTAAAGTGTAGACTGACAAAAAGCAAACAGTGAACAAACAATGAAGATAGCAATTCATAAAATGTATTTTTTAGTCACCTTTTTATATTCACATAATGTACTTTTTATGTAAAGTCTTGTTTTCTTTGGACTTTTGAGTAAATGCTTTCAGTTACACATATTTGATTGTCTGGTGTTCATTATTTTCTCTCTGGGGCAGTTATCATTTTTGATTTGTGGAAGATATCAAAGCATGATACTAAGCTATAAGACTTTAATTTAAAGCATTTCAGGTGGCTGGAATGCTACATGGATGAGCTTTTAATTCTGTCACTTCTTGGCTTTTGTAGGCATGTTTTTCAGTCCCTCCTAAATGATTTTAGGATCTTTAAACATGCCTTAAAATAGAATCGTTAAGAGGAAGGCCATGTTTGTTTTTTGCACAGTGAAGAAAGTAAAGTAAAATGTCTTAAAAACTACATGAATCAGATATAACAGCAAAATGAGGGAAAAACAGCCATGTAAGTTGTGATTGAACATCAAAACCAAAGTGAACAGATGAAGGATTATGGAACTGAATTTCAAGAGATCTGAAACTGCTGTATTACCACACACATTAAAACTGAACAGCACCTGAAGCTATTGTTTAAATAAACAATTATGACACAAACACAATGCTGTTTTTTAAGGTTTTTAATAAACCTTCAGGGAAACAGTGATACTGTGATTAATACCTCAAAATGCTTTTTTTTTTTATTATTTATGAGTAGAGATATTCTTTTAATTAAAGAAAAACACCAGCAAAAATCACAAAAGCAACAATCCTGAAACATTAAACATGACAGTGGCATCTGTTAATCAGCTGAACAAAATGCTTTAGAGTGCAAGTGTGTAGTGAAAAAGCAAAAAAAGATGGAATAAAAGATCCCTCTCTGTTCTCACCCCACTTCAACTCGATACCTATCTTCCAAGTAAAAAGAGCTAAAAGTGCTATTTTCTGAATAAAGACAAAAATCGATAAAAGCAACTAAGCAACAAACAAGACACAATCCTATTTAGACAACACTGTGGATTTTGCTTTTTATTTTGGATATAAGAAAGAAATCTAGAGACTCAAAAGTTTGAAAGATCAAAGCAAACTTACAAAGTAGGCAAGACAAATAGAAAAATGAAGATTTCCAATCTTTCTTTTTTTATTGTATTTCATATTGTGTGTCCCTAAGCTAACCTCACATTTATGATTTGTCCATCAGCAACCTTCAGCAGTTGCAAAGTAAAGTAGTAAAAAATGGCTAATATTCCTCACCTTAAGTAGTGTTATGAAAAAGGCCTTTCATCTAAATCTGTGCAACTATATATAGATGTTATTGTGAAAGGTTTAAAACCAAACCAAGTCATTAGGGTAGTCGCAACAGGCCAGACATTTTGTTTGTAGCAATGAATTAATGTGTGTATCTGTGAAGTCCATGTGCTTTGCAGTGTTTCTAATGAGGTGTATCATGCAAACAGGTCACCTAAATAAATGTGTCTATACCCAAGAATTTCGATTTCGATTTCTCCCTATTTCTATTCATGACAACAACAGTGCTTCTGGAAAGAAATATACCACATTGTAAACCAAGTTAAAAAAAAGAACACTTTTTAGCTCCTCACTGTTTCTTTTCATCCAGCTCAATGCCATAAAAGGCTGCTTGCACATGTTTGGTTTAATCTGCCACGGGTGCAAACAAGGGCAACCAGACAGGCGTTCCAACACTCACATCACAAGCTAGTTGTTGGTGGAAAATATTGACTTAAGCCAAAGAGCCAACTGTTGGTACCAGGGATGGAGGAATTTGCTGATTTATTATTTGGATATTACACAAAAAGAAATTGAAAAATGAGTCAAAAATGTTTGTCTAAATAAGAAAAACTAATTCTTAAAAAATACCAGCATGATACATGATACAATAGCCTACCATTGTTGATGCGAATGGAATTAAGTGTGTCATCTTCCAACATATATCTCAACTGAATACAATTCTAATAATTAATGCATGATTTGAAGATGAGATATTTCCTTTACACACACATTTCAGTTCATGTTTCCTCTCTGCACTGCTTCCCTTTTTGCCGCAGTGTTTGCAGTCACCAAAAGCCATTATTAAAATCTTTGACCTTCAAAATTTGAAGTATAATTATTATTATAGTTATTTGTCTTCCACAGCCATTTTGATTAGCAGAGAATTATTTTATTTTATTTTTGTTATTTCTGAGCAAACAAGTGATGCAAATGGCAAAAACGTCTGTTTCAATTGTGTTGCCAAATTATTATTTTTTTTTTTTTTTATTGGAGACCACTTTGTGATTATGTTTGACTTTTCCCACTTGAAAACAAAATGTTTCTTTATGCAATAGATTATCTATGACATGATTTGTAATGAAATATCAACTTCTACCATTAAAAAGTCTGGTAACACTTTAGATGAAGTGCTGCAAAACACTCAAAATAATGTTGAAAAAGAGCCAATAATAATAATAATAATAATAATGTTACTCTTATGAGACTCATTCAAATGCCTCCAGGTTGGTTGGCTCCTTTAGTCTGGGGAGAATATAAAAGTATGAAATGTAAACACAGACAATAGATTAAAAAATTGAAATGATTCTTTAAGTGTACCAAAATGACACAGTTTTAACGATTTGAAACGTTAAACAAATTCAATAATAAAAGTCGAAGCATAAGCCAGTGCTGCATCTTTTGTGAAGATAAAATCTAAACAGGATACGATGCAATTTCCTGGACAGACTCTTTGAGCAAAAAACAAGGAATATTGATTTCCCCATCAGGCTGCTGGGATTAAAAGTCTAAAATGTCTTTCCATGTTAATTTTCACAAGGTGTAAAAGGGAGCTGGTTGTGAGTGGTGTCTCATGTGATATTAACACCTAGATATCACATGCTGGTTTATTAATAAAGATAGCACATTTTGTATTCCTGTGGGGATCTTCCAGGAAATTAGGCTTTTAATATGATTGGAAGAATGTGTGAGAAATTTTTTAAGCCTCGGATTTAAAAAGAAAAACAGAGAAAGTACAGTACTTAAAAATAGTACAATAGAAAAAATTGTTGGCAATTTATCTTGTATTCAGATTGGACACATTAGGTCCATTTAAAGTGAACCAGAGTTCGTTTCCTCCGATAATCCAGAACAAAGTTTCAGTCTGAATACACCCAAGTGAACCCTGGTCCGGTACAAGAAACAGCTCTCAGACCCATCTTTTGAGGTGGTCTTTGTTCGTTTCCAATCAGACTGAGCTTTGGTTTGGTCTGAGATTCCTCAGTCTGAACATAATTTGCTCCTGAAGCAGAATAAGATCAAATAGGCCACCGTAGCCAGTAGTCACATGATGTAAACAGAGTAGGGATAATGCAACGGATGAACCGCAGACGATTATAAAGCAGCGATTGTTGTGTTATTGTCGTGTTAAAGTCTAACTCCTTATTTGTCATAATGTGTATTTTAACACAGCTCAAAATGCTTCTTATGTGCTTTTCTATGTCTCGTTACACAGCACGCACGCCCACCGCTACTGTGACGTCATACCAAAAGCCACCTTGTAGTTTCTTAACAGAATTCTCTTCAAAACAATGCCGTAACACCACAGCAGACCCAGCAACTCAAATGTGGTTGGATGAATGTGGGTTCATTAAAACAACATTAATGTGATACACATTGTAATACTTTGACCACTAGGTGTCACTGCAAATTGCAAATCTACCTACCTGTAGCATAGTGAAGTCTCGCGGGATTTGTGAAATGAGGTATGAGATTCAAGATGGCTAAAGTAAAGCAATGAATCAATTAGTTTCCCAGCCTTTTGTGATTTATTTAAACATTTAACAACTTCTTCAAGAAAGAACATTACACACATTGCTTCTCACTGTTTTACCGACAATTAATATGTCACAAATACTTATCATCCTACTTTCATAGCTGTTGTCTCGCCAGTAACCACCTTGCAGCATGCCTCCGCCGTACCAAAGTAGCACTAAAAAGTGTTGTACTTCACGTTGAAACAGACATTCAAAATTGAAATTGTCAATGAAATATAAAGTTTGAATTGCTGAGTTGAGTTGCATTTCCTTGCCTTTGTAATTCCTGGCCAGTGAATGAAGAGATCTTTAATGAAGTGGTTTTGTTTACAAGCTTTAGTACGAAAAAAAAAAGTCCGCTTGTAGGCACTCTGAATACAGACCAAACCCAAGGTTCAGGACTCAGTCCGGACCAAATGAAGCGGTCTCGATCCGGACCAGAGGATTTTCCTACTCTGAATACACAGGGCTTTTTTCATTTTACTACCTGTCCTGGTTTACATAATTCCTCAGAATGTAGGCAGCTTTGATCATCAACTGCTGCTGTGGCATTGAGATGCACCTCATTCTAACTTTCAGAGTGAGGTGGGGAAAACAAAAAAATGAAATAAATAACAATAGTAATAATAAAGATTTATTTAAAGCTGATCATAAAGGTATTTTGTTATGAAGCAGACTCTAAGACCTTTGGATAAATGTGCCTTTAATTTCAAAATTAGAAAACATTTGTAGCATCTGTTATATTTACTCTTTTAAATGTCTTTTTTTGGAACAGTAATCACACATCTGCACAAAGCTAGAAAAATAAAAGTTAAATAAAAGAATGGAAAAGGTTGAATAACCTCTGTTTAAGTCATACACACACTTGAAGAAGGCAATAAATGATGGTTTGAGTTGTATTTGCAACGAAAAAAAAAAAAGAACTTCTATAAATTCCGGTTATTACTCACCCATTGCATCTGCCATGAAATTGCAGCACCAGGCATTCCTTTCTGACTGTAAAATGTGGCAGCATTTGCAACTGAACAACAGCCTGCATGGAAACTGGACATGTCAACAACATTTTCTGGTTTTCATCTGAAAGCAAAAAAAAACAGATCAGTGGGACACCAAGGACACAACTCTCTACCCAGAGATTGATCTACTATGTAGGCATGGTTGCATAAACATGACATAAACCTGAGAACATGAATGCATTATAACAATCGGGCATGGAAATAATTCAAATAAAAACTGATTGGGCCAATTTATCTGTATCAAGGGCTGAAAAAAACAAATGATTTTAAGGAAGTAAAGAATTACCCCCCAAAAATAGTTTTTTAATCCCACGTATTGAAGTGGAACGATGAAAATAAACATGGTCATAAGCAGAGACAGAATGATCCTGTATAAGTTTGTCATTGTATCTAAATTAGAAAATTATTCAAGGAAAGAAAGGGAAATTTAGATCCCAAAGTGTTTGAAATGTTTGTTTAAAAAACAATGATAGACTGTTGAAGATTACTTCCATGCTTTTTAAAGCTTTACAAGTTTTAATATAATCTCCAAAAGGCACATGTAAAGCCTGCACCTGCACATGCACTAATCTTGAAATTATAATAGTTTTACATTTAAAAGCTGAGAAAGTACATAAGGTTTGAACAAATTTTCATTTCATTCAGTTTTCAGAAAAAAGGCTGTTTGCTGCCCTTGCTTACATTTGTTTTGTTATATTTTTTCTTTTGTTAGACATCGGTGCTGCACTTTCCTGACACTGTTACAGCGTGATTCATGAGAGTGTTAATAATGACAAGATGTGACAAGTTAATCATAACCTCTGTAATCTGACAGGAGAAAATAGTTTTCTTTTGTTTTCTGTCATGCACAAAAAATATGGCTTTTTTTTTCGAGAAGTACCTTTGCTTGCTCTGGCACTCAACTCCATCTCTGGAGTGATCATTTTTTCCTGCTTAAGCTTATCACACAAACTGGACAGAAGACGAGTAAGTGCTGAGTGATCTTTGTAGCTTAGGCCATGATTGTCTGTGTGTCCCCCTTGTCTCTGGGTTCATCTGTCAAAGCTTTACTGATGGTTGACTGTTACCATTCCCTCTGGTCTCCTTACCTCCTCTCTATGCCATTGCTGCAGATGATACTAAAGCCATTGTTCAATCTGAAGAGTCTGCTCTGTCCCTGTTAGAAGAGAACCGATAGAGCCAAAAGATAAAAAACGTTATATCATCACCTTAGAGCAGAGAGGCTTTACACACACACACACACACATACAAAATACAAAAATACAACGCTTCTTTTCTTTTTGCAAAGCTGTCCTTGTTCACTGGTTTACCATCAATCTGTTACAATAGAAAGCTCAGATTCTTGCCCTTTTCCTGTGGCACCTCTAAGACAAACATGACACTTTCATCCATTTAAGCCAGGGGTGGCTGAGCTCTACAGCATAGAGATCCACTATGACACAAATGCAGATGGCTACATTATTTAAACTAGTTCCCCATTTGGTCTATTTTCAAAGCGTTCCCAGTGCTCTTTTCATTGCAATTATGCCATGATTATTCCAAATCAAAAATCTGTGTATTTTTCTAGGACATTGCTTCTGCAGAGTGCAGTAGTTCATTAGAAATTTGTCTAGTTGTGTTTGGGACCGTTGGCGTGGAATAAGGCTTCCCTTATTTCTCATAATCCCTTTGTTTAGACTAGGAGTGTCCAAATCCAAGCACCGAGGGCCAGACTCCTGCTGGTTTTCCAGAAACCCTGCCTTTTCTGCTGTTTATTACCTGGATCAGATGTGTTTAGCCAATAAGGCGCTTAAATGGCTTGTTGGTTGGAAAACATGTAAGACTTGGGCCCTCGAGGCCTGGGTTTGGACACCCCTGGTTTAGACTCTCTCCCACTAGTTTACAACCCGTCACAACCCCAACCTAACGTTACTGGTGAAATACAAAGGACGAGCAATATTGGAGCTATCCAGCCATACAGTTTTGAGCCAGATGCCAGCTCAGAAAAGAAAAACAAAGACATACACGGATCTAATCGTCTTAGAAATGTAAAAGTGCCGCATTGACAGGAAACCTTCATATTAAGGTGGGGGCCGGAAATGGCGTGTGGGCTGCCAGTTTGAGATCCCTGCTCTAAAGTGTACTTGTGTAGGAGTGCTTGTGTGCAACAGACTGGTAGTCTGTCCAGGTTGTACCCTGCCTTCACCCAACAACAGCCAGTATAGGCTCTAGCAACCTGTGACTCTGAAAGGGATAGAGAAGGATTAAGAAAATTGATGGATGGAATCAGATTTACAAGGTTCTGAAATTATATTTTTAGTAACTGCCGTGCTGTCTCAAGCTTCTTCTGTCAACTTTGATAATTTGACTCCTCAACATTAGTCATGAGTTCCTGTTTGAGCTTGGTGGGCTGTCTTTTAAAATCAAGCAACTTCACTTCCATTGCTAATCTTTTTTTTTTTTAAACAGCAACCTGTGTTTCACCTTGAGCACAGTGTGACTCATCCAACGCAATAAGAAAAAGGCAGTTTTTTTTTAAGGAGGTGCAACTGCACTTCAAATAAGTTGTTAATATAATTAATTTAGGCCTCAAAAGTGTGCCTTGGTTCTAAAGGAATGCTTTAATCTTTTTCACCCTTCTTTTTTTGTCACACACTCATCCATGTGACTTGATACTTCTTGTTAACACCTCACAATGAGTGAGACACTGAGCCAGTTTGATTCGAGTTAGAAATGGCGTAACCTTCTTTAAAAGTTTTAAAGAGATAGTGGTGTCTAGCCCTAACAAGCTAAATGACCCTAACAACCTTTGAACTTTAAAATTGACAAATAACAAATAGTGCACAATACATGAATTTGTTTATTTTATTACTTTACTTTATGACTTTATTTTACCCCCAAAAATATTTGATTCCCCTTCTTTTTGTTTGCTTGTGGGTTTACATTTTCCTCACTGCATAACAATTTCTGCTAACCCAGTTAACAAGCTACTCAAATGGGCTATATTTATTTTTTTGCCAACTACATGTCTGACAAACTCAACAGGCTACTCGCAACCTCATTAAATTGTCTGCCATTTTCTATGGTTTAAAGTTATATTTTTTCAGTTGGCCAAAATATGTTTTTAAGCAACAAAAATCCCTGAAAAATAAAATAAGGAAGAAAATCCTCAAATAACCCCCGCAAGTTGCAGAAAGACACACAGCTACAGGCAAAGCGATAAAAGCAATCGATCTTTGATTTTAAGAAAAAAATGTTTTTATTTATTTACATAAATTATCCTGATAATTCATCTGCTCCTATAAAACACAAATATTGATGATTATCTGTTTGACCATTCCAATGACCCAATCTTCTCCATTGAGGGTTGGATGGAGTGGAACATCGGCTTCCACATAACCCGGGTCATGAAATTTTGAAAAAAAAGGATAAAAGGGCACATTTTATTACAAATTTATAGTGTTCTACTTTTTTTTTTTTTTTTTTTTGGGGGGGGGGGGGACTTTACAACTAAATGCCTCATTACTTGGTCTGTACAAGGATAACCTGGTGCCAACAATTAGACAATCAGCAGGGAATTTTCAATTCACGGTTTCCACTGTGCCTTATTTCACCACGAATAATCGTCAGAAATAAGACAACGTCTTTGATGAGAGCTAAAAATTATTCAGGTACCAGAGTTGTCCAATTGACTTTCATAAAGGATGGGAGGTCATCTGACTTTTTCCTCATGCACCACATGAAAACTGTCACTACCTCTCACCATCTTTCCCCTCCCAGGTTCAATTTCCTGTATCTTTTCAGAGAATGTCCTTACCTGAAAAAAAAAGAGATTTTTATCACCAGTTCTTTAATGTGCATCACTACCTTCTGTGAATCCTATGAAAGAATTTTAAGGGTCATTTTACTTGTTTACTGTTTTAAGTCTATTGAGTTTTCACAACATAGCAATGTAGAAATAACTAAAATTAAAAATAATTTCACGTTAGGCTTTAAAACTTTAAAATACTAAAAGAAAAATACATATAAAATGAGAAGAAATGATATTAAACTTTATAGTCATTACACATGTACAACAACGTAACAAAATGCAGTTTGTGTCTACTGGAGTGCAAACAAGCAGTAAAGTGCAGTATGTAAACATGAAACAAAAGGAAGTTAAATATGCACATAGATGTTTAGTCTTGTTGTGGTAAAGACTACTTATTGAAGATGTAGTTCCTGCCACAAGCCCAGTCTCCGCCAGTCTGGGTCCTATACCACTCATTCCTGACAGACTGACAGAGAATGTTGCATTAGTTCCTATGTATTTTTATCGCAGTTCAGTCATTTTTGTGGAAAAGCGGGTGAGGTAAAACAGCACCAAGACAATATTATGAAAAAAAACTTGCCTTTGGTGAGTGTGTTAAATAATGACAGACCCCTTACCAGCCTTATATTACTTTGTTAAAAAATATTTTTAAAAACCTTGCTAATAAGACTGACAAATTATTAAAAACTAACATTAGGCTACGTGTTAAAATACCTCAAGCTATACTCACTTATGATCTTCACACCAACAGTTAAATATTGATGAATACAAATTTCTCTTGCAAAAAGTATGAAAACAGCTCTCAGCCACGAGAAGAAACAGAGGCACAAAACTATCTTGTCTCTAAAAAAAAAAAAAAAAAAACAATCTAATGAAACAAAAGACAAATGGAAACCCCTGTTGATTATCTCAGTAGCCATCATTCAAAGAGCACATTTGTTCCGCCTTTGTCAAGGATTTATTCCACCTGCTGTGGGAAATGCACAGAAGTTAAAAATCAGAAAAGCGCCATTTGACCTTCATTTCACCTCTGTTCCAGTATACAAGGAAGTTCCAGAACAAAAAGATCGATGTGTGAATGGAAAAGCCAAAATAAAAACATTACTTTTAGCCATGGTCATGCTGTCAATTAACTGATCATAAAATGCTGGATTTCTGTGTGTGAGCACTCTGATGTGTAAAGATAGGGTATTTCTGATAAGTTTATATGAAAAAGGAAACAGTGACTGATGCAAATATGGACCATAAATAATGCTTTTTATAATCTGGTCATTTCATTTGCAAAAGGAAGTTTACATTTTTTTAAATCATTGCAGACAACATTTTGACGATTCGTGATTCATAAAAAATCTTATTTTGTCACAGCATGGGCACACATGTTAGCTGTAAATATCTCAACTGACATTCCACTGAATGACCAAAAGCCGAGCAGCACATTTCATGTGCATAAAACAGATTAGAAAAAAAATAAGAAAGTATAATAATTTATAGTACTGGAGTTAACAATGAAAAACAGAATCTATCTGCAGGAGTGCATATGGAGGAGAACATTTACTCATAAAGCTGCAGCATGTCCTTTATTTCCACCAAGTCATCGCTGTGACACTTCACAGCAGATTCATGGTAATGTTGGGCTTAAGCTTCATTCCCCTTGTGTTAAAACGCTGAAACATTTAAAAGTTCTTTATTGTCAACTGAACAAAGAAACAGGAATAGCAGCTCCAGCAGCATCTTTGAGGAACATAAATGCACAAAGCGGTTGTTCTTTTCACTTTGCTCTTCTGTTTGTGGCTGTGGAAGTTCCTGATGGAAACATGAACTTTTATAGTGGATTTAAAAGAATAAAAGTGCATAAAAGTTTTTGCTTTTCAATTTTTTTTAACTTTACTTTTAAAATTACAATAATAATCTACCTGAAATAAAGCATTTCATGCTAGTTTAAAGGATATGTCTGTTCAAACAATGATTTTAGTCACTGTGTGGGGAAGAGTTTGTTTGTGTTCCTCTGATGGAACTTGCTTTGTACAAAAGCATCAGCTAAAATGAACACAGTGCCACATGACATCATTTCTTACTTGGACTTTGCTGCTCAAAACACAGGAAAAACACATAAAAAGGCATGAAACCAATGCTGATAGAGAAGGCCATTGTCCTCTCAAAGTGGGGAGTGATAACCTAAAACAACAAGACTTTGTTTGGCTGTTTGTGCTTGAGGGGAAAGGGGCAGCCAGAAAAAGAAAAACAGTCACTAAGAGACACAATGAGTGAAACAAAAAGTGAGACGGACAAAGAGCAAAAGTTCAACCGTGTGCTGTTGACTCTGCCTGCTTGTGTGTTCTGACTGGAGTGCTGGCTTTGTGTTGATTCTAGCCTTGTTGACTATTGTCCTGCAGGTCTCATCTGAAGCAGCACTGCTACAGTCAGCTTCTTCCAACATCCTTTGTTGCACTTCAGCATTGGAAGAATGCTGACCTACCAGCTGATCTGTAAAAAAAGCATTTCTTTGTACTGATTTTTCCAGATTTATGAAATGTGTGTAAAACATACGCTTTGAATATCCAACTGTGAACATAGGGTTAGGTTTTCATTTTTGTTTACTTATGTATTCTGATTATAAAAACAAAAAGCACTCATCAGGAAGCAAATATTAAACTCATGTATATGTTTGTGTGGCATGTTTTGTTCATAAAAAAATATCTGTACACTTTTGAATTTTAACAAGTTAATTTTATTCTTAAAACAGGAGCACTGAAGGATAAGTTGACTCAGCTAATGTTGAATTTTATTTCAGAGATACTTATATTTTTAAAATCATTTAAAGTCCCACTCCAATTATATTTTTTCTATTGTAAAATTGTTCCAAGGGGTTGTTTAGTTATGCTTATGTTGTTTTAAGCCAAAATCAAAAAGCCTATCATTTTTTTCATCAGAGGGTTTTCATTTGCTCCCGATCCATCATGATTTGAATAAAGAAATACTCCGAAATGCTGTTTTAATTTTAAATTCTTTCATGTATGTCCTCCATTATGAGGAAAAAGCTTCATGTTAATAATAATAATAACACGATTTTCTTTGGAATGGGTCTTTAAATATGAGTGCACTAATTATTTTGCCATATTATTTTGACATTACAAAAAAGGCTGAGTTTGATTTTTTTCCTATTTCCTGAATAAAAACTGGTCAGAAAATAATTATATTTCATTAATTTAAACTTCACTTTTTTGGTTCCGTGTAAAAATAACAAACTTTAAAAATCCAAATTATTTGGTAGCAAATAAATCATGAAATAAAAAAAGCTTGATTTTATTTCAAATAACTAATTGTTCATATTTTACAAATAAAGTAGTTCATAGTCAGGCAGACATGATTATTTATTGTGCCTTAAATGTTCAGAACTATTATGAAAATCAGAGCCAGGGGCATAGGCATTTTATTTTTTTTTTACAATTTTATAACAATTAGACACACCACTCATTTAGTTTAAAAATAGTAATAAGTAAGTAATAATTTAAAACATAAATAAAATAACTCAAATGCTTTATGTAATCAATAATGTTTCCTGGTGCAGCACCCCCCCTTACCTGCTGCTGTCTAAGCTGGTGGGGCGGGGGGATGCTGTCAATGCTTCTTTAAAACTTTAAGGCTAAAAAAGCAGCAAAACAAGCCTTCAGGGACAGTTTTAAGGGAAACAAGGGGAAGGAAGGGGACTAAAAACGGGCTTAAAGCAGAGGTTTGTCTGTTTTATTTACATTCAGATCCTTGGAAAGTCACCCCCTCCCCTGCATTTCGGTTGAAGAATACTCTCGTTTTTGGTGTGTGTGTGTTTTTTTGCGCGCGGAGGGGCAAAAATCCTTTTTTGCCTAGGGCGCCATGCAGCCCAGAGCCGGGCCTGATTAGAGCCTTCAGCAGCAATCCTCTTTTGAGGAATAGACTCCCTATTTCAGTTTTAGAGACAGACAGCATCTTTAGCTTGAAGATTTAGCTCAAAACCGTACTATTTGATAAAGCTCATAGTTAAAGATGGCACATGTGGCCTTGAGCCATCTCTTCAGTTTTTCTGCTCAAGGCTTAGACTGCTAAAGGTCATTTTATGTGGACAGACTTTAAACTCCTCCCATCATCCCTCAAATTAAAGCACCAGAGGAGAGGGAATGTTATGCCTTTTCCAGCAAGGTTGTGGTTGAACATCCATAATCCATGATTTCAACCTGTCTGCTACCCAAAATTCCCAACAAAAAAAAATACTAAACTCCTCTTTGATTAAGCCAGGGGTCGTTTCTGGATAGACTGAGCCTTTTTCTTTTCACCATAAATCTTTAATCTGTCTATTCTTACTCATGTATGTACATCACAAAATTACATCTCTAGTATTTTAACAGATCCTCCAGAGTTTTTGCGTTTGTCCATTTTCTTCTTCTTCTCTCCTTGTCTCGCTGTTATTAACAAGTGTCTTTTGCCCCATAGACTTGAGGCAAGGCAAGTTTATTTATATAGTACATTTCATGTACAAATACAATTCAAAGTGCTTTACATAAAAAATGAATGAAAGAAAACAATCAAAAGAAATGTCAAAGTGTGGGGTGTGATCATTAAAATAAGATTTAAAGAAAGTTAAAAAGAAGTAAATTCAAAAACATGCATAGATAAACATGCGGATGTAAACTTTTGAATACAAATGAATCAAATCCAGCTGAGAACAGGTGGGTCTTTAACCTGGATTTAAATACACTGAGTATTTCCGCTGATCTAAGGCTTTCTGGAAGGCTGTTCCAGATCTGTGGAGCATAGAAGCTGAATGCAGATTCTCCATGTCTAGTTTTGAGTGATGCTGAGATGACTGATCCTCATCCTAATCCTGGTGGTGCAGTTAGTGGTCCGTTTTCCGTTCTGCCATTGCCACATTTACGAACTTTTCTGTTCCACTCTACAGCAGAAGTTCCTAGGATTGTAAGTTTGTCCATTCTCAACATATTCTATTACCGTTGCAGTCAGAAATATCACTTTCTTACAACAGATGTTAAATGACTTTGTGTTCTTTTGGTTCTTTGTCCATGACTAACTTTTTTTGTCCTACAACAGTAGTTCCAGGATTTTTTTTCTGCTTATTTTTCCTTTGTTAATCATTTTGTAAGATTTCTTTGCTTTCTCCAACTAGTCATTTACCAGGTTCTGTTGAAGGTCTACTCCAAAATCTTCCTTTACACTGACACATTTTGGTTGCTCATACTACAGGGAGTAGAACCTGTCAAAATATGGGATTTTTTGAATATAAATGGGTATAGCAATCACAATTGATATTTTGCACAGTTTCACAATACATGGTGTATACTAAATGATTTTTTAAAGTTAAAATGTGGATAAATTTTTATACACTTTTTAATAAACACCTAATAAAAACATTTCATGTGCTTGTAAAAAACTGGGGTTTTTTTTGTTTTCTTTTGTTTTCTTTTGTTTTGTTTTTGGGGGGACACTCAGTAAACCGCAGAAGCTGATAGAAGGACTGCTGAGCTATAAGGGCGAAATTCAAATGAAAGCTAAGACAACAACTGTCTTCAATGCCTCAATTTAATTACTCTATTTCATTTGGTTGCTGCATTTAGTGGTAATCAAAAATAATGAGATTCATGGCAACAAACAAAACTGCAAATGAAATTTAAAAACAAAAAATTATCACATGATTTTGAAGGCTCATGAAGTTTAGTTACATTTTTGGTTTTACCATTACTCTAACAGACTCAATGAATGTTCTTATACATTTAAGCTGTATATACTGCAGAGCATACACTTTAGATGATTTTGATGTATAAAGAGGAGCCTCATATAATCATTGTTTGCCATAAAGGGTCTTTTAAAACATCATTTAAAACTTCATTTCCAGATTTACTAAAACAATTTACAGGGAAAAAAATGCAGATTTTTCTCTATTAGACATTAACCATTTCCTTATATAAACGTTTTGCAAAACACTTTATAGTAAACAATATTAGCTTTTTACAAGTTCATAACAAGTTTACAGGTTTTAAATAACTTAAAGTCCAAGTAAAAATAACAAGTACCGATTGGAAACCAAAAATAATTAAAAAATCTTAATGAACATCAGCATTAAAGTGAGAAGAAAAAATCTCAAAGAAGATTATAAAAATGCCTTATCAAGTGCACTGTGAGCCATGTGCAATTAAGAAAATGGTTTTAATGTATTTGCTTGTAATATAATTTTTAGTACTGAAGAGGCATTAAATTATGTAAATATTTTTTCAACACAATTTTTTTTCCCTCAGATATAAAACAAACTAAAACAAACAAAACTATTCTTTTGTCTTTCTGGACCTTTAGGTGATGCAATAAGCACGAGTGAATATCACGAGTGAGACTGCTGCCCCCGCGACCCGGTCCCGGATAAGCGGAAGAAAATGGATGGAGGATGGATGGATGGATGGATGGATATATATATATATATTTTTTTTTTTGACATAATGATAGCCACATACTACTGGGATAATAATGTTCTTGGTAAAATTATAATTATCAAAGCAGCTTTGTCGTGGAGATGTTAAAACCTATACAAAAATTAAATAGAGAAAGAAACATGTGGAGAAACAACATTCTAGGTTTAGGAGACATTCAGATGTGTCAGGTAAGTTCGCCTAGACACAGCAAAGGGAGAAACAAGTATGGTGGGAAAATGCCACCAAACTTTTTCTCGACGGACTGCTTCTCGCCTTGCTCATTCTATTGAGAATGCAAGTGGGAGGTTACAACCTTCAAGCAGAGAAACAGAGTTGAAACGTTCAATACGGGTGTCGTGTAATAAACTTTTGAGAATAAACTTTGTAATAACTTTGTTGTAATAAACGTTTTAGTTCAAGCAGCACTATTGCTTCTCTGCATAGGACAGAGTGTCGTAACCCCCCGATCCTAGTTTGGAGAAGGAACAGTAAAGTAAATAGGTCATCTGTAAACAACAGCTTAAGTTAACACCTGAAAAACACATTTAAAGAATGATAAAAAATTAAAGCAATTTGGCTCACAATATGAAACACGGAAAACCAAAAGATCAA
Organism: Adrianichthys oophorus; assembly: GCA_036245035.1. NCBI lineage: Eukaryota > Metazoa > Chordata > Actinopteri > Beloniformes > Adrianichthyidae > Adrianichthys > Adrianichthys oophorus. The sequence continues at coordinate 14,981,199 of BSAI01000072.1, read as the reverse complement.
AACCAGCTATTTTACCTGATTCAAGACTGAAGAAAGTAAAATTCAACTTAAGAAAAAAAAAAATTGTTCAACATTTGGCCAGTGTGGAGGGCTGCAGCAAACTCATGCTCATCTCAGAATAAGTCAATAAACACAAAGATTTTTTTTTTTTTTTAAAAACCTTTAAAACATAGATAATTCCATTTGTTTTATTCTTTAGGAATTCATACAAACTCCCGCCTTTATGAATTCATTTCATTTTGCATGTATTCTTCATTTAGGACTTACATGGTTACTGTTTGTCCACAGTTGACCATGTCTAGTGTACTGCAAAATGTTTATACTCCCCCATCTCTCCCTGACAGTGCTAGGGTCAAAATTATCTTGTTTTGACTCTTAACTGCAGTAAAGGTATCCTGACGTATTTTTTAGCCTGGTATTTTATTAAATTATCAGAAAAAAGCCAATAAATTTGTAACTATGACGCTGAAGTATTTGGATTCAAATGCAACAAAGTTTAATAGCAACAAAACAGAGAAGGGCAAAATCAGGACGAGGTCAAAAGCCGGGCAGGAGTAAAGACGTGGAGCGAGACAGTCGAGGAAACAGGCAATGGTCAAAAACATAAAGAAGTAATACAAAGGGTAGGAGCTAGTCCAGAGGGGAAATATATATGGTGAAGCTGATGAAGATGATGTGAAGCAGCTGGTGAGGACATAAGTGAGAGAGTGGTGACTGCTGGGAGATGGAGTGAGGAAGTGAGCAGAGCAGATCAGTACTCTGGCGAGGGCTCCCTCTGGTGGTTGGAAGTGGAGCTAGATGGTTGAGTCCTGAAAATCTGATTTTTTTCTTTTAAGTTTATTTAGGTGCCACAGTTTTTTCCCCACAGGGACATTTCATTTCTGATCATATTTGACCAGTACCAATTTGGTTAAATTTTGATCTAGCAATGTTGGTCAGACCTCAAAGGGATCTCCTGATCTTCAAAAAACAGCAAAAGCATTGAAACATAAGTCATCATGTGTGATGTTCTAAGATAAAGAAGTCATCCAAAGGTCATAAGGATTATTTGCAGGCACAAAATCTGCACCTGGGATGTAAAAAAAAAAAAAGGACTACCTTCAAAATAAAACAGTTGGGTCCTTGTGTAGAGGTGACGATATCATAAAGGTGCATTTGACAGGATTTTGGTGAATGACATTTTTGCTGTATGGTTGCACAGATTTTCCATGAGGAGGATAATTTTGATTTGTACAGACAGTTCCAGGACAAATACAAAAAGCACATGAGCAAAATACACTTACAACCAACTGTGAAATCAGAGTTAAAGTTTTTTGTTTTGCATTTAAGACGTTCAATTTTAAGGAGATAGTTCAAACATTTTATTGCTAAAACTATTGATCGTGTTTTTTATGTATCAACATCTTTTGAAAAACAGGACATGATGCTGAGGGACAAAACAAATGATGCGAAACCTAAAAAAAACAACAAATTCAAAATGTTTGTAGACTAAATGACATGTTAAATTATATTTAAACAAATGAAAAGCATTTTTTTCTTTAAAAATTCATTATGTAAGTGTGGTGAGAAAAACCTTCAGGTCTACCTTTCTGTTTTAAAGATCTATACTGCCTCCATGTGGCTAAAGGGGCATCAATCTTAAAATAAATTTAATCAGATGTACTGATTGAATAACAGACAACAAAAACCCATCATACTGGATCTTATTAGAGCTAGTCCTGCACCAAACCTATGGTTTTTTGTGAAATAACAAACAAAAAAAAAACACATCAAAGCTGAAGGAAGTCTTTTAACAAAAATGTCTTCAAATACTGATGCTCTGAAACATTTAAAGGTCAGTACAAGATTGTTTTTTCTTTGTCATTATATCGCTATAGATCAAGGTACTTGATTCTTACACTTTATTTTAACACTTTTTGGCATTACAAAAGTAATTTTTGTCTGTTTCGGCCAAAAGGCCTTAGTACAAAAGATTTGGGTGAAAGTGTTATCAGTGATCAGTTAAAAAAAAAAAAGTTTTATGTAGGTTTTCCAAATTATGCTGTGAGCAAAGAATGCTTTCAGAAATAGAAATAATGCTTATTTATGATTTTGAATGGGGTGTTACTACTTTTTGCTTACAGCCTAGCATCAGTTCTTATAGATTCACTTGCACAAAGCCAGAATTTTCTAAGTTTATAGTTGAGTGTTTGATCAACCAGTTTTAACACTTAATGCAAGGTGAGAAACAACCAAATTCTACTACTAAAGTAGGGTTGTGAAGAACCGTTTCATGTCATGGCATGACTGAGAACAGCAACGAGGCACAAGGTAGCTCTACTTCATCAGCAGGTCCCTCCCAGAGTCCCAGACAAAGATTTGAAAGCAGACTAACTGTCAAGATCTTCTGAAGCAACAAAAAGAAATGGGCAACACTGAATCAAAAGATGTTCAGCAAGGCCACCAACTCAGAACTGGTAGAAACCAGTGGGGTCCAAGTACACTAATCGTCTGACCAGAGATGATATTCAAGAACGAGTTGCAGCCATTCTTTTATCATGAAAACACCACCAAGTGGCTCAAGTATCCAGAACAAAACATAAGAACTAATGTACAGATAAAAGACACCAGCTGCTCTGAATTGATGAGGCAAAAGTGAAATATTTGGCTGTAGCAAAAATCTGTTTATCTGTCAAAGGATGGCACAATAATGAATGTCTGGAGGCAACAGGGAAGCATGCCTGAGGTTCCTTGAACATTTGAGGATGGTGTTCTCAGTACTGAGAAGCACAGATATATTTATCCATCATGCACACACACACCCCCACCCCCACCCCCAAAATGTATTCTGAAGCAGAACAATGACCTAATCCAAAGTTATCAAGAACTGGAATTGATGACTCAGAGACCGCAGCGTTCTGATTTCAATACCAGAGTGTGTCTACATGAAAACACAAAAGGGTGTAAGAAAGCCTACATTCACAGACTTGTGGTTAGTCCTCCAAGATGTTTGGAGAAACCTACCAGTCAAGTTCTTTCTATGGCTTTGGGCAAGTATGCCTGAAAGAACTGATGCTCAATTGAAGGCAAAGAGAGGTTACACCAAATATTGATTTAAGGGTGTATTCAGACTGGACACATTTGGCTCACTTAAAGTGATCCCAAATATCTGGAACACATTTTCAGTCTGAATACACTCAAGCAGGCCAGGAGCAGGAACTGCTTTTGGACCGATCTTTTGAGGTGGTCTTGGTTTGTTTCCAATCAGACTGAGCTCAGGTTTGCTCTGAGTTTTTATCAGTCTAAATAGGCTCAGAGCGGAACAACTGGACCACACAGCCATCGCTGCCGGGTATTAAGGGATGAGAACAGAGTAGAAAGGAAGCAACTGCAAGCTGAGGAGCAACAATGAGACACAGCAACTCTTTGAAATTTGGTCAGATGAATGCAGGCTCATTAAAACAACTTTTAACATGATACATGTTGCTTCTCACACTGTTTTACCCACAATCTATATGTCAAAAACACTATCAGCGTACCTTCTTAGCCAGCTCCTCCATATATCCATCTCCAAGTATATTAACTTAAAGATTAGGACACAATTATATAATGATCCTGCCAAACAGTTATTCTGAAACATTTTTGTTCAATCAGAACTGACAAACATTCAAATTTTGACACTTCTTATTTACAGCCAGTGTGCTACTGTGAACGGCAGCCTGTTCTGTGTTCTGCTAATTGAGGCTTAAAATACAAAAACAATGTCGAAATATTAAGATTGTGAAATAAAACCCTACTTTGGGTTAAAGTTCTTGATTATATTTATTTTAAAACCACTTAAAATGTTCATACAGTGAAGTAAAGAGGCACATGCTGTGTTACATGAGATGTAGAAAGCTGAGAAAGGAAGCAGAAATTCACAACCACAATAGGAATTTTTTTTTTACCTTTTTTCATTGTGGTTGATAAAGTGAGTTAGGGAATGGATGTGGGGGTGATGAGCAATACTTGTTGTGCTTGAACTGCGTTTACATGTCCACTCATTGGCCTCTTTAGGCACACCTGTCTAACCACAAGGCAGCAACTCAATGTATTTAGGCATGCAGACATGGTCAACAGTAACGCAAATAACTACTCGTTACAACCAAAGTATGCAGAAGAGCATCTCTGAAAACACAACACGTCCAACCTACAGTACAACTACAGTAGCAGAATACCTCATGTGTGCCAATCCTGTCAAATAAAAACAGGAAACAGAGGCTACAATTCACACAGGCTCACCAGAATAAAAGAAGATTGGATAAATGTTGATGAGTCTGATGAGTTTCCATTTTTCATTTGCTGAATAAAAAGCAAAACTTCATGAAGAAAAGAAATGATAACTGAAAATGTATAATATAGGTTTTCCTCACTTCCTAGTTGTCACTTGGCTGAATTTTAAACCACACCCACAAAGGATAAAAGGTGTCAATCATGACTTCTATAAGCTTTTGCACCCAGGTATTGCAGAACAACTTGTGACTGAATTAAAAACAAAACAATACCATGGAAGAACAACGTGTTCAAGCTGAAATCCCAACCTACTTTGGATTGTCCATTTTTAACGCTTTGTGTTGCTGTCTACCCTTGGGAATCGCTGCCATACTTTTCTCCAGCAAGGTTTGTGAAATTTTCTAAGAATCTTTTCTTTTAAAAAAAATGTTGGAAAGGGAGGGTTCTGTCGTTTTACCATGAGACACACTTTTTAACAAAGTGCATTGGAACTGGAACACTTATATACATTGTTTTCAATATTCAACCACATAAAATGTAATTTACTGAATTGGTTACTAAGACATTCGATAATTTAGTTTTTTTTTAGAGGCAGCAATATCATAACTTTTATAACATGAAATGACATCTAATTTGGGTGGCATACAACTGAACAATTTTTTTAAGATATATGTCTCTAAAGTTAATTGCTTGTTTTCTATTCAAGGTACAAGCTGCCAATTCTGCAGGGAATGGAGTTGAAGCTGAGGATGCATCACGTACAGCAAGGAACTTAAACATCTTTGGAGTTCTATTTGGGCTAGGATTCATCATCATATACACAATTTTGTCTGCAACAAAGACAATCTAAATCCATGGAGCTCATTGTTCCATCCTCTATAAGGAACCCGAGGCAGACTTCTGCGCTTACTTGCTCCACTGCATTTGCTTCTCTTCAGCACAAAAGATTGCTATATTGATATTGCAAACATTTTAAGATGATTTGAACAAAATTTTTTGAGATTCATAAAAGAGAATCTGTTTCTGGTTTGCAGTTTTTTTTTTTGCTTTGCTGTTTGAAAGCAATAAACCGATTAAAACCAATGTTTTGAGGGTTTTTAAAGACTAATAAAAAAGACTCAGAAATCAAATTCATGGACAAATGATATTAGAAATAATAACAAGAGTACGAAAATATGTTGCATTTAAATATATATAAGAATAGACCAAGAATTTAAGTGTAAACATAAATACATTTAATAACGTTTTTGTCTTTTTATTTAAGGAATAAGACATGTGACTAAAATAAAACAATTTGGGTCATCAGTTGGAAATAGAACATTAGAAAACTTTAGGAATTTATTTACAGCAAATTTGTATGATGCCATGAAATGCAATAGTTACATTTTTGGCATTTATGAAAGGTCTCTTTTGTGTAAAAAGGGGTAGAAAAAAGTAATTTTTTTAATATTGATAATCAAGTTTCATTTTTTATTAAAAAGTACTTGTTTGTGTGGGATTTTACTCCAAATATCCTCAATCATCTCACAAGCTGGTTTGACCATCATTCAATCATATAATGTTCCAATAGTAATTTAAAATGTTCATTCTTTTTGCATGCTAAATGTTCATATTTCTGACTAGAAAAGGAATGAAATGAAGATTATTGTTTTGTATCACTTCAGAATTTGAGGAAACATCTGTTCAGGCAAGGTCAGTGGCCTCTGAACTCTTCTCTACAAAAAGTCCTTCAGGATGGGAGACCAGGATTTGTTCTTTGCCCTTTTCCTGACGTTTCTTAATTTCCTGCTCATTTATTCATCGATAAACACACAAAAAAAAGAGGTGAGGAAACTCTGGTTACCCACCTGTTCACAAAATCCTAACAATTGTTATGAAATACGATACTGACTGTCTGCTAAATGGCCAATTTTATTTCTATTTTTACTTTTTTGTAATTTTTATTTAGTTCTAAGAAATTAAAATTATTGCTTACATCTCAAACACTCTAAACTTAAGCAATGGATACAGAGGTTATTGAGTCCTTAAAACTTAATACAGCAATCCTCAGCTTGGTTTGTGAAAGTGTTCCTGGAATCCCGCAGTGGAAGCTGTGGAAGCTTCCTCCTCAGAGACGGGAAAGTCCAGTCTGATTCTGAACAGCTCTCCCAGGATTTCTTGTAGAGTCTGGAATGCAAAGGAAACTAAATATGAATCAATTTCACATCACAAATATCTAATTTACTAAAAGAAATCCAGTCAAAAATAAAACTTCAGAAATAATTTGTTTTACCTGAAACTTGAAGCTTCAACATGTTTAAACATATGATATTGATGTTTGTCAAAAATATACTTCATTTGCTCTCATACCTTGAAGAAAAGTCTCTGAAAAGGAGGGCTGGTGTCTGAGCAAAAGTCTTTGACTTTGACATGTGACAGGCAGTGAAGTAGCACAAGAGAGAAGCCTCCAACAGACTGGAGCCTCTGGCGACGAACAAAAAGTTTTCCTTCTGCCTCCTGTCAACGATCATCCTGGAATTATTTTCTCTAAACCGCATACATTTAATTGCATAAAACATTGCTTTGTGATTTACTTGAATACATTGATATCTACAGTTGCTAACAGAAGGGAAAAAAGTCTCACACAGTGTGGCTTCAATAAGCTGTTCAATCCTACATGTTTTTAGGCACGTAAGTTTGAGGGCAGAGGATTTATTCTACGTCAAACTGCTTTGTGGTTTGATCTCTTTTCAGCCTGCAAAGAAATGTGCATGATTTATGTCTAAACCTCAATCCCAAAGGCCTACTTGATTATTGTGCTTTGGTGTTGGTAGGCTTTTTTTTTTTTTTTGTCTTCGGGCTATACTTTTGTGTCGTATTTTGTTAAGTTTGTTTCAACATAGTGGCAAAAATGTACCGAACATGATTCTGTAATAGCTACTGATCTATTCTTTGCATCAAGATAAAACAGCTTTTTCTAAAGGTGCTGGGAAACACAGACAAAAATGTTTCTCAGAAATGTGAAAGTTTACCTGATAAAAGAAGGAATTTCTGAAAGCATTGTTGAAGTAGTTGTTGTTTGGGAGGCTGGATGCTATTTGAAGAGAAATAGCTGGAGTCTGTTGAGCACAAAAAATTGTCTGGTCTTATTTAAATATCAGGCTATATTTTGAAGTTGAATCTACATGAAAAATAAATTTTGATTGTAAAAACAACTTTTTTTTTTTTTTTGGCTAAAGATACATTTCATAAATATCTCAACATAGCTGTTTCATTACTGTTTTAACACTAAAACAGCACTAATGCATTTTAAATGCAAATTGATCACAGAGTAAGACTTAATGCACCAACCAGATTCGCTTTATGCAAAGATTGCATCAAAAAGAGACCATGTTGGTAGACCAGGACCTCCCTGGGGTTGAGGACAGACAGATCCAATGGTATGAGCTCACCCTCACACTCCCACTGAGCATCAAGGACATCTGCAAAACCTTTGCTTCTGTCTTGACATAGCACAGAAAACAATCACACCACTAAGTCATTTTTATGGCAGTTAATTAGGAACAAAATAGGGCTACACAGTGATTAGCGTCTATACTGCAAAACAAGGATATACTGGTTCGAATGCTGGCTGGGACCTTTCTGTTTGGAGTTTGCATGCTCTCAGAGTTTTCTCTGGGTGTACGGATGGATGGATGGATGGATGGATGGATGGATGGATGGATGGATGGA
>BSAI01000072.1:14934435-14973227 GCA_036245035.1 Adrianichthys oophorus | reverse complement strand
GGATGGATGGATGGATGGATGGATGGATGGATGGATGGATGGATGGATGGATGGATGGATGGCATAGAATTGTACCCCCGGGCTACCGGGGCCAGTGGCACTTGATGTGAACGGCCGCCGTCTAGACCCAATTACCTATCGTCCAATCGGAGCTGCTGCCAGCCAGCGATCCGGCTGCCTGTGGCCACCCAGATGTCACCCGATTTTGTAATGGCGTCTTCCCCATCTGTCAGTGGATTGCCACCACAAGACCTCAAAATATGTCGAAATGGCCACTAGTGGATTTACACTTTTAGAGCAAAATTTTAACTTTTTCCTAAAACCTCTGTGGCCACCACGTGACATGTAGAAATCCAACTGCTGCCTCCCGATTACTTTTTTCTGCTACTTTCTTTTCTGCTAATTTAACAGTAATAAAGCATCAACTTGAATGCTTAAAGTATAAAATGATCATTTAAAATTGCATGTTCACATAAAAACTCACTTTTAGAAAATGTTTTACTTGATTATTTTTTTCCCCATATAATAAAGATTCCTTTTATCCATTAGGCGTATATTGTAAAACCACAGCCAAAGATTTGGAGGACTATTGGGATGACTTCGTTTTTGAATAGATTTGAAATAACTTGCTTTTGTGCTGTTGTGTTACCCTGTAGAATAGTTTTTGTTAAACAGTAAAGAGAACAAGCAACAGTGGGACCCAGTGCCTCTTTACTTGACACTAGGCATCAAGGGTTAGACTAAGAGATTAAACCACCAAATCTATCCCAGGAGCAACCGTGACTGAAGCTCACTTCTTCTGCGGTTCAGAACTGCAGAAAACAATTTAACCCAGCTAGAAGCAATGCAATTAATGGGACTTTTGGGACAACTCTTTGTCAGGGTATAGCTGCAAAAGCCAAAAATAATCCCACCCAGACACCTTCCTAGTTGCAGGAAGCAGATGGAAATATGCACATTCTCACAGCGAGGGCTTTTCCCGCAAGTCAAACATATAAAAATAAAAAAAAAGATGAACGTATTAATCCATCCATGATCCTGTTTTCATAATGCTAATGTTTGCATTCCAATTTGCTGTTAATAGATCTAAGTTGTAAATCACATTTTAAAGGTAAGATCAGGCATCAGCGATGACCTCATTCAAGCTGATGCCTGATCTTACCTGATTCCTTTTAGCTAATTATCTTTACGGAGTTGGTACAGAAGCAACAGAAAATTAAAAAAAAACACTCAAACAAACCTTACTTACCAATAGGCTCTCTTCCAAGAAAACCTGCTTTTTTGGCAGAGTCTTTCAACTTCAGATCTATATCCTTCATCAGCTGGAATAGAGGAGAAAGCTTCACCAGCTTTGTCCACTGCTCCTCTGGGGAATAAACCAATTTATGAGGCATGGGATGATTAAAGCATGTCTATGATCTATTTGTATGTTTAAAAATAAAATACCTGGAATTGCAGGAATAGTAATGTGTGTGCATTGAACAGATTCCTGTGTCTGTCGGCTCTCTGCAAGCAAATGAAGACAACAACAGAAAAACATATTGAATTTTGAAGATTCTAAATAATTCACAAGGATTTCACATGGCAGAACTGTAATTTGAGATGTAGCATTTTTTCTCATAATTTTCTTCTTCACAAAAAGTTTTTTATCACCTTTTAGACCAACGTCAAAGCTTTAGTCACATGACTGTATCGAAGAACAGCAAATTGTAGATGTGGTTTACTATGAGTGCAATCACTGTGCTTCATCTCACCCCGTGTGTACTCCAGAAGAAACAGCGTGTCTGTGTGACTTGTAAGTTGGCAGTGTTGGTGGTAACAGAGTAACGTAACGTAACGAAAAACACTTCCAATTTAGATAATTTATTACAGTTACTGGACTATAGAAACCCTTGTTACTTAGTTACTTAGGTTTTGTAGGCTCTGATATTTTCTCTCGGTTAGATGAAATGAAAACACAGATTTATTTAAAACAAAACGGAGTAACTGGCACATACGTGCACGCATCTGCGCGCAGAGTTGGGGATCGGTCAAAGCACTGACATGCCCTCATTGCTGCAGGCTTTCCAATCTGCCTCAAAGATGAGACAAAAAGAGATGCCCTGCAAGGAGTCCTGTCATCTCCACAGAGCAGCAGGTGAGCGGCAGAGCAGAGATCAGCCCTGTGTACCGATCTGTCTGTTACAAATGAAACGACTCTAAAGCCGCTCTTTGATTTGAAAGACAAGAGTCCACTCCGTCCTGAGCACTCGGAGACGATTTTTTCTATATTACTTCACCCTTTCTTTCTCTCCAAGCTTTACTGGTCAAAATAACTTTGAGCTCGCGCTCCGCGGGGGTGGTGTGGGGGTGCATAGTTTGGTAGACTCGCAGCTGTGCAGAACTGTTAAAAAAAAAGGCATTTGTAGAAAGAGAGACTGATGTATTGGGTGAAACTCATTGTAATGGAATGCACTAAAGTTGACCAAAATGAAAATGGGAGCATTTAATAGTTCTTTGTGTCTTCAAAAAACTGGCTTGGTTGCAGATTTGATAGAGATGAATATGACATAACAGTATTTTCCACATCTGACTCTAAGATGTGGCATAGACCACATATGTTCATGCATTCATTCATTTTCCAATCCGCTTTATCCCTTTCGGGGTCACGGGGTTGCCGGAGCCTAACCCGGCTACTCATGGGCGAAGGCAGGGGACACCCCTGGACTGGTCGCCAGTCTGTCGCAGGGGCCACAATCACACACTCATGCACACACACATTCACACCTAGGGACAATTTAGAGTAACCAATTAACCTATGAAGCATGTTTTTGGATGGTGGGAGGAAGCCGGAGTACCCGGAGAAAACCCACGCATGCACGGGGAGAACATGCAAACTCCACACAGAAAGGTTCCCCATTGATGACACTGTTTCAAGCCCCCAGCCAGGACTTGAACCGGGAACCTTCTTGCTGTCAAATGCTTCTTGTTTCAAATAGGTAATGAGTAAAGTAACTTAATTACAATTTTGATCTAGTAACTAAGTAGAGTAATCAATTACTTTTTAGAAATAACTTACCCAACACTGTGTGTGGGCAACTCGCTGGTCTAGTGGATGCCGTTCTGAGACTGAATGACAACTCTCAGAGTGTTTGGAGTTTCATTTGGTAACACGAATAAAACCTTTATATAAAAAACAGCACTCATGTCAAGTAAAAGGAAGCTTTTTAACTATATATAAGCATTCCAACAAGATGAACAATATCTAATTTATTAAACTAAAATATATCAACTTAAAGATTAGGACACAATCATATATAATGGTCCTGCCAAACGGTTATTTTAAGGCCTATTTTAAGAAACTGCCCCAGTGCTGGGAAGGTGTACCCACATAGCTGAGAAAAATGGGTGTACAATGTGTTTCTCAGAATAAGTCATCTTTCCCACAATGAGGTTTCACTGCTTCATGATCTTCAAAACAAAGTATGTGGACCAGCTGTAAGACCTTTGAAAGGAAATTGGATTCTGTAACAGTTGTTATCCTTAACTTAATTTGATAACTTTTAAAACAGTGGCTCATTTATCCTCACATAGTAACGATTTTAAGGTAAAGCATTTTTGTTCAATTAGAGCTGACGAACATTTAAAGTTTGACACATCTTATTAACATCCAGTATGCTACTTTGAACGCCTCCTGTTCAGTGTGCTGCTAATTGAGGCTTAAAATACAAAAACAATCTTAACATTACTTAATTAATTAATTAATTCATATTGAGAATATAAAACCCTACTTTGGGTTAACGTTCTTGATGGCATTTATTTTTAAAACTACTTAAAATGTTCATACAGTGAGGTAAAGCAGCACATGGTGTCTTACACTTTCCGGTTAATGTGATCACTGCTAGCTTCTCTCATTCTGGATCATCTTAAACCGTTTTCTTATCTTCCTCTTGTAGATATTATACCATTGTATTTCCTCTTTTATTTGGGTTTACAGGAAGATAAAACAAAAAAAAATAAAACTATAATTTCAGCTCGACTTCAACATGACATGGGGTAGGGGGAAAACCGACAGGGGATATTTACAACCACAGTCTATTTTTCAGAAACTATTCAACAGTAACAGAGATATAACAGTAGATTGAGAAAGACAATTACAAATATAAAAAACTAACCAGTAAGTTTGGCTTTTTTTTTTTTTGCTTCCTCACCTTCCTCCTGCCTTTGTCTATTTGGAATATAAATCCAATCACTGATGGTTTTTTTTTTTTTTAAAGAAAATGTTGATAATGCAGTAAAATACATTTGTTTTCATAAACATAAACTCCTCTTCCACCATAAGTTCCTCTTACATTCAGTGGGGATGTGTTCCATCCAGCAGAACACATTCACATTCTCACACTTTTTTTGCAATAGCCTCTTGTTTGCTTCCCGAGTTTATCACCGCCTACTATAACTGTGAAAGGTTTTCAGATAAGCAAAGTAAACTGATTTCTTCTTCCCGCAGCATGAATATTAATTTACAATGCCAGCCTGCTTTCCACTGCTGACACAGCAACAGAGAGATAAGTCGGTTTGTCACAAAACGGGCAGACGGCTGGTTCCAAATGCAGCAGGTTTATTGGTTCAGACAGGAGCATAAGCACAGACTAAAAGTCCACAAAACGAAATCAGGGTCAGAGTCCAGGCAAGGGTCAGGGCAAGTGGCAAGGAAGCAGAGTGAGAGACAAAGTGGGGTAAGGTACACAGAAGACCAGGTTCAGTATTAATGCTTGGTATACATGCTGCAAGGTAGTGGTAAGGGCAGCTTAGGTAATGGGATCAGCCGGCACGATTCCAAAAAACGATCAATGACAGAGAGGATGGTGGTGTTACCTCTCAAACGGGGTAGGTCAAGGATGAAGTCCATCGTGATGTGTGACCAGGGACGCAGTGGTATGGGCAGTAGTTGCAGGAGGCCGGGAGGAAGCTGAGGTTACTTGGCCATTTTGCAGGAAGTACACTGTGTGACTTACTGGGTTACGTCTGCCTGCATTGTGGGCTACCAGAAAGAGTTTGCTGGCCATATTTAGGTGTCCGGCTGCCAGTGAGTCGTGCACGAGGTGGAGAATCTGGTGCAGATGGCACGGATCGACGTACACCTATCTACTGGGCAGGACGATGGTGGAGCCTCAGAAGCATTGAGTTTAGCCATCTCTGTCATTATGTCCCGTTGCATGGGAGCCAGGATCATCAACGAGGGCACAATGGGTTCTGGTGCGAATGATCCCTCCGCAGAGTTGTCAGGGAGACAAGACAGAGCATCGGCCTTTCTGTTCTTGCAGCCGGGATGATACGGGATCTAGAAACAAAAGCAGGAAGAGAACAGGGACCAACGTGCTCAAACACTTGGGGGTCTTGATATGCTCCAGGTTCTTGAGGTCAGTTAGGATTAAGAGAGGTAGAGCCAACCCCTCAAGACAGTGCCTCCACTCGGAGAATGCCTCCTTCACTGCCAGCAGTTTGTGGTCACCCACGTCATAGTTCCACTCTGCATAGTTAAGCGTTCTTGAGTAGTAGGCGCACAGAAACGTCTTGGCTGGCTGATGGTGTTGTGAAAGCACAGCTCCTTCCCCCGTGTTAGAAGTATCCACTTCCACAGTGAATTGAACGGCTGGGCCTAGGTGATGGAGAATGGATGCCTGGGTAAAGCTCTGTTTCAGTGTCCAGAACGCCTCAGCGACCGCTGGAGTCCAGAGCAGGTGCTTGGGAGCCCCTTTCAGGACGTAAGTGAGAGGAGCCACCACCGTACTGAAGCCACAGATTAATCGCCAGTAGAAGTTGGCAAACCCGAGAAACCATTGCAGCTCCCTTACTGAAGTCAGCTGGGGCCACTGTCGCACTGTCTCCACCTTACCTTGCTCTGTTACAATTCCCTCGTCACCAGTCACATAACCCAGAAATGTGATGGAGGTCTTGTGGAGCTAGCATTTCTCCCCCTTGGCATGCAGTTTGTGTTTTTCAGCCGCTGTCACACCTGCCAGACGTGTGCAACCTGTTCCTCCAACGAGTAAAGCAGGATGTCGTTGATGTACACAACAACATAGCATTGTAGCATGTCCCGGAAAACGTAGTTGACAAAGGCCTGGAACAGAGAGGGGGCGTTACAGAGACCAAAGGGCATGACCAGATACTCATAATGTCCGGAGTGGGTAGAAAAATCTGTCTTGTATTCATCCCCTTCTTGTTTGTGGCTGAGATTGTAGGCACTCCTCACATTCAGTTCCATTAAGAAGCGGGCTGAGCTGTGCTGCTCCAGAGCTGGGAGAACAAGAGGCAGAGGGTAACGATACTTTACAGTCACTTCATTAAGGCTGCGGTAGTGGATACACAGTCTTAGGCCACCATCCTTCTTTTTGACAAAGAAAAAGCCTGCTGAGGCTGGGGATGTAGATGGTCAGATGAAGCCCTTTGCCAACTCCTCCCAGATGTATGACTGCATGGCAGCCAACTCAGGTTGGGACAGCAGGAACACCATCCTCGGGCGGGCATAGCTCCTGGTAGGAGGTCGATAGCACAGTCGTAGGACCAGTGCGGAGGGAGTTGTGTGGATGGAGCACTTTCTATAGACCCCCCAAGGCCTGAAGGCAGTGTCACTGGCAGTGAGCAAAGGTGAACAAGAGTTTGTGCTCTGACCAGTTTATAGTGGGATTGTGTCTCTCCAGCCAAGACAGACTGAAGATGACAGGACGGGCCCCCCAGATTCAATCATAGCTTGTGTTTCCACTCTTGTTTCCTAAAACGCAGGGAAATTGGCAGAGTGAAGGTGCGAATACCAGTTTTGTAGAGTGTCGTGGGTGGCAGTTGGGAAAGGTTTGGCAGACGTGGCCTGGCTAACCGCAGTAGAGACAGAGGTTCTAGCCGGAAGGGTCACGTTCTCTCTCCTGGAGAGAGCTGTGGAGGTAAGTGGTGAGACAGCCATGACGCTCACTGAGAGTGCGTTGTGCAGCCAGTGGGTTCTCAGCAGGTTGTCAAGTTTGATGGTAAGGGCGATGAGTTGGTCCAGTGAAAATACCTCTGTACTGCAAAAAATGCTATTTACTCATCCATTTACTGTACTGATTATTATATGCTTTTTTTTCATTAATAACAACTTGGACAATTGTTAGGGACCATTCCCAACAGCTGTGCCATCAAACTAAATTTGATTAATGATTTTAAAGCCATTTTGATTAAATGCAGAGTGAACCTTGATCAGTGAATCCCTAACAAAGCAAAATCAGAGACAAACAATGCAACTACTGCAATCAATCAATCAATCAATCAATCAATGGTCCAAGGACTGGTTTGAACAAACATCCTGTCTTAGAAATGACGTTCATTCAACCTAGCAAAGAATTGTTACCAAAAAAGTAGTGATCTAAACTACTACTCCATGTGTATTGTCTGTGAAGCAGAGTTAATTCTGTACCGCTGTCTGGCATTGCCTCTGAGCCAGAAGTATGTTGATTGCAGGTGTCGGGGGAAGACCTGGTTGGTTTCTTTTCTTCCAGAAGCTGGTTCAGCCTCACCAACAGAGGGAAAGCTTTCTGTTGGAACAGACTTAGAGGCTTCATGTTTGGCTCCTGTCTTCTGCACAGGGGCAAGCCGTATTCCCTGAACCAAAATTTCCCACACAATACAGCCTAGACAGACAAATGGAGAAAGATGTGGGCAATGCATCTTAGACAGGTAGAATGAAGGCAGGATCTTACTCTGTCTGGGGTGAGATAATAGGTCACACATGCATGGCTAAGCTAGACCCTTGGTCTGTCTGGCCAGAACATTTTAGACTTAGGGGGAAGCTCAAGCACAAAGCTCCGGTGAAATCGTCAAAGGGCAGGCATTTAAGACAACATAGCAAAATAAAAAATGAAAAACCCAACAAGCTGGATGGGTGTAAAACTGATGTGCACAAAACCTGGGTTTGCTTCCCAGGGAGTACACTGAGCTTCATCCAGTGTGGGTAGACAACAGCAACAAAACAGCAGAAATGACTGTTTCTGAGTTGATTAAAGATTTCTTCAAGACTAATTTCTGTTACAACAAATATTTGCTGAGAATGTCTGCCAGATCCAAATAGAATTGCATTTTTTTTTTCGCTACTGTGTAGCTGTTTACCCAATCACACAATTGCCCAGCTATTGGCTGATTTACTGATCTACCCTAAATTTGGATCTAGAATGTCAATTTTGGGCCAAAGACTGCAACATTTTTGTCTTTGACAGTTCTCCATTTCCATTTCCAGTTCTTCTCATTTGTAATCATGTTTAAATCAAATTAAATTCCACTCTGAATGACCAAATCAGAATCACATTCACATAAATTTTCAGTAAATAAGTGTATTTTCGTTGTGTTACTATTAGTGATAGATTCCTTTGTTGTCACTAAGTGGGGTGACATTTTTTTGTGATCTTTTTTTTACCTGGGCAGTATCAGCACGGAGACTGGAAAATTGTCTCACATGCTGTAGCAAACTGAGAGCAGTGTCCAAGTCTGTCTGTCTGGAGCTGCACAGCTCCAACAACTCTCTTTGACACACTTCTCTGTCCTGGAAGACAAATATCAAAAGGCTTTTTATTCACAGCTAAACATTTTGTTTCAAAGTGAAATCTGTTACAGATTTGCATCAAAGTTCGCACCCATAAATGGTGTTTACAAGTAAAAATGGTTACATTTAAAGACTGCATTTTGTGCTTGAACAGCCCATATTGTTGAGACTGTGAAAAATACACATTCAATATCTTTAACAATCGAGTGTATGGCCACTATCTTTACAAATGGCCACCATTTTGGGTTTTCTTGTAGCTGATGTGCTTTCCTGAAAGCGGGGATCCTAATTCAGTAGAGTGGTAAATGGCTATTCAATTCCCTCTGTTTGATTCTGAAATACTATTAGGTTACAAGTCTATTTGTTACAGTTCTATGATATAATAATGGTTTTCCTCCTATAACTACTGAATGTTTTGGTTATCAATTTAACTGTGAATGTGCAGTTGCTTTAAATGTGATTGTGTTTAGCTAGTAGAGGGTAGTGTTGCAGAGGTTTTTGCTGGACATTTACTTTGAAAAACCAAAAGGCAGTCGTCTTCCTGACGAGCTTTTTTGACTCCGCTGCGAATTCGTCTGCGTGAAAGAAATGCTTTCCGTGAAGTTGTGAAGTTGGTATATTACACAACACATGTAAAACATGTACTTTGTTTGAGTTATTTGGTAGCATTTAAGAAGCCATGGCAGTTGTGTAGCATGTACGAAAAAGGCGCCATTTCCAGTGTTCTCAAGTGTGTAATACAGTGTAATCCATTCCAAAGTTCGTGCTTTCACCACAAAATGCACGATTTGTCTGAAATATCTACTTTACCAGCTCCACACTTTATTGCTATTCAAAAGCAAACTATTAAGGTGTTCTGACCATGGTTTGAAGTTTTGTAGATCGTTCTCCTGTCTGAATCATCAATTTTTCCATGTCTTGTTGCAGTTGCTCCATACAAATGTCAATCTTATCAAGGCACGAAATGAGCTCTGAGTGCCAAGCGCAATCCTGGTCCCATTCTTCCCCATCACCTGCAACATAGATGATTGTAAATACTGTCTCTTTCTTCCAACCAAAATCCATGGCTGAACATTGGTGACATGTAAATCACCTAACTGAGAGCTACATACAATAAGAGGAACTGGCACACCAGGTCTCTCATTCTGAGAGTGTGAAATGTTTGAAGAGTGCATATTTCTGTCATTTCCTCTCTTGATTTTTCGTATTCTGCCATATTTTCATGCAGTTTACCCCAAGAGACGATGTGTAGCACGTGCTGAGGTAAAACAAGAGCCAAGTTGGAGCGCTGAGCCGCTCTTCTCTGGGCCTCAATGCGTGCCGCATCCTGCAGCTCCCCAGCTGCTTCCCTCAGCTGCCTCCCTGACCACTGAAACTACAGAGACAGAAATTTACAGCAAGCGGTTGCATCCTGAAACCCAAATCACACCAAATTACTAAGGAGACACTTAAGGAAACACAAATAATAAACTCTGTGTATTAGAGAAATTCTTAGGTACAAAACTGGAGGGACACCAGTTCCTTTTTTTGCGAAATACTTATTAACAATCTTTATGCACATCTGGACTACTTCAACGGTTTCACATATTGACTGAAGATGTGAATTGGTCAAAGTGAGTATAATGTTGCAATGTATAATGTAAACGGCTTACGTCCGGCTACAACAAAATGAAGCCGATTCAGATGCCATTTTTTTCGCAATACAGATGCCACCATGCAACTTCAGTTAGCAGTGATTGGTCCAAGCTGGTCTGAGTCAACATTTATATGGCAACTACTCTTGCCAATCAGGAGTGAACTTGCAAGCCCACGCCACTACCACTGAAAGCGGCTTTTGAAGAATCTGTCAATCAAACATTTCAAGCGTTAGGCATGGGGGGCCAGCGGGCACCATGTACTTTTTTGAGGCACCTGATTGGTCAGTTTATAACTTGAATATTTTGCAATAAAGAAAAAAAATCTAGTGAAAAAACTTTGGATTAAGAGCATGTTGAAAACATGTAGTAAATAAACAGGTAGTAGAGCAAGAATGGTTATTGTGACAAATATAATAACTGAGTAGGCTAATAGTTGTTTATTTCTTTATAGAAGTCTATGGGATTTTGGCTTCTTGGAGTAAGCGGGTACTTTCTAGTTGGAATACTAGGGCTGGGATTGGTCACTTGGCCAGTTCTCATATACGGTTAACGGTTTCACATAAAAATGCAGGGTTGCTGCAATTTCTTAAATGTGGATTAACACAAAAAAGAGACTTTGAGGATTAATCACCTGAGATTATAACTTTCGAGGGAAAGGAGCAACAATCTACAAAATACACACAATCAATTGATTAACACACTGTAATGAAACACATGCTTAAATGTTTGTATGTGTGTTTGAGTGTTGGCATCTGTTTTCTATTCAATTTTTAATAAATGCTAATGATGAGTGCAGGTGTTTTCAAAATGTAACTGAATATGCATGACTTGCTTTGGGTTTGTTCTCACTTTCTCCTTTTCACACAGACTTCTGAAATTGAATGCTACCTTACTGGGAATATCTTTGGGTTTTTCACAATGAAGGTACACAGTAGATAGAATTGATTAAAAAAAAATGTGCATATTTACTTTAATTGGTAACATAATTGAGGTAAATATTTAATTATTCAAGTTTGAACTGTTTTTAAGTAGTACAAGATTAGTATGTTAAGTTTGATAAACAAAAAAATAATTTAGAACAAAAATAATTTGGATAAAAATTGAATTAAGTTGGATGAACATAAGAAAGGACTGCATGGTGGCACAGTGGTGAGCGCTCTTGCCTCACAGCAAGAAGGCCCCCAGTTCAAGTCCCAGCTGGGGGCTTGAAACAGTGTCACCAATGGGGGACCTTTCTGTGTGGAGTTTGCATGTTCTCCCCGTGCATGCGTGGGTTTTCTCCAGGGACTCTGGCTTCCGCCCACCGTCTAAAAACATGCTTCATAGGTTAACTGGTCACTCTAAATTGTCCCTAGGTGTGGATGTGAGTGTGCATGAGTGTGTGATTGTGGCCCCTGCGACAGACTGGCAAACTGTCCTTGGGTGTCACCTACCCTTGCCCATGTGTGGCCGGGTTAGGCTCTGGTGACACCGAAAAGGACAAAACACAGAAGCATAGAAGATGAATGAATGAAAAGGTACACAGTAGAACACTTGGGCATTTTTTCTGTTACTTCTCCTGTTTTATTATTTTGTTTGAAATGAATAATAAATAAGGAAATGAATAAAACACATATTTACAAATCAAAATGCCCCTTTTCAGGCATATGCTACCCCATACTAACCTGATAACTGCCTGCATCTGTAACTCCACAGAGACACGGGTATAGAGCTGAGTCCAGATCAATAAGGATTTCTTCCTCCCGATGCCTTTGCTTCTGCCAGTAAGTGTTTCTCGCACAAACCTCTCTCTGCAGTACGTCAACCTGGTGGAGAAAAATAAAAACAAAATGCACAACTTGACTAAAAATGAAAAAATCAAGCAATGTAAAAAAAAGAGGGTTTTAAGGTAAAAGTTTGCCCCAAAAATGCCTATTTCTCTTCATACCTGGACACTGTTGGTTTGTTCAGCCATCATAAGCCAGTATGCGGCTGTAACAGGAACAGCCGTCTTTTTTAAAACATCCAGTCTTATTCCAACAACTGTGGCCATGAGCCCAGTGACTGGATCAATGGTTTGGGACCCATAGTGAATCGCCACCATGCCTGTCAGGTGTAGAACAGATGGTTACAAAGTACAAGTACATAGTGCTAAAAAAAAATACCATTGCTTAATTCTTAGTGGTACCTTTTCCTCCAGGATCTTCCATGGTACCGACCAAAGGCATTGTATATCCAGAGACGGGATCAGTGTGACACCCGAGCACAGGCACACTGAGACCTGATCCCAAAGGGTCAGGGTATTCCATCCCCAACAAAGCTGGCACACACACATCCGAACCTGGCATACACATTTCTCCTGATTTGCATAAGAGAAAACAGTGTTTTAAGGTAAAAAAAAAAGAGACATTAAAGGATGTTCCTTGGGCTAAATTTGTGTAAATGTATTTTACAGCGCAATCATACAGTTTTCCTCTTTCCTATGACCCTTATTCTTTCTCCTTTCAACAGTGAGGAAGTCTAAGGTAATGACCCAAAAGACTTTCATTTAAGCAGACCTCATCCTTTTATTTTATGCATCTCCTTTTAAAAGGGCACAAAGCAGTGTGTTGGTGTTTCTAATGGTTTGCTTATTTTTCCTGCTCAGTCTGGGTGTGCAATTATGCAAATGTTATGGTTTGGTTTCTCTTCTCTTTCCTTGTTGTGGTTTTGTTGTTTTGTGCTCATGTTTTCCTTTTTTTGTTGTTTTTACAGAGTGGTGTGGGTAGGGGGCGTGGCTGTCTCTCATCCTGGTGCTGCCTACTTGCACACCTGCTCCTCATCATCAATTTCCACCTCTACATAGGCATGTTCCTGGCTGCTTCTCCCTGCCTGATGGTTCCTTTTCAGTTGTTCACAAATAAACTGTTAAAACTTACCCCTTGCATCTGACTCTGCTCTGGGATCTGCTTACTTACCCTGACAAATGTATACTGTTAAAATTGCCAATAGCTGACTTTGAGTCTATGTTCAATTGACTAATGCCGTTATTGGAAAACACACTGCTTTGCTTATCAGATGTTTTCCGAGGTTCTAAAAATGCAAATTGATTGTTTCAATTCTGAATATTGGAATACTCGTGATTAGCCAGTAATTTTGTTTGTTTGTTTGCTTTTACTAAACAAAAGATTGTGTTTTCTTTATCATCTATTTTAATACTCTCTTGACTAATTAGTTTTCTGTTTTTTTTCTGTGGAAGGAACTTTTTTATGACATAGGATTATGTACCATGTAATACAGTGGAATTAGGGTAATCTTTCTTTTACAGTCCAGTTTATCCTTACTAAAAAGGTACTTTCTGTGTACCTACTGTCTTCTTACACATGGAATGTACCATTAAACACCCATAAACTTACTACATATTTTAAAAGCACTCAGACGGTACATCTGTGTACTTACTCTCTTATAAATACCATGAAACACACAAAAACTTAGCACATGAATTCAAAGTACTCAAAAGGTACTTTCTGTGTACCTGATGTTTTCTTACTTTAAGAAATATGAAACACGTAACAAGGAACCACAAAAGTATCACAAAAATACCAACCACCAAGAGCAACTTAAGCTCCTTATAAAACTCAGTAGGTACTATGTAAATTGCACTTGGGAACAACGTAAGTACCGTGTAAATACACAATGGGTACTGTGCAGTAAAAACAAGTGTCACCCAATTGGGTAAATGTACAATGGACTTACATATTATTAAGGAAATAAAATACAAAATTCCTTTGTCAAAATTCAAACAGTTCATTTGCAGCAACAAAAAACAGAAACCGTGAAGCTTACAAAAATGAGAAGGAGGCAAACATTGTACCTGATTTTTTTTTTTTTAACAATAGAAAATCTATCATATGTGTCAATCTGCCTCTCTTACCAAGAGCCCCTCCATCCTGCTGAAGACCAACAGCGCACTCTAGCAGCATCTCCAGCCTGGTCTGAAACTGCAGCTGACAGTGCAAGCTCCTCCCCCAGGCTTGCTCCAGCTCTTTGGTAGCAGACACAAGATGATCTTGTTGACTGGTCGCTTTCTCATTGTCTGGATAGGGTTGTGGAAGTGGTACAGTTGGACCTAAAGCATACTCCTCAATTAGAGTCCTCATGTGATCCAAAACCGTTAACATTTCTGCCAGAACCTGAGAAAAAAAACAAGAAAAATAACCAACCATTTTTTTAAATTGTGGCAGAATGTTATGTGATTAAACTCATAATATTCATCCTTTAAAAAGAACAGGTACATCATACTTTAATAATTTCTCTTCAACTCTTGAGTGCAAATGTTCCTGGGTGTCTCAGTTTTCTTATCTTGTGCTTCTTTATCTAATATAAACTTTTTGAAAGTAAGATACTCTGTGTAAATGAGATTACAAAGATATGAATGTTCTTTGATCTTAACTCAGCATAAATGTTAATCTTTACCACATAATTCTGATTAACTCAAAAGTAGAAAAGCTCTGTGATAAACAGTGGAAAAGACTGCAATGAGAAAGAATGCAAGCAAACTGAGTCATGTTCTGTGAATGTGTGATTCTTTCTTAAAAGAAGGAAGTACCTTGCTGTCCAGGAGTGTTTGATATCCTCCTGTGGTCGGCACCACCTGTCCAGCTCTCATGCTGCCTCCTCCAACTCTCACCAACCGCCCACTCAGAGGTTCAGAGAAGGACTCAGCCAGCATCACTCCTCCCACTGGCAGCACATCTCCTGCACAAACACACAAAACAAATCTAAGGGGTTGAAGGCGTGGCACGCGCAGGTCACCTTTTGCCAGCAGCACTTACCAGTTACTGGATCCAAAGTCACCCCAGCAGTGAGTACAATGTTCCCTGTCCTGGAGTCCAGCATGGGATAGCCTATTTGTATGGGTTGTGGCAGGTGCGTCAGTGGGCAGACATGCAGCCTTCCTAGTGGGTATACTGATCCAGTTTGTGGGTGGATGGTTACAGCCAAAGTAGGTACTGGGATGCCAGTGTCAGGATCTGCCATGGGCATGCCTAAATGTAACTTCTGTCCCACCCTAAGAGGTTTCATCGGAGTGCTAGGAAGAGGCCGATCTGAATGGCAGGAAGTTGGGTAAGGAATAAAAGGAAGAAGGGGGCTGTCCCACTTTCTATTGTCACCTGAAATAAAAAAAATAGCAGATATTATCTTTCTAATGGAGAGGCCACCAAGTAAAAATTGCATCCCATCAGTGTCATCAGTTTATTTTATTACTATGCTTTGAACTCTATATTAATGATAATAATTCATTCATTCATTCATTCATTTTCCAATCCGCTATATCCCTTTCGGGGTCACGGGGTTGCCGGAGCCTAACCCGGCTACTCATGGGCGAAGGCAGGGTACACCCCTGGACTGGTCGCCAGTCTGACGCAGGGGCCTAATGATAATAAGATCCATCAAATATTTTCTCTAAAAACAACCTCAGTTAAATTTTGGTCCTCTTTTTTTTAGAAAGTTGCTATTTCCTTTGATGGAAGCCCATCTCATCTTTGGGGGTGGCTGTGGTGCAAGGGAAAAGGCAGTCAGCCTGTGATCGAAGGATTGCAGATTCGATTACCGCCTTGCCTGCCCCATTGCCTCTGATGGAAGGTTGGCGCCAGTGTTCGGCAGCGGAGCCACCATCAGTGTGTGATTGTGTGTGTGAATGGGTTCATGACTGTAAAGCACTTTGGGCCTTCAATGAAGGTAGAAAAGCACTATATAAGTATACGCCATTTACCATTTTGGTATTTTATCACAAAACTATATAGTAATTTATGTATTAACTGCTTGTGTTACCTTGATCAGTAGAACTGATTTTTTTTCCAAGCATAATTTAGTCATACTGTTACATGTCATTAGTGTTTTATGGACGATACGGCTATGGTTTGGCAGATCCCTGTCCCTCTGTCTCCCTCTTCTGGTTATTTCATTTACTACTGTCCTAAAGCATCTTATGTTGTTTTATGTTTTGTCTACAAAACAGTGCTGGAGTACTGGTGGGGACTCCTGACACACCTGCAACCCACCTAGACTTTGCTTGAGTATGTCATCAAACGTCTTGAAGTATTGATCCCACATCCATTAAAAGATTACTCTGGTTTCTTCCTACTTTCTGATTCTAGTTGTCTCTCTGTCTTCCAGCCTGATCAATCCCTTGGATGATATTCAACTTTTGGACTTTTGGTCAGTACTTTTCAGTACTTTTTAATTTGGTCAGTACTTTTTAATTTTCATCTCAAAAAGGTCTTATTTGTGTGCAAGTAAAAAAAAAAGCCAGGGTATAACACAAAGAATAGTTCGTACTAATAATCCTTCAAGCTCGTTCCTCATAGGAAAATTGTATTTTGTTTTCAAAAGATAGATCAAGATGGAACAACAAAGGAATATATAAAAAAGTAAATACCAAGGGAAAGAGTTAAAAGGCTTTCTCGTCTCTTTGACATAGGAAATGTTGGACATTTCCTATGTCAAAGAAATATTGAGGTGCCACAGATTCTTGCAGCTACAGTGTATTTGTTTTATTCCAGTCATGTAAAAAGACTCGTGCAAATGTAGACAGGAAGATGAATGCGAGAAGGGAAAGGTAGCATCTGTTAACATTGACAGTGCACTCCACATAGCGAATATGAGTTTCATTAGTCTAACTTTTTCTGCTCTAAGATGTTTTGTTTAAGATATAACATTTTCCTCCGTCATTTCTCCAACATGGGACAGAGAATTGAGGTGTGCAGGTATGGTTTATTTAGCAGGAGAGACTGACTTCTTGGGAATCAAACTATAGACTCTTCTTGAGCTGCTTTTCTCTCCACTCTCCGTGGATGCCTAAAGCAAATGTCATACACTCTGGCCCTCATCTCCACCTTATTAGTCACAAATGTTTGTGTTTTGCATTTAACACCTCTTTTGCGTTACCTCTGCAGAGATCAGTTGTAACTACTAATGTAGAGCTGGCAGGATCATAGGCCACATTTCCAATGATTGGCATAACTCTGGCGGTTTGTGGGTGAAGGAAGAAGCTGGGTGGCACTGCCATGGTGTGGCCATTGTTTAGCAGCATGTGGCTGTGAGTATTTGGCCTCATGAGGCCCGTGACTGCATCGTGGAAAATTGCCAGAGAGGCTCGTGGGGACCCATCCGGACCTGGAGGAAAGGGAGAAATATTAATGTGTGCAAATATGCAAAGAATTATTGTGCTGTGGTGTAAAAACAAAAAAAAAAAAAAAAACAACAAAAAAAAGACTAATGATTTCCTTGCATGTATCACCAAAAGTGCATGATTCATGTCATTGCAAATTTAAAAAAAAAAATGTGTTGCAGCTTATCTGGGTCTCCCTCTAGCTTGAAAATACAGGGTTGAGTCAGGAAGGGCATTCGGCATAAAAACTCTCTGCCAAACCATCTGTGCCAATCAGTGAAAGCTGATTTGCTGTGGCAAACCCTGATGGGATGTGCTGAAAAGTGAACAACTTCAAGCAGTCTAGGCATTGCAGTATATATATTTAACAGTAGATGGTACTGCTGTGTAAGGATCATGTTCAAGCATGTCTTCTTTCTCCTGCAGCTGCTTTCAACTCACCGAAGAGGTCATCTTTGGTCAGGACACCTCCAGAGTCGGGACACAGCAATCTAGCTCCAGTGCCTTCAGCCAGAAAGCCCCACGCACCTTGGCGATGGCACTCTGCTGACACCAGCTCTCCCATTTCATCTATGAGGGCTGCGAGCTTTTGGACCAAACTGAAAATGAAGAGGAAAAAAAAGCAACAATGACAGCTAATGAAAAAGTTTTGTGCTTTATGCCAGTAAAAAAAAAAAAAAAAAAAAAAAAACAGACATATTCTCACATTTTGTGGTGCAGCTCACAGGTGGATGAGTGGGTGTTATGAGTTTTGGCTAGAAGCCTGCTGCACTCTTTGAGCTGAGACATAAACACACTGTAAGCCCTCCTCTTGGCCTGCAGCTCTCTCATCAGAACCTGAAGGAAATCAGTCACAGCAAGTCCATTTGTGTGGTTTTGTTGGATTCCTTGCTTTTATTGCAAACATATCAGGGTCAAAGAAGTAATTTAAGACAAAGAAATTTTTATTTCTTGGGTTTTAAAAACTTGTTTTTGTATGCCTTTGTGCTACTTGGATAAACCTGCAACTGACTGTCGAGCAGACTCCTCAGCTGTGAGCCCAAAGTCTTCCTTCGCACCACTTCTCTTTCCACCTCTCTCCTCATCCTCTCACAGCGCTCCTCCACCCTCTCCTCTGCCATCATACGTGGGTGGAGAAGCTGCAGTTTCCCAACAATGCCTCGATGGAGCTCCTTCACCTGGATGCACACAAATGTATGTTTGGGCAAAAGTCATCTCAGAAACATGCTAATTGAATTGTATCTCTAATCCAGCTAATAAGTTGCTATGTCATCTAACCAACACCCCCGAGACATGCATGTTTGTGGGAGACCATCTCCTCTTACTTCTTTACACTCAGACTGCCTTCAGGGCTGTAAAAACAACCTGACTTCCATACAGCACCTGGTAACATTACAGTAAGAACATGCTGCATAGAGGATTGCAAAGGGGAAAAAAGATTTAATCACTTGTGATATTTAATATGCTTCAATAGACTTAACAGTGAACTATATATGAAGCACAGGATGAAGCTATGAAAGGAAAAGACAAAACGTTGATAACGATTGGAGCAGAGGAATGAATGAGCTTCTGGACTCTGACCTCAAGCCGATTTAATGGAAATGAGTGAAAGGAAAAATTCAATGAATGGATCAGGCAAATTGATTTTTTGTTCTTTATTTTGGAGTTAAATCAATATTTTGTCTGAAGAAGTTCCTATTGTAGGTTTTACTTAAGATTTTCATGGATTTTAGACCAGCAAAAAGAAAAAAAGTCTTTGATTATGACTTTCGAAATTGCTTGGCAGATGTTTTTTTTTTTTTTGTTCGAATAAAAAAAAGTTCTAAAAATAAAAATAATAATATAAAAACTTGTTTTTGATTAAAGCACAAATAGCATCGAATTTTCCCTATTCTACTTGTGAATTGTTGTTTGAAGTCATCTTACTTAGTTGTACGCTCTTTTATGGAAATGTAACTTTTTATTTTTATTACTTATAAGGTGGGAAAACTCTTTCTCAGTCTATTGTCTTTTAGGAAAAGTGAAAAGAAGACAAGCAGGAAGGGAAGAGTCCCTTTGTGGACGCAGACCTCAGTGGTGAGCTGCTCCAGTCGTGACGTGACAGAAAGGCTCTGCTTGAGTAGGAGGCAGTAAAATGTGTTACTGTTAAAGGCCTCCAGGTCCACCTGGTGTTCATAATCCCAGAACTCCTCCAAGCCCCCTGTACAGGCTACAGGCAAAAAAAATAAATAAATAAAGCAGCATACAAATGGGAAATTTTAGACTATGCATAAAACTTGAATGTCTCCTGAAGAGGTAACCTCGAGGAGGACGTGTTTGAGGAACGCTTGCTAGGTTAAAATCGATTTGCTTAGCGTTTGATAGTGCATGTGTGCACTTCAGGGACTGAATAATAACAGTCCCTGGAAGCTGACCTTCGATGTGACACTTAAACTGTTTTCCGCCAGACTCCGCACGTGATTTCAGCTCTTGGACATAAGCTTTTTTTCAGCAATTGGTTGGGTGGAAGGCCCACCCATAAGATCACTGTCAGTGTTACGCAATAAGCCACAGGGGTCTTTGAGGTTCCCATGTGTTTAGGCACTTTGTGTTATCTATGCATTCAGCAGGTGCATTTGCAGACATGGCAGATGTCACGTTAGAGTATAAGTTGTGCAATGTATTGGCCTTTAGGCTTTTTTTTTTTTTTGTGAATGAGCTTGGGTGTGCGCTTATTTGTATTTGATGTAGGCCAGGACACGTTACCTGGCTGAATGGAGTCTTGTGTCATGCTAGCGTGCTGTTTTCTGTGAGTTTTCCTGAATGAGATCACCCTTGATCCTTTTGATGAGTAGTCATCCATTTGGTATGCGAGCTGCAATATTCGATACCGAACTTTGACTGACTCTTTTTCCGGCCACCCATATTCACGGAACAAGATCTACACACAAAAGTAATGAGTATTAATTTTAAAAAAAAGAATCCTTTCATAATCTAAAGTCACTGCAGGAGTTTGTAAACATACCAGCACTATAAAGCATACACAGAGGATGACCACAGCTCCAAACAGCAGTCCTCCTGCCACAAGCCAGTCTGGTCTAAAAAGCAGATCTCGTCTTTTGTTGATTCCTAACCTGATCACTTGTTGAGGGATGGTGGGGAAGAAAGTGCCAGGCTCATAACACTGGCCACCCGCAGGCATCACTTTAACATACTGAGAAGAATTCAAGTGACTCCTGTTAAAAGTGAGTAGCATTCATGCATTGGTGTACAATCAAAGAACATACAATTTGGATCATCTGAGAGCAGCTGAAACTTACAAATGGTTAAACACCTAGAAAATGTAGCTTTTTTTCTGTTTTAAGAAAACCTAAAGTGATGGAGAAGCCCATTTATTTGGTAATCCTGTATATAAACAGCCAGATGCAAAAAAACGAATATTGTTAGTTTTGTGGGGTTATGGACCCAGGACATTTGTTTTGTTTTTTTTGTTGGGTTCCACTTCCTGTTTTATTTTGTTGCTGGTTGTTACTTCCTGTGTTCTCTCCCTCCTTATTGGCACACCTGTTTCCATTTACCTCATCCCCTCCTCCTGTTATAAGTCTTCGTCTCCCCTGCACTGGTTGTCGGATGGTCTTTTGTACCTTCATGAGTTTGTGTTCAGTTTCTTGTGAACCTTTCTCAATTAAACGAGAGACTTTGTAGTTACGAGTGTCGTCTGCATCTGTGTTCACACGTCAACCCTGACAAGTTTACCACCAGCAGCTATTTTAATCTAGAATTTTCTGCTATGTTTTACCATAAATTTGTAACTGCTATGGGGTTACTTCTCATTTTGATTATTCAAAACCAATTTACCATACATTTGTGCTGATTACTGCTCAGTCTGATAACGTAAACTCCAGGTTGACTAAAAATAACAGAAAATAAGTTGGGCGGAGTCCAGGATAAGGTCAAGTCTTCTTGTAGCTGTCTGAATGCACCCCAGTCAAAGTTGCCATTTGTGTTGTACAAGTTGTTTCTGAAAGACAAGAAACATTTAAAACCAGTGATCAAGAAAGTCACAGCTAAAAATGACAGCAGGATAAATGTTCATGTTTACTTACATATCATATTGAGGGTACTGGCGTGTGTTTACAGTAAACAGCAAAATATTATCCAAATGGAGACATATTGTTGGGTTCAGAACTGCTGTCACACTTGAAACCCCTCCATCCTCTATACTTTTACTCCGATTACTTCTCCACTTTAGAAAATCACTTTCACTGGCTTCATGACTGCTGTTTCCAGCAATCTCATAATCTTCCTCTAGATAAAACAGCAACATGGGAACTTCAGTATAGTTAAAAACAAAACTCCATTTGAAAATAAAAATCAATTTGCATTTTCCATGTGTTTATCAACTGGTAATACAAACCAGCTGAGCTCTGAAAGCCCCTATTGGTGTATTCAGGAAACAGTTGCAGAAGTTCTTTTGGGAGGCCGCTGACTGGCGCAACAAATCCTGCCTCTGCAAACAGAAATTAATAAACCTGCTGCTCTGGGAAATTTTGTGTGCATTTGTATGTGTTTGTCTGTATGGAAGAGAAAGAGCTTGTTTTTCACCTGTTGTCTTAACGACACGGACAGGATGTGAGGAGTTGTTTTGGCTGCTGCACTGCAGATTACCTTGGAAGTCCCACTTGTTAAAAATCATCTCCAGGACTCTGCCAGAGACTCTTGAAATCTGCAGCAATAGATCAAATGTAGCACTAAAACTTAATTATACAATATGTGTGTACCTACCAATTAGATACTCAGTAGTTCCTTGAGAAACATGCAACAACTGCAGTCTTATATGTACCCAAATTCTATAAAGGCACTGGAATTACACCAGAAAACACAATAAAAAAATATTTAACTAAAATCAAAAAAGATATTTAAACAAAGTTACAGTATCATTCATAATTATATATTTTTAAAAATCTTTTAACCCTGTAAGTCCTGAACCATTAAATAATTAACAGAAAATCTAAATTTTTGAATCTGGAGCCTTTATAGGTCTCTCTGAACATTTTTTTAATGCATTTCAATTTGTATCATATTTGATACATCAGGTCACGGAGCTCAAATATATATATTTTCTTGAGCTAACAAAAACATACTAAGACCCAAAAAAATAGAGGAAATTTGTATTTCCATTCCATTGCCCTCCATTGGAGGGCTGACAGACTCATTAATCAAATATGAAACGTTCGGCTTTAAAGGGTTAAATGTTCATTTTTTTTACTTAAAGAAAATTACTTAAAGAAAGTCTAACAAATAGATTTAACTGATGCAAACATTTATGTTTCTTTATAAATACCAGAAATGGAATTTAAAAAAGATGGATTGCAAATAAACCACACAAAAAAGTAACAAGAAGGACATTTTCAGAGATTAAAGTGTGCAACATTAACTCTCAAACCCATGGGTTGTGTTGCTTTTGGAAACTGACAGGTAATGTAAACTGCAGAAGTTTAAATTGCAGCCCAATGATAAGCCCAAACGACACAAAAACTTAGCAACAACATAGATCAAGGTTGAAGACTTTGAATGTCCAGAATGTATACCTATTTGACTAATTTAAAATGATCCAAATGGAAGAGTGAAAGGAGAGCAAATGTCATACACTGCAACTTCTGTAACAGAGTTGGGGAAAGAATGCTACATTGTTCTCAGATTTTACACCTGTTAAAAGGTGACATCTCCAATTGGTCT
The DNA here is from genome assembly GCA_036245035.1 of Adrianichthys oophorus. NCBI lineage: Eukaryota > Metazoa > Chordata > Actinopteri > Beloniformes > Adrianichthyidae > Adrianichthys > Adrianichthys oophorus. The sequence continues at coordinate 14,950,192 of BSAI01000072.1, read as the reverse complement.
AAGGTTTAGAGTACTTTTGATCTATAAATAAGTGAATTCAGTTATCTTATTGTTTTGTGCTTTATTGTCAGAGTACAAAAGCATTCAACCTTACAATCCAATAGTAATAAATGTAAAAATATTGACATTTTAACAGGTGGTGTACAAAGTGAGGTTGGGGGATGTAGATCAGATTTAGGAAACATTCAGAAGGTGGAAGTGTAGTGGGTTGTCAGGGTAAGATTGTGTTCATCCTGTTTAGGGTCACCAGGTTTTGTTGGATCCCTTCCCAGCTGATAAGAGGCTGGTTCACCTCGGACAGGTCGAACATGGTCACAAACAGAAAAACAACCATTCCTGATCACCCATACAGGAATTGAGTGAAAATGACATTTTGTATTTTTTATCTAAAACGCTGAATTTGAAATCATCTGGAAAACCCATGCATGCCTGGAAACCTTTGGTCTTGATTTGAACAAGTATTTACAAACATGACCATTTCTCCTGTATAAAACTAATTAGGATGGTTGTGGCATTGCAAACAGTAGAAAAGACCCTGAGAGTCTTTATACGCTGTAAACTTATCGGATACTTCCTTCATTGTTCACCTGATTATCAAAGCTCCACACCAGTTCCATTCCTCCATTGAAAAGACACTTTAGCTTTAGATCAGCAGCTGGTTTTCTCTTGCAAAGGCCTCCACATGCAGTTCTGCTGGGAAGTTCTTTACAAATGCACAAGCCCAACTCTCCATCATAACCATAATAGTCATCTGCACTTTGGCACACCTGTGAGAGAGCAAACAATCTCAGCTGAGGTTTTATGAGATGACTCTTAAACAATTAAAACTATGACATATTTGTCAAGGAATAGTCACATGAAGCTGTTTACGGTTAAATATTCAACTGATGATGAAGCCTACGTTAGTCGAGTTCATAGAGTAAAGGGCAAAGACATCTAGGTTGTACTCATTACTCTTGATGATTGTAGACTGTGTTTAGTCAGTGAGTTCTGTAAACAGTCCATCGTTGACACACATATCTTTCGGATGAATTACCTTTGTAGCATCAGTATGCGAAAAATTCCATTTGCCCCATTTCTAACGAGTGCAACTCAGGGTGTGAAAGTTGATTTAGGTCTAACCTCATGGCTGCAGTGAAGTGACCACTGAGATTTGTCAAAACAGTCTCCATATTGTGTACGAGATGTTCCGTCTCTGCAGATATCGTACAGCTGCTGGGAGCACAATTCTCCGTTGCTAGTGGGTCGATAGCCAATAGTGCAGAGGCATCTGCCATCACTGGGCTGCAAAAACAATGACATGATGCATTTCATTCAGTTTTTCAATGAATTATAATGGCAAAGTGTTGAGGTTTACCACTTGTATGCATATCTTCTTTTATTAATTTCTCCATTATCATTGAAAAAATTAGCTCTCCCATACAAACTATTGCTGTAGACAGAAATAAAATCTCGTTTTCTTTTTCCTGAGCTGATAAGAGGATACTTCAGCACTTATGGAACCGCAGTAGCCTGAAAAACTACTCACTGCCATGAGGTAACTTGATCCACAGCTCTGTCAGTTGCAAGCAACAGATTACTGAGTCTATAGTTTCTGTCAGGAGCCTACCTCTGTGGTTCTGCTTGCTGGCTTTACACAAAGAAATCATGGGCTGAGAAAGGAACTTACTTGCATTGATGAAAAGATGATAAACTTCTCTGTTAAGTAAAGGCATCAGTTACCCTGTCATCACTGCTGCAAAAATGGTAGAAAAGAATGGTTCTGTGACAAACTGTGTAGCTCCAAAAACTGATCATCACCTGAAAAATCTGTCCCTCTGCTGGACAAATGCATGTGTCCTGGCCAGACAGCGGCTGCTGAGCAACCGGCTCACAAGACAGGAAGGCTGACAACCCTGGTCGAGGGCAGTAGTGGTGAGCAGGACATTTTAAACAGCTCTCCATGGAATCAGCTCCAACTGTTGGTCCATATGTTCCTCTAGGACAGGGGACTGGACTGAAGCTGCCCGGTGGACAATAGAAACCTAGTGCGCAAGAGCGGCATGCAATGTCACAAACTTCTAAGTGTTCTTCTTTCAGTTTTGCTGCTGCTGTAATGTTGCCACGAATAACACAAACCCAAACATGCTAAAACCTACCTGGCTGACAGGGTGGCCTGTCCTTTGTCATGTTAACTGATTTCATTCCCAAGTTTAGCTTTAATGAAGCTAACAGACAGAACACAAATACTTGCATTTTTAGTTATTTTGAAAGAACAAAAAGTACATAAGCTTTAAAGCTGGTTGAAATTCCAAAATTCATCTCCATATAGTCAGTTGGAGGTTGCAATAAAGAAAAGAAATCTTAAAATGTCCATGTGCTCCTTCATTTGATCAAAGTGTCTGTCCTGTCTGTCTGGATACATGGTACAGACTGGCTGCTAAGCAAAGCTTCCAGGCTTGTGTCAGTCTGAGTAACTTTAAATGGGCTGCTGATTAATTTATGAGACCGGTAAGGTTAGATGAGAATGAAAGTGAAGAGACTACTGAAAAGCAGCAGGGGCACAGGAAAAGAGGTTCATAGACTCTGGGAGATCATCTTACACCATTTGTTTTTCTCAGTCCTACCGTGATACTGATTAATGATTTGGCTTTCACTCGACATCAGCGGCACTTTGCTTGAGGAAGCCCACGGAGCACAACAAGCACCACATGAGCAGAAATATTGGCTTTCATATTCGCTTACGTGTCTTGACTCCTTCTGTCTGCATTAACTCAGGAATGTCCCCACTTAGGGGTCCTGGAGAGGCTGAAGATGACATTTAAACAGTACTTTATCTCACAAAAGTTTGCAGTTTCTGAATGTCAATATGTCCCTGCAAGTATCTGAAGAAGGACTGTTATCAGTTACTTTAAGCTCAAAACTAAAATGACTTAGAACTTCTACTTTTACTTTCACATATTTTTCCTGTGTGGTTTGATGTATTAGCTTAAAATGACTTGCCGTAAACTGAAAATTTAAAGTCTAATCTCAAATTTTACAAAATCTGTATACAAACTAACATCCTGACATGAATTTCCTGCCTTTTTCTTTATGCAAAATCAATTAGCCTTTGGTTGATGGTGCCTCTACTAACCCCTGTGTGTGTTTGCCATCTCCACTGTCATCCTGTCACCTTTGCTCCACTTTAAAATGACATAGAAAGCCCAGACTTATTGATATGCTGTATAATGAACTGACCGCACAACACTTATTTAATGACCAACATGATGTAATCCTTTTCCTTCAACATTAAATTCTTTACCGGGTGGGCACATTTAAAAGGTGCTCACGTTAGCAAAAACTGTCCTCCTAACAACGTGTGAGTTCAAAAAGGCGTCATCGGTGCTGTTTTCATGTTCAATAGTCAAGGTCTTACTTCACTGTTATTGTAGTGAAATAAATGCTGGACTTTGGATCTGCAGAATAACCTACATAGACCATTTCATCATGGTAGCCATGGCCTTTGGCCTGCAATGACGAACTTATCTAATTCAATAGTGTTCAACTTTCACCCACAAGACTTAGGTCAAGACCTTAAAGTGGTTTTAGCAATTACAATAAGCACAAAGTGAAATACAGAAAATTAGTCAAACTTTGTTGGATTCATATCTTGTACAAACATAGCTCTAAGAGGCTGAACGTCACTGGTTTTGTTTACTGGAAAACTTTGCCAGATCAAAACTTATGTGTAAATATTTTATTGACAGTTGTACAAAACAAGTCATTGAACTGCAAGTCAGCCTTTGCGCAACTCCAAAAATATGATCAGGAACTAACTTAATCTGTTCAGAAATGTTTGGGAGACAACAAGCAGTATTCTGTAACAAAGAAGTGGGTAAATATCAAGGCGTTTGTAGTTTCTTGGAAAAAAACAACAACCTAGAAATACTGCCAACTTCCCTATATCTGATTCTCAACATTCAAAAGTGAATTTCTCTAACCATCTTCACTTCACACAACTTCCACTTCAATTTAACCTTTTACCTTTTTTTATCTTTTCCATAAAAAATTTATCTCAGTCCCCTGCGACAGACTGGCGACCAGTCCAGGGGTGTACCCTGCCTTCGCCCATGAGTAGCCGGGTTAGGCTCCGGCAACCCCGTGACCCCAAAAGGGATAAAACGGATTGGAAAATGAATGAATGAATTTATCTCAGTTCAATATTATTTTGACATATGACTGAATGATGGATAGGTCATTTTCTCTGTTGTATTCTGTAAAAGAAGAATCTTTATTGAGGTGAGATAGTGCCTTCAAAGCAGTGAGGCAAAAGCTCTGTGAAGTTTTATGGCAGCTACAGCGGGGATACTTTTGACAAGAGCTCACTGAGTATGTGCAGCTTTGTGTGTGTCTGCTGTGTTACGTCTATCAATGTGACCCTCCACGTGTTGAGTGTTGACACAAGCGAGCTTTGAGGGCAGGTCATGTGATAAGGAGGTCCTTCATAAGTCACACGAGATGAGCAGCAACTTTGTAGACCCCTGATCTCCAGGTAAAGGCCTGCCGCTCTCTCACATTCTGATCTCCCTCTTGAGAAAAGACTGCGAAAAAGTACTTATGTTATGAGATTTTTTTTCATATTTTTTTCTACGTGAATCCTTAGTAATCTGTCTCATTTATCCTTTCACAGAGAAAAACATGAATTTCAAAGTTGTGATCTTCACCTTATCGTTCTCAACAACTTTAGGTATCCATTCGTTCTGAGTTTAAATTTTTGTCTTTTGCAGAGCATTACTGGGTGTTTTTCTAATGTCTAATGTTTTTCCTTTTTTATAGCATACCCTTTACAAAATGGGTCCAGAGGAGCAGCCTGGGCTGAAATAAAAACCAACCTGGCTCATGACAAGGCCAGCCTGACTAAAGACATGGAGTAAGTTGGATAAAGAAATCCAATCAGAAGTTAAAGTTGGCTACTGAATATATTTTAAATAGAATGTTTCTCTTTGTTTGCAGTAAGATCTACAAGAGCATCATTGACAGCAGTGCTCTTTACAATCATGAAGGAGATGACGCCAAAAATCCTGTGGCAGAGGAAATGCAACAGAAACTGACCATGGAGTCAGAGCGCCTTCGAGCTCGTCTCCGTCAAGAGCTGGCTGAGCTGCGGGAAAGATTGTCCCCATCTCCAGCTCATCTCAGCGCCACGCTGGCCAGCATAAGGGAGCGCTTAACTCCTCTGACTCAACAGCTGCAAAGCTCTCTCAGCAGCAACGCTCAAGATCTGTGCAGCCAGCTCAGTTTGTATCTACAGGGTCTGGAAAAGATGGAGACTCAAGCAGAGGCCAGCCCAGCTCTCCATAAGGAAGCTTTCCAGTGGCTCAGCCAAACCTTGAATCACAACAGCCTTCATTTGGCCAACATGATAAGTAAATTTCATGCAGCTGCCAGTGGCATAATGGAGGATTTGAAACAAGGAGGTGGTCCTGAGGAAGACGCAGAGAATTCAAAGATGTGGCAAGACGTGACTTCTCGTTTAGAGCAGGAAGTGAGTTCCCTGAAGGAGGAGGCACAGAAAAGAGTGGAGATTCTAAACGCACAGCTTGCAGCACTGCAGGAATCTGTTAAGCCCTATTCAGCTGAAGTGAAAGGTACTGTGGAACAATTCTGCGAGAACACAGCCCAGCAGAGTCAAGAGCTTCAGGCCTGGATGGAGAGACTGTTTAAAGTATTGGAGGAGGAACTTAATGCAACCTCAAGTATGTCTTTTTGGTTGCCCATGCAACACGACAGCTCTTTGCAGGAGGACTTTTCTGTGAAGCTGTCTGCTCTGATCCAGGACATTCTGCACTCTGTGCAGTGACAAAAACACACATTGAAAAAATGAAGTCTCAACTCCTGTCAAATCACTTATTGACTCATTTTACCTGAATTCTTGAATTCTGCTTTTTTATTACTTTACCATCAGAGCAAGCTGAGTGTAAATATTTATACATGTGTGAAAGATATTTCTGAATGTTTTTTTTTCCATCTGCATGTGAATGATTGAGGATTTGTGAATGTTTCATTGTTAAAACGGTGCTACCTTCTAAAGGGTTGTCATTTTGATGAAGCCACATAAAAGTTATTTACATCAATTTACTTCCAAGAGTATACATTATTTTATATAAGCAAGACAACAATGCAAAACTGAAAGAATAGTTTTTATTCATCTTTATTATAGACAGGCATCAAATGTTTATATTAGCTCAGAATTTCTTTCAGTAAAATCTGAATATCTGTAAATACTATTGTAAATAAGAAGTTTGACAAATATAAGCTTTACTGATGTTTTTTGTACTTTTTAAAACAGTGCAAAGAATAAAGCTATTTTTCAAAACTACAACGTTCTATTTCTTCATAACCCGTAAGTGAATACTAAATGCAAAAGTGCAGATACACAAAGACCCAAAGGCCACTAAAGCAGTAGTGTGATTTTGAATGTCAGTTGATGTTTCTATTTGGTTAGATTTCAATGTACTGTACCTAAGAGACTAAATATGTCAAGTACAAGACATTCAGTAATCCTTAAATCAAGTAAAATTTCTTAAGAGCAAACCAACCACCAAGAACCATCATGACTGCAGCAGCTGATCCAAACACTACCCCAACCACCAGGCCAGTCGTGTTCACGTTTTCCGTTCCTGAAGCCACATTGTTAGCTGATACACACAGAGAGATAAGAAATTTCATTCTAAAATTTTCCACCCGAATGCGAATTCAGTGTGAATTCAAGCAACAAAAGAACACTCACCTTGTCCAGCTGCAATGGGAGTGCCTTTGAATAGTAAAATAGAAAAAAAAATCAACCAATGAGTGAAATAAGTTGTCATAATGTCCAAATATTGTGAAAATTGTAGGGCAAAACTTAAATTTTAAAGAAGTTTTTTGCACCTTCTTGAGCAGTATATAGAGGTCCAACTGTGACGGTGGCTGAATCTTGGCTTTCTTGTCCAAAAGGAGAAACAGAGCGTTTTCTTCTATTCTTGCAGTTCTGAAAAACATCATTTGTGCAATTACTGTGTTAATGAATTAGTAAAATTTGTCCAAAAGTTTCACCAACAACTACTCCAAACATTTTACATGCACTCTAACTGTTACTCTAGCTCTCAAGTTGGCTGTGGTATAAAACCTAAGTCACATGCATCCGCGTGGGTCAACTGCTGTTTGTGTTTTGGAAGTCCAGGGTTGTTGGGAAGAGGGGCTTCATCTTAAGATGAGTGCAGGTGTGTCTTGCAGTTGTCTTAAGGCTCGTGCATCTGTCTCATGAAAGTAGAATGTAGAATGTACGTCTTTATGCAGAACTCCAGTCATTACTGAAATGCATGCACCTGCTCCTTGCCGATCGCGCACAATGCTACATGCACAGGGTGTGCAGCTGATATGTAGGTCCTTAAAAGATGCCCACACAAACTATGCTCTGATCGTCTAATTTCCTAATTTCTAACACTCACTGTAACAGCACTGTAAATTTCATGTGGACAGCACTAGAGGACGTCATGCATAGAGCACAGGGTTTGGGGGGGGGTAAAAGAATGAAAAACCTGTAGGACACACCTGCAATGTGTATGAACATTATTGCCTTATGGGCTCACTAAGTTGTCTACAATGTTAAAAGTTCTTGTATCCAACTGTAGAAGCAGTTGTAACTAAGGCTTTAACTGTTGTCACTCTAGTACAACATCACAGCTGTGAGTCTAAAGGAGGAAGCCTCCATAAATACATTAGAAGTTATTTTTGTTGTTTTAAAGCCTTTAAAGCTAGCTGATTTTGAGAATTTCTTTATTGTTCTTGTAGAGTTTATGGAAACAATAATGTCTTAAATAGTGGTTTAAATTTTTGCTCAAGTAATATTCCCAAATCTTTTTCTCGTGACAAGTTGGACTTTTTTGACAACTTTTTGTCTTACAGTCAGCAGGTCCTGGCATTTGCTTGGCTCACAGAGTCTCAGTATGCAGTGCAGGTAGCTGGTGGACTTTGCCAAGTCCCGGTGCTGAACAAAGCGGAAGGCCTCGAAATTGAATCGGGCAGCACTTGAAATGCCGTTGGCCGTCACATTCGTCCTTTGTTCCACCGTGCAGCTAGTAGAAACCAAGATAGTCCGTTTGAAAAATGTAAAGTGGCAAACATTAACTGATATTTTCTTCAATGGTGTCCACTTTCCCACCCTATGAAAAAGTTGTACTGCTCAGTCTGAGACATGTTGTAAGCACTCGGTGTTGCAAAACAGTGATCCAGTAGCAAGTTGAAGCTGAAAAGAGGACAATTATAGAGTTAAAATAATGTTATAGTATATTAACGTCTTTCCTTTTTCTGTATTGGTTGTGATCCAAATCAGCTTGGAAAAAATGTCAACTGAGCCTTGTAATGTTTTCTTACTTTCCTGTTAGGTTGATAGCCTTAACCTCCACATAGACTTTTGTTCGCAGCATCAGTCCTGTTGATGGTGGGACTAATGGGTAGGAATAATTAGAGTCCTGGACAATTATTTAAAAAAGAGAAACAATGGGTTAAATCAGAAATTGTGTGACAGACTTAACTGAGCTGAATGCCAGCTGTACTTACACTAAAAACAGACATTTTGAGGGAGTTAATGAAAGTCCCATTATTCTCACTGGTCGCCACTGAGACCGAGGACCTTAAAAAAGAATGACGTTAATATAGAAAAGGCAAAACATTGTTTCCTTTTCCCAAAGGATAACGCACCAAAGGAAAAGTAATAAATGTTTTGCACTCACGCAACTATCTCTGTGTTGTTAATGAGATATTCCAGTGGATAGCGACAAGAGAAGTGATAATACAAGTCTGTAGCATAGCTGATCATCCCTTGGTCAGCTCTATATGTATCAATGTATCCTGTTATGATGACTGATTGGACAGATGAGAAGCTACTGAAGGGACCTGCAGTGTCTGGCTTTTCATCCACAATCTGAACGACACAGAAATTTACAAAAGTGGTAAATAACGTTTCTATGTGTTGTCAAGCAAAAGAAGATTCCACATGTATGATTCTGTGCATTCTTTCTAACCTGCAGAGACTGTCGACAAGGATTATTTTGAGTGTCATTGACAGGTAGCTGGTAACGGACAATGGGAGGGTCTACACTGGTATCAGCAGTACCCAAGCATTTTATGTTGTTGTGGTTTCCATTGAGAGCCAGGTTGGTGTTGTTAAAACCTGCCCACTGAGCTGTGCACAGATTAATCTCCAGGGTTATTATACTGGGGCCACACTTAACCAACATGTCTGAGTTGACTGAGAATAAAAAGAAGAGGTTCAGCACCCCAGCAGGGTTAAACATTTTACAGAGACTACTAAATTCAACTGGAATTACGACAGTTCTGGATTTCCAAATGGATAAAACCTACTTGGGTTTCTTTCATACTGCGACGAGCAGTTGTAGAGAGACAGAGTGGGCTGCAGCAGAACAGCCAGGAGAAGGACACAAAAGGAGAGAGCCATGCTGGTTGGATGAGGTCTGATCTTCTTGGTTGCTGATGGTAGCAAGATGCAGAGTTTTAGCCAGAATTTCAATCAAATGCATGTATGGTAGTTGCAAAAAAGTAAACAGACACACACACACACACACACACACACACACACACACACACACACACATATATATATGTATGTATGTACATATATATATATATATGTATGTACATATATAAATGTCAATGCATATTGCAGGCAAAAATGTGATGTGAATCTTACCTTAATGCCACCTGAGTGTGAGTTTGAAACCATCACAGTTGAAAGTGGAAGCTTTTATAGCACATAATACACTTAAAACCATATCAATGACTCTTGAGCCCTCCCCCCCCACACACACACTACTCACGTTGTTCACTAGCTTGTCATGTAGTCAGCAAACCCTTCTGGCACAGTTTTCTTTTTTGTCTGATCCTCACGCAGCAGATTCAAGTGTCAAAGATTAACTTCAGCTGTTATTTCAAATTTAAAAAGCCATTTCTATGGAGCACATCTATGAGACAATGTTACTGGTTGAGTAAATGTCTAGAGCACTAAATCATTTTTTTATTGAGTATAATGGAACAAATCTAAAAACAATCCAAGCATTTATTCCCATCATAGAATTTTTTTTAATTAAAGAACATAACACTTTATCTGGATTTCAAACAAACTGCATGCACACAGCAAATAGTAAAAAGCACAAAAGATTTTATTTAGCTAAACAACAAATTTGCTGTGATGATATCTGTAGTTAGAGTGGAAACTCTTTAATGCTTTGAGAGGGTATCTCAATGACCACAAGCAAGAACAACCTTTGTTCCTGAATGCCAAGCTTCTCCTTTATTGTCTACCTGGAGATGCAAACCAAATATTCCACACAGCTGTGGGCAACAACTGTCACCACTCAGAAAGTACATCCATTGTCTGGCAGAAATGTATAAGGAGAGACAGCGCAGGTGGTTTTCCCTATGTCCTGTGGTGAGACAAGACATTTGTCACACAATCTACAGATGATTCATTCTTTCCAAGATCTTCAGCCTCTCTCAATTTAACCCCCAGCGCCTCTTGTTTGGTAACAGGCTATTTTTTTATTTTTAGATACTTTGGCAACAATATCAGATTCAAACTTCTGTTGGTTTCTAGATGGAAATCATGCAAAGCGGTTTGGGTATGATATTTACCAGTATCAAGAACCAGAAATTTGATAAACTGTTTTTTGGAAACCATATCTCTCTAAATCTTTTATTTGTTAGGGATAAAGTTGTATGCATAAAATGATTGTTTTCTATGAAAGCATATTGCATTTAAAAAATTACATAATCTTCATTCAAATTTTTTGATATATAAAAGAATAAAAGGGAAGGAAGAGACCATCAATAAAGTACCCAAAAAATATCATCACTTTCTCAGTAACTCACCATAAATAATGTCAAAAACCTCACAAGCAGCCTTTTCATTAGTGATTAAACAAACTCAACAGAAATTCCTAATATAATTTCTCATTCTCGTGGTGTGAACCAGCATGTTTGAGTAATGCAAGTAGTAGACATGTCCTTATCTTCTTGCTTCAGGAATACAACTGTTGTCCACAAAAAAATTGGAACAAAAACCAAAAAAAAAATTAGATTGAAAATCAAAACTAAAAAAAAATAAAAAAACTATTAGATTGAAAAAATGTCAAAAGTTAGAAAAACGTATGTCAAAAAACAGGAAAATGATATCAAAATCATTTGCAAATATCTTAAAAAACAGACTGCAACAAAGTTGACCACACCTACAACATGAGCGTCCTGATCACCCACAGCTTTGTTTCCAACATTATTGTCCATTTGGACTGACAATCAACTATAAACAATTTATACTGGTCAATATTTAATTCATCCTCAATATTTTGCTTTATTATGTTTGTGAATGAAGTAAGCAGAAAGAACAAAATGTTGTGATGAGTACATTAACTGAACGGGCGTGTCTATGACATGGACACATTGTTGTTTTTCAAATTTTTCAAATTTTAATTGCAGGTCATCTCATTGTTTTTATGAGCAGAGGAGGTTAGCGCTCAGCCTCTTTGTAGTTCTTGGTTATTTTTAGTTCCTAAAAAATGTTAGACTGAAAAACAATTTAAAAAATTAGAGCGAAAAAAAACTTTTTTTTATTGAATGCAATATTCTTTCATTGTTTCTTTATAAAATCAATAATACATTTTTATTTATGAAGATTAACAATCAATTAACCACAACTGAAAAAGAAAATGTGGATGTTGTATGAAAATAATTAGATAAGTGTCAGCTTACAGACAAATACAGTTCAATTCCACCACTTGCAAGAAAACACATTCCAGAAGATAACTGAGCCACAGCAATTATATTCAACAAAAGGTCCCAATGTTAACTGACTGTTTGAAGTGCTACAACAGCACCGTGTGCAGAACTTGACATGTTCTTCATATCCAAACATGACTATGGTTTCCTTCAATTATATCAAGAAACAATGCGAACAAGGCCTGAAGGAGGTTCTGCTTTGAATCTTGGAGAAAGAGGATACACTGGGAAGATAGTAGGATGCAGCAGGCAACTAGGGTATGTAAAGCAGATCATTAAAACAGATAAAGATGCATCAGCTTTCCAAGTGTATCACTGACAAATAATTGAGAGGTTCATGTGTTCATGTATTATACACCACCCTTTAGAGCTGCAGAAAAGCTTTTTGTCTTTTATAAAGTAATGTTCAATCCCTACAGATAGCAAACATGCCCTCTGATGTAGGTCATTTATGGTAGAAAGTTAAGATACTTAAAAAAACAAACAAATGAAGCTATACAATTGTTTCCAACAACTGCAATTCAAAAAATCTGATTTTCAATGCAAAGCAGTAATGTTAAAAGTAATGTAACTACTGTTTTTTTTTTTTTTTTTTTGCTAGTGGGGCTGAATGGTAGGGTACTGGTTAGCTCTCTCAGTTAGTTACCTCATGAAGACCATGGTTCAAATCCCATTTCATTCCTTTCTGCGTGAAGTCTAAATGTTTTTTATGCATGCCAGGGTTTTCTCAAGGCACACCAGCTTCCTCCCACAGTCCAAAAACATGTTTCATATGTTAATTGGTGATTTTATAGTGTCCAATTGGTAAAAATGTATTTTTCATCTCTGTGTGACCCTGCAATATACTGGCAAAGTTTCCAGGGTGTTCCCCGCATTCACTCTTTAGTAGCTGGGTAGGCTCCATCATCCCCCTGTGACCCACAATGGGACTTTGATAGATTTAGAAAATGGATGGGTATTTTCAACTGACATCCTGCAAACAGAATATGAAGAACAACTATGAGAAAACGTGTAACTGCTAAAGTTTCAATGTTTTTTTTAACGACCAAAAGCCATCCAACCATCTTCTCAACTTGCTGAATCCCTTCCGGAGTTGCAGAGTTGCTGGAGCCCGTCCCTCCCGCTGCTGTTGAGTGAAAACAGGGTACACCCAAACAGGTCTGGTGCAAGGCCATCCTAAAGCCAAAAAAATTAAAATCTGAAACACCACAATGACAGTACTGTCCATTCTGAAAGTTTTACAAATTGCTTAAATCAATTTAAGTTGTTGAAAGTACCAATTGTGAAATAATGTTTTTTTCTCTCATTTTAATTTAGGATTAGATGAACAGGAGGTAATCTCGCACAGGTCTTTATGAATTTTCTTGATAATCATGTGAAATTGAACTGGCCTAATAATACAAGTGTTGTCTGTGTCCATTCTCAGTAATCTAGGTCATGATAAAATCAAAAAGTTTAAAAAAAATAATTTCATTTTAAATTCACTTTAATGCGACAAGACTAACAAATGAGGAACAAAAGAAGCAAAAATCTCAAAAACAACACAAAGCGTGGAGTGTTGTAATTAAAAAAATCTTAACCAAGACAGAACGTTTTTTAAGTGGAGGATGAGCAAAGCTAAATTTTAGGAATGTTGAGGAAAAAAATAACAAATAAAAATATACAGCACTGTATTAGCGTGTTACTAAAATTAGAAAGCAAGTTTGGCATCATTGCTTTTATTACCAGTAGACATATTAAGTATGAACTAATAATGTACTATGAACACAAAAAGGGGAAAAAGTGAAAAGGGATGACTAAAAGAGTATGACAGCAGCTGTTGTTTTAAGATACAAGAAAAGCAGAAAACGACTAAATTTAGGACAAAATCAGAGTAAAAAAACGAGCATTGCTTCTTTGAGCCCTGACAGGTTCACCCATGCAAAAATAATGTATTAAATCCTACATAGCGTAGGTACACTTGTTTGCAGATTTTTATTCCAAATGATGCACCATTATGTTTTTGTCAAAATGCCTTACCTGCTCTGCGTACAATGTAAATCCAAGACATAAGACATCCAAGATACACAAACATTAAAAGGGGACATATTCAAGAAAATCCTTGTGTGTCGGAAAAATACTAAGAAACATGAGAGTTAAATGAAACATTTTCAAATGCTTTCTCTTTTACTTTGGTTCCCCTGGATTAGGGTAGTAAAATGCAAAGTTGGTACTGGAATATTTACTGTATCTTTACGATCTTGGGCTGCACACAAGTGCGCTGTTGTCTCTTCAAAGTAAAAGTGGTTCATCTCTTTTTTTTCTGAGTCTTTTTCCGTCCTGGCTCTGTGATTTGACCAAAGCACTCCAGCTTCACAGTCCCAAAATCTACATGTTCATTTAATTGGTACAACTTGGGGAAATGAATTTCTTGTTAAAATGCCTGCTTGTTTGTGTTTGTGTTAACCTCAGTTTCAGTGGTGAACCCTTTTTATTTCCTATACAGAGATACAAGGGTATGGAAAAACTAACAGCATTTCCCTATCCCCACCTTTAGTATACACACCTCCAATTATTTTAGACATTCTGACATTATTTCATTAATTTCGGTGAGACTATGCCTGTACTAATCAGTGGTTTACAAGTCTGAACTACAGGGAGGAAAGTGCAGAACATTTGCTTTAAATTGAGCAAACATGGCAGTGAGATTCACTTTGTTGGTTACCCTGAAAACATCAGTTTAAAGACAAAAGATAAAATTGTTACATCACTTAATTGAGTCAAAAAAAAAGCTGTTTGCAAGTTTGTCAATAAACCTGGAACTATCCCAATTGGAGTATTTCAAGTACAAAACAAAATGTATTTAATTGTTAAAAATGTGTTGTGTATGGGAAAACTGGATTCAGTTCTAAAGAGAGGCTTCCATCAGAGGAGTCATTTGCTGTCCTCTGCTGGACAAAACAGTTTATCTGATTTGTTGTTGACAGGTTCTGACAGACTTGAAACTCAGGCATTTTGTGTCTTCTCTCTAGTTACAACTTATTTAAAGCCATACTAATTCCACTTAAAAGTCTGAAGTTGTATTACAACTCTGTTTGCACAAAAGCTTGTTCAAGAAGTATATTTCCGAGTTTGTGTTCTATAAGTAACCACAAGATGGCAACAGACCACTTTTGTAATTGTTAAAGGTAAAATATATGCAAAGAAAATCGACTCACTGGATTTGCGTGTGCGTAATTCTTGATTTGTAATTTTTTCAATACATCTTGTGTGTAACAGTGTGGGCATGTGATTGTGTCTTCACATGTACCCATTTAAAAAAAAAAACATACAAATACATAAAACAATTTATGCACGCACAACTTAAATGACACTCGCTTAAAATAACTATGAATTCAAAACAGTTCCTACACATGCAAAGCTTTAAATAGTATGCACCAATCGCCTGACAGACAACCACATTTACGCATAAGTCAGAGTTACAAGTAGACGAAGGGTTGTGGGACTCCTTTCGAGTCTTCAGATTTGTGCATAGATGATGTGTTTAATTGCTACTAGAATGCTGGGTCATTTGAGCTTTCTTATCAGCCCCTTTGAGCTTAGATTGGGAATAATATCTAGTGAAACCTTGATATTTTTTCCACTTTCTTATACAAATATACTCAGATAACTAACATTAAAAAAAAGTCTGAATACACATTTTTAAAACATACCTTTTTTCAGTTTTGCAGAACTCAATGCTCCCTCTTGGCAGCACTACTCTGGTCCCCAATAGCAGGCAGTGCCAGGTCCTTCTGGACACCCAGAGAGTGGAGAGGTTCACAAGGTTCTAGATCACACATCTACATATTTGTAATTTGTTCAAACGCCTGTTTATCTTTAATTCCTTTTATCTTCATTTTGTGAAACTAAAGTTTGTCTTTACGTTTTCAATAGATAGACAGACAGACAGACAGACAGACAGACAGACAGACAGACAGACAGA
>BSAI01000072.1:14871115-14934425 GCA_036245035.1 Adrianichthys oophorus | reverse complement strand
AGACAGACAGACAGACAGACAGACAGACAGACAGACAGACAGACAGACAGACAGACAGACAGACAGACAGACAGATAGATAGATAGATAGATAGATAGATAGATATACCGTTTTGTCCCTTTCGGGGGTCACGGGTCTGCCGGAGCCTAACCGGCCACTCATGGGCGAAGGCAAGGGACACCCTGGACAAGTGGACAAGTCCCCAGTCTGTTGCAGGGGTACTATTCAATATTCAAAATTGAATATATGGGATATATAATATATATGTCAATATATATTAAATATACGCTAATACTATATATAATATATTCTATAATATATTGTATTATACTTTTTTGTAGTGGATGCAAAAGCTACTTTTTCCACAACTTGTTGAACTTTACCGCAGTTCTCCCCCAGCTGGAAGCTGACACTGAAATAAAGGCAGAAAATTACCAGGAAATGAAGCATAAAATAATGAACAGGAAGTGTGGCCTTGCAGAAACAAGAAAAACGGAACTTTCCTTTTCCTCCCCAGCTTGTTTCCCTTTTAGATTCCATTATTTTCCATTCCTGGTGTCTTTATTCTCACAAATGAGCCTGTTCTTCTGACTCAATTTTCTTATAAGCAACCCTCCTGGGACTTTCTTCTGGTTTTCTGACGCTTTCAAAAGTTTAATCAAGTCAGAAAAAAGAACTGTTTTGGAGGCAGTCTTTCATCTTTCCTGACCACATGAAGTCGTATGAGGGGGATGGCGCGTCCACGGAGCGTTAACACTGTGCGCATGACAGGTCAGAAAATGCACACACACAAAAGGCCCCATTCATGCAATAATGACATTATTTTTAACATACTAAATGCTGCAGGAGGGGCTTCATTACTGCAATGCGGATCACTTGGGCTTTTTTCATTTGATTTTTTTCTTTCAACCAAGGAAAAAAAAGGGAAATAATCTTGGACCTCCTCACTCTTGTTTTCCTTCCTCAGCCTGTCTGTACCCACGCATGACTGCAGCCGCCGACCCACTTTTTTCTCCCCTTCTTTTGGGAAGGGGGGGAGGGGGGCATTTGCTCTAATAGAAACTGTTTATTCCCAAGAAGTTCGCAAACTCGAAGCCGAGGGAACATGTAAAAATGGATCTGATCAAAGTGTTTGGCGCGGTAGTCGTAGTCTGGTTCCACCCTGGATCCGCTTCGAAATTCCACGGTAAGACGTCAGGACAGAACCGAACTCGACTCGCGTTTTCGTTTGATTGGGATTGGGGCAACCGAGCTATAAAAGTCGCCTCTATCCCAAAAAGTTTTATTTTAAGGAAATCTGGAAATTCCAACCCCTTGCATCACCGAAGCACATCCTTTCTTTGTGTGCGTCTGTTTAGTCGATGTTTCAATCGCAGATTTGCTGCAAATTGTGCAAAATGTAATCACGCGCAAAATCGGGATTATTATTCAAGTGACTGTCTTGGAATATTTAATAGTTCGATTTATTTTAAGCGTCATTAGCTTCAAATTTGTTATATTCTGCCTAAAGTCCCTTTTAATGATCTCAGAGTTGCATAACACCCATTGACTGTAGCTAAATATAAGTCCAGCAAGTTTATTAATAGTATTTCCGTTCAAAACTGATAAAATCTCCTAAAAAATTGGGTTTCTGCTCTGTGAAAATCAGATGTTTTTCGAAATAGAACCTTGATAAACTTTTGGTATCAAAATATATTTTGACTGGCATACATTTAGTGATTAAAGTTTACCTGGACAAATGCATACGTTTTGGTGGTTTTACCCAGGGGTTTGCAACCTCTTAAAGTCCCATTGACTGCAGTGAGGTGCAGACACAACCATTTGGTAGTTTAACCACCCCAATCCAACCCATTAATTCTGTCAAGGTGGAAGGCAATGGGTCCTAGTTTTAGTTGATGGTATGACTCAGCCTGGATTTGAACTCACAACTTTCCAGTCTCAGGGCGGACACTCTGCACAAAGTAACTAAGTTGTTTTTTTTTTAATACTTTAATACTTAAAGAGTCAGTTTGGCCTGCTTCTCATTGATAAAACCTAGTGTGATCCGCAAAGTCTTATTCACCCAAATTAAAATTTTGCATTTGTATTGTTACTTTATCGCATTCATTCATGTTCTAAACCTGTTTTGTCCCTTTCCGGGTCACAAGGGTGCCGGAGCCTGGCCCGGCCACTTGTGGGTGAAGGCAGGGTACACCCTGAACAGATTGCCATTCTGTCACAGGGCCACAATCACACACACTCACATTCACACCAAGGGACAATTTAGAGTGACCAACAACCAATGAAGCATGTTTTTGGACAGTGGGAGGAAGTTGGAGACCCAACCCAATGCATGCACGGGGAGAATATGCATACTCCACACAAAAAGGTCCCCCAGTGGTGATCCTGTTTCAGGTCTCCCAGCTGGGACTTGAACTGGGGGGCCTTCTTGTTGTGAGGCAAGGGCGCTGACCACTGCGCCACCGTGCAGTGACCTTAAAACGTTTGTGATTTCCTGCTTTTTGTTTGCAGGGGAGAGAATTTGTCGGCTTGGGACAGAGCGCCCATGCTACAAGGCCTTCTACATCCAGGACAGCAGGAGCCGGCTGACCTTTGAGGATGCGGTGCAAGCCTGCAGGATGGATGGGGGCGAGCTGCTCAGCATTGAGACTGAGAGCGAACAGCGGCTGATGGAGACGTTCTTAAGGCAGTTGCATGTTGGAAATGGGGACTTCTGGATTGGGCTCCATCGCAGTCCCCAGCATCCAAGGCGAGGCGGCACTATCCCCACTTGCCCCTCACAGTATTATTGGCTGGATGGAAGCAAGACAAAGTACAGGTTTTTCTTTTGCCATTTTATATATCAAAACTTTGTATGCAGTGAGTCGAAGAAAATGATTTGAGAAGAAATAAGCTGTTACTTAGGTAAGCAGCTAAAGCGGATGTAGACCCTCCTTTGCTTACGTTGTAAATCCTGTTTGCATCAAGGAACTGGCACTGGGATGAGCCTTCATGTGGCAAAGAAAGGTGCGTGGTTTTGTATCACCAGCCCTTAGCACCACTTGGGGAAGACGGCCGTTTCCCTTTCCAGTGGATTGATGACAACTGCAGCCTCAAGAACAATTTTCTCTGCAAATACCAGGACGGTGAGAAAATACTGTCTTTGCTCTCACCTCTGAAACTTCTATTTTCTATCAGTTCCTATAAAATTATATGTCCCAAAGAATGTTTACATGAGTGTTGCACTTCTATCGTAGTATAAATAGTTTAAGAATTAATTTTAAATAAAATATTTTATGTAACAATAAAAAAACAACTTTTTATCAAACATTTTTGCCCATCTGAAAGCTTTTAGTCATTGTTTTGGTTTTAGCCATTTCTCTTTTGCATCTTATTAATTGGCACTTCTGCTTTTTCTCTTCTAGAAAAACTGCTGGTATTTACGGGTAAGAGAAGATGGGACATCACAACACAATGCTGTATGATGTGCTGCAGAAATTCACTGGCTACATATTTGCTTCTGCCTCCTTGTAAAAATGTACATAAAGTGCGGACTACTCTTACATTGAGCACAAACAACATCAGTTACATTTAAGATCCTTTAAAGCAGTCTTTTCAACCAATGTGTCACAGTACATTGGTGTGTCATGAGACAGATTCTCAGTTGTCCCAATTTGATGAAAATGGGATAAAAAACATTTGCTATAGGTTATCAGCTCTGTGTTCTTCCAAACAGGCCTACTGAGTAGGTAGAAATATGAAAAATGATAAAATATCATTATATTTGCATTCCATTGATTCTTATTTTAGACACTTTTATAGGAATGAATTGTCAATGCAAAATAGAGGTTCCTTAACAGTTAATTAATGATTTATTATGCATTAATTAATTAATTAATTAATTAACATTAACAAAAGGTCTCTTATTGTAAAGTTTTGCCCATTTTTTTTACTTTTTACTTTTTATTTTCAGTTGGTGGTGTTCCTTGTTATTTTAATGAATAAAAAATTCTACCTTGGATCAAAAAGATTGAAAAATACAGCTTTAAAAGCTTAAAAAAGTTAGAAGACCTCTAGTTGTGAAAATGCAAAAAAAGTTTGTTTACTTTGTGTCTTCTGAAGGTCACATGAGCATTCCTAGACACACATTTCACTGCTTTTTTGCTGCTTTTATTTAATTTAGAGGTGCATGGGATGGCATGGTTGACCCATATGATCTGAAGAATAAATTTCGAACTTGGAAGATCTTTAATTCAACTGTTTTTTGGTTGTTTCAGCTCCATCTCAAAGGCCAAATGCAGTGTCAACGACAGAAGAAGATGAAAACATGGGGATAGTGCATGGCTCATCAGGTAAGAGCTAAAAAGGGCCATATTGTACCTTTTGGGAAGCTATATGTAGAGTGGTTTTCCTTTTTAACTCTTTGCAGTCATGTTCAAATGCACCTACATCTAAAAGCATGTCTTTTGTTGTAGTATCTTTCTCAGACAACTCTGTCAATATTTCCTACATCTTCTGTGCCACCATCCCTGCTCTCCTGCTGCTGTTTGCAGTCACTGGGTTCCTCTGCTACAAACAACATTGGAAAAGGTAAACACAAGATGGTCAAAGTAAAAGAAAAAAAAAAGAAATGTTAAGAGATTTGCAATATTTTTTATCTAAAAACGAATACAAGCATTTAAAGACCCACTCTGATAAAAAAAAAAAAAAACTGTGTTTGTGGTTTTAAGATTCTTGTGGCATTTTTCTCTGGAAAAAGTTAGATTAAAATGTATTTCTTTATTTTTATATCATTGTGAATCAGGAGTGAACAAAAAAATGCTGTTGGAAAAAGCTTTCAGTCATTACATAGGTGCTACTGTCGGCTGGCCACAAGCTCCTTGCTGCAGACAAATAGATCCATATATGTCTTTTTTTCATCCTCGTCCGAGCTGGCATCTGGCTCTGACAGCTTGCAACTGTACGACTGGATAGCTCCAATGTTGGTCGCCACTTTTGTTGCACCGGTAATGTTAGATTGGGGTAGTGAGGGGCTGTAAATAGTGCAAGAGTGTGGAAAAAGATGGATGATGGGAAAGGGGAGCGGGTTTACTCTGCACCAACAGTTCTTCCTACAACTCAGAGGCAAGTTGCACTTGTGCCATTCAGCAGAAACTTTTACCTAGAAAAAAACAGGTTTTTGATTTGATTTTAACTTTTTTTTAAGTACATTTAAATTTGGACAATGTATGGATATTGTACAATGGTTTGTATGTTTTTTTTTACTAGAAAAACAAAAAAGACATTTCACAGACTGAGAAACTTCTTAGCTATACAGTGAGGATCGGTAACATGTATTTTATGTTTAGGAGGAAGACAGCGACTGAAAGATTTTCTGGCAGATCAAAGCAAGGGACGACAACTATAGCTTCACCTTGCCCCGTTCAAGGACCTTACGCCTTCAGTGACATTTCTAGACTCCACCACACTGTCCTGGACAGTAGGAAGCCAGCAAAGAGGACTGAGTATTCTTGTTCTCCTTCACTTAATTCCTTTTGTGAAGATTATGAGAATGTAACAAGTGTGGACAAGGAAAGCGGCTTCGTGTCCAATGACATCTATGAGAGCTGCAGGGCTCAAAGCCAGCAGTGCCACAGCCAGACTGTATGGGTGGAAAATGAAATATATGGATGATTCCGCCAATACTGTGATTCAACGTATTCCTGGAAAGGAACATTTTGCACACGGGATGAAGAACTCAACCTCCTGTTTTTGCTGCACATTCAGCTGGACACCCAGAAGTGGAGGAATAGCATACGTGTTCACTAGGACTTAAAAAGACTGTGGTTTACTAAGCAGAAACATGTTAACCAATTTGTGCTTGAGGTGTCACATCTGGAACATTTTACATCCTTGTCTGCTGTGACCCCACATTTAGGTTCTAAAAATGTATATATATTTTTGCAAGTCTTATTAATTAAAGGTCTTATTAATCCCCAATAAAGCCTTTATTTGTGTTAATTTTACTCTGATTGGCATTTAGTGTCTACAACTTTCAAATATAATCCAGTGCATTGCATTTGTGGAAATATGTGTGTGTGAATAAGCTAAAGTTGCAAGCATGTCTCAAGTAATCTTACAGAATAATGTAATTTGATATTGGTAATACAATTTTTGTTCCAGTCCGATAATGTTTTTTTGTTTTTACTCAAGGGTTTATGGTCTGTGAATAAATATGTTTGCCAAAAACTATATTATTTTACTTTAATTTAATCCAGTGTTAGCTGTGGTTTTTTTTTTCTGTTTTTAAGATAAATGCATTTTAAAAAGAAAATGATGAGCAAGCACAAATGTTGAGAACTCTTTCCAGGCAATTTTTCCAGTAGGCCTATTTAGTGTTAACTTTCTCTATTTACTTGAGGCAAAAAAGAAAATGGAATCTTATTTTTTCTTTGCCATGATGTGTGCAAGACAGGTTTGACCTTTTGTCTAAGCCTGAAGCAAGTTGTCATCCCTACGTGAAGCTTCCTGTTTGCACCCTGGTGTCAGAGAGCAGGACAGTACATGCGGAAGGTCTAATGGCAACTTTGCTGACTACAGTAAACCCAAAAACTGGAGTTTCCTGTCTCATTTTATTTCCAGCTAAATCATCCCACTGACCAGACATCACTGAGATTTTTGGACTTTAGTTACAATATAGAAAGAATCCGTTTTGATCTTCCTGTAAATAGTCATTTCTGAGGTCGCACAGAATGCCTTTTTGCTTAGTGATTTTCAAAAGAAGCAAAAGGCTCAGTCAGAAGAAGCAGTGTGTTTTTGGAGAACGTTCAACAGGAAATGCCCAAAGCACATCTGGAAGTCTTACATTCAGGAAGTCTGTGCGTGACAACAGAGGTCTCCGAAGTGCTGCTCTGCCTGCCGTGCAGCCCACTGTTCTCTGTTTCACTGTCACTCCCCAAAATTCACAGCACAGTGTTTGTGTGGGACGTGTCTATCCCATAAAAAGGACCCCTTTTATGTTGCCACAACACATCAATACAACAACTGTAAGTGTAAAAATCTGCATACATTCATATATCATTCTGTTCAGTGAAATCAATGTAGATCCTTAGTTTATTGCATAAATCAAATTAAAAACATTCACAGTGACAACTTCGCGCTTTTACCAACAGATGGCGCTGTCATGTAAAGAAACAAAGTGTATTTGAGGTTGTGGAGACGTTAAATGCTCATCCATCGCCCAAGCCATATGGCATAATTTAAATATGTGCAATACATTTTCAATGCATTTTCAAGCATAATGTGCACAAATTAATTGTGCATTCAAATTAAATAGTTTACCTTACTTATTTCACTGCAGATCAACAAAACATTTCCAATTGGTCTGGAATGCGTTTAGCTCAACTTATTGAACACCTGCAGGGCGAAACTTCAAAGTTACTTATGCGTGCAATCAAGGAGAGCAGGCGAGCAAACAGATTTCAGAATAGCAATTTCAACGGTTGACGTAAGAGGTGGGTCTGGTTGTCTTGGCAACCAATTGGCACTGAAGTGTGGAGCTGCTCCGTGGCCCCGCCTACTGTACAAATACCCCCATGGCTTTGACGTCAATGCACGTCAACCGGAGAACATGATGCCTCTTTGCAAGTCAACTCGTGTGTTGTGTAGCTGATAGCGGCGCCTCCAGCTGAAATATTATAGCTTCATTGTACAGGAGAACGTGGCGTGACAGCCGTCTGGCTCAGCAAATGGCCTGCCTCGCACCGCCGCACTGACGGAGAGTGTCGCCACATCGGCGTTCAAGCTGCCAGGGCGACACAGAAATCAACTTTGTCTATATTTAATGGACACGTTTGGAGCGGCGGCGGCGGTCGCGGCAGCAGGACCAGCGGGCGGTTTGCTTTCCTTTGGTCTTTATCTCTAGCTGCTCAAGAAAACCCGTGTGGGTTCCTCGTGTGTCGCTGGCCGTCTGGCTTCCTCCGACTCTTTCACCCACAGTCCCATTTAGAACAGCATGGTCATGGCTGACGGTGTCCAAAAGCCGCTGGCCCGGGGTCCGGTCCGAGTGGGCTTCTACGACATCGAACGCACTTTAGGGAAGGGCAATTTCGCTGTGGTGAAATTGGCGAGACACCGAATAACCAAGACCGAGGTGAGTTTCGGTGAACTTGTTAGCCGGAGAGCTAACTTGGGCTACTGTTGAGTTATATAACTTTTACAGTCTAGGTAGGTGACACCTCTGCAGGTGAGATAAAGCCGTACTGCTGTCCTGCATCAAGCACTTGTAGAGAAAGTTGTAAAGGAGCCCTCATTGCTTCTCGCTTTTGGGGGTTCGAACCCAGCAGGGAGAATCCGTCGTTCACGGCCACCCTCCACCTCACTGCCAGACACATCAACGCTTTGTTTTTTTGCATTCAATCCACAACCAGATACTTCCTTTACTGAAGAGTAGTGCGGTATGAACTTGCAAAGTTGCTATGCATGCGGCGCACGTAGAACGGCGTTCCCATTATGTAATCATAACTTCGTATTGATGATGAATCGTCACCGTATTATCTTTGATCGACGTTAATAGCTGGATCTGTTTGGAGAGCATGGCGTTCTGCACTCATGCAGTCCCACAGACACTTGCTGTGTGGCCTTCACATAACTTTCGATAGGGTTTGATATTGCACACACTCTTGAGTGAAGAGCCATTACAACAAGGAACAGATCTTGGGTTTGTCTGACTTAACTCAGTGTGATGTAAACATTTTCGTCAACCTGTACCACAGTGTGTCATGACTGACTTCTACAATGTCAAAAAGTCAGTAAAAACTAGAGGTGGAACGATTAATCGATAAATTAGTTTCTATGTCTACGATCCAATCAGGTTAATCTGTCTGAGGCAGAAAGAAGTGAAAGGACCTGTCCCATTTGGATTGAGACTTGGTAGGTTCATTTAACTATAACATAAAAACAACAAAGTTCCATCTTAGAGGACAACATACGTGATTGCAGCAAAACATGATCAAGCCATCCTTAGAGTCCAATGCGTGGAAACAGAATTTTGCAGACATTTGACCCTACAGTGTGGTATAATGTTCCGTTTGTAATATTTTTATGTGGAAAACCAATAGTGTACTGAACTTGATTAAACTAAACTGAACAGATTTGCCATTTATTCTTGTTTACTTGTTTGTCTTGTACATGCACTTAATTTACACTTGATCATCCTGCAAGAAATGCAAGGAAACATGGAAAACTTCACTTGCATTGTTCAGTACCAGGTATTTACCTGAGTCACACTGGTTGAATTTTTTTTGGCTAAAGATGTCCTGGAAACATTTTAGGTGAGTTAATCGGATCATTCAAAATTAACCCAGATCGATTATGAATCATATCAGCAACCACAAATTATGATATGAATCGAATCATTGTTCAAACAAATCGTTACACTCCCCAAAAAAAAAAACAAAAAAAACACTCGTATTGAACATAATTGTGTTTGGAGTACAAGTTAGGACAAATTCTAAAAACAAACAAACAAAAACACTTGTGCACTTTAATCTTTGAACTGTGCAGCTTCCAGCCCATTGTAGCTGAACGTGAGTGGTAATCTTGTGCAAGAAAAACTCCGATCTATGTCATCCAGACAGGGGCCCTTGGTATGCTTAATAAATAACCAGCCAAGATAGGAGCTTCATATTGATTTTATCTGGTTAATAAAGTTGGGGGATTTGTGTAGCCCTAACTAGATCAATTACATTTTTAATGTGAAAAAATAAAAAGTTTTGCAGCCCAGTTGATGATTGCACATCTGCTCTAACAAGTTCAGTATTTTGAAAGTGATCATGCCTGCTTTTGTCATTTAAGGCACTTGTTTAGTAAAGGGGATCACTATGCTGGTCAGTACAGTGAATAGCCAGAGCAGGATAGATCTGTTAGTATTTATTTTATTTTTTTGTGGGTATGGATATCTGTGTGCTTAACCTACTTTTCCTGCATGTGGCTTCTGTGTATTAACAAATACCCATAATAGAGGTTGTGGTTTACATAATCCTCAGGTCATTATTCCCTTTTAGTTTCTGTCCATCAGTTCATTATTTTTTTTAAATGTATTCATATTTATCTCAAGTGTTTCTTGACTAATTTCTTTGGAAGGGTTTTCAAAGTCTTCAATTTTTTTCATAAGCTGTAATTCTGCGTCACATATCTGCCTGCTAGTTAGGAATGGCGATGATAACTAAATATTTGACCTGTTAAAACACTCATGGCTGCTCATCTGAAGGATGAACTGCAAATATTCCATAAATCATCTTAAAATAGGTATCAGAGATTTCCCAGAGATTGGAAGCAACTATAAGGTCATCCTTACAGTTAAGTAATTACTGTGTTCATGTTGCAACACCAGGGGTGCACTAGCAGATCATCCTTTTTTTTCCCGACAATCTACCTATCCTTTTGCAAATTTTGTTTTGCGATGTCAGATGTTTATTTAAGCAGCGAAAAGCATACATGTACTGTCATCATCTGTCAGTCACTTCAATTTGTCAGAGTTTACCCTTTCAATGCTTAAGGAGGTTTCCCAAAATGTAACTTGAATTTCCTCCCTGTTACTTAAATAAAATAAAATAAAATCCAACAACTTATCAGTTTTTCAAAAGTCAAATAAATCATATAATGAAAGTAGACTTTTTTTGAATGGATTTTACTCAAAATATTTAAATGTCTTTTTTTTTTCTTTTGCTAGTGTGTTTTTTATAAAGTCATATTTGTTGGTGACTATTTGACAAGTTAAGACTCGAAGCAAGCTTTTGAATTACTTGTTTGGCTTTTACTAAGTGGTGTGTTTGCCTAGAACTGGTGTTTCTTGTTGACGGCCTCTGGAGTTTGGCTCACAGAGGCTTGGAGGCTTCTGACGGCTCCTTGTTTATGAAACACAAGCAAATATGTTAAAGTTGTTTCGCCTTTCAGACGTCTTTATTAAAAACTGTTTATATTCGGAGTGCAGTTTTGCACATAGCCTTGCCTTTTGGATATGTGTAAGGGATGAAGTTGGAAAATTCTTTAAACAGCTCATCATGGATCACACATTATAAACAACTTGTATAAGTCCTAGCACTAGTTTTCATCTTTTTTACTAAAAAAGTTCTTTGAATGTAAAAAAATAAACATTTTCAATGCAATATTCATACATTGATCAGTTGTTACCTGGACTTTTGTGAGTAAAGTAAGACGTCTACTTTAGTGAGTTATCAGGACACTAAATTGTCTGTCTTGCTTGCCCACACTGCAGGTGGCCATTAAGATCATTGACAAGACCCAACTAGATGCTGTGAACCTGGAGAAGATCTACAGGGAAGTTCAAATCATGAAGATGTTGGACCACCCTCACATCATTAAGCTTTACCAGGTGAGTTGGCAAGTTCAGCTCTCATTATCAGCATTTGTGAAAACTGCTTTATTTTCATGCCAAGCATATAGAAACTTTTAAAAAATAGCTTTTCTTTTTTGTATGTCTTGAACTTTTAGATTTTCTATTGTTCAGATTGTTTGAGATCGCTCCTACCCCCAAACTCAGTCTTTAGAAGACTAAAACACAGGATTGTTTTTGTAGGAAAATAGCTCACAAGAACTTTGTCCCTTACTCTTGGCAGAGGTTTGTGGTTATGCCTGCTTACACTCGCCTTTTCAGTTCCGTCCCCTAATTGTCGGCTGGATTGTGATCAGGGATTTGTGATGGACCGTTCTGATTTTAATTCCACGGTATGCTTGGGGTCATTGTCCAACTGGAAAACCCTGTACACCCAGCTTTGGATTCTCATCTGATGTCTTTGTGCACTTGCTTCATTATCTCCAAATTCAAATATATATATTTTTTTTTTATCACAATGCAGTTTATTTTTAAATGTACTTGTAAACCATAATTAGGTTGGGCGTGGTGTGTTCCACTTAAAAATAAGATGAGGAAGTCACTATTGGTGGATCATTAACAGCAGTTTGGCTAATCTAAATGAGAAGTTTGACCTGTTAACTCTTTTGATTTCATAAGGAGTCTGGCATGGTCCATTATACAGAGCAAATGACATTCTCTTCAACCTTACCCCCTTTTCTCCTATCTATACTTTAGTTAAACAATGCTTATAGCTAAAAGAGGAAGGCTTTTGCGAGAATAACCTCTCATTTAAAAAGACAAACCCAGGAAATTATGTTAATAAACTTTTAAACTTTACAAAAAACTATTTGATTTTAAGTTTTCCCCATTCCATTGGGTTTCAGCAAATATTCTCTTCAATGTTAAACAAACAAGTGATATTAAGTGACAAAAAAGCACAAACATTAGTTTTATGATAACAAGCAAAATATTGTGAGGCATTCAAGGTCAGACAAAATCTTCATTAGAATGATGTATTAGAACTTTGCAATAAAAAGAGGATAAAATATGGCCTTTTAAATGACCAAATGATACAATCCTCAGTTGACACGTCTACTAAATTTGACTGTATTCACTTGTTATATAACTAAATGTAACTTATAAAAAGCATTACATGGCTACACTGGTTTAAATGGTTTACAGATTTACTTTGGGTGCCAAGAAAATCAGTTTAGTCAAAACAAGGTGCTTTAATCTTTGTTAAAACTAACTTCTAATTAATCCTACTTAAGACAAATAGTTTGGTAACTCTGATCTAATTATTAGATTGGAGTAAAAGCCAAAGTCTGTCCTCTTGAATGTCAGTTTCAGTCAGCAATCTGTTATAAAGTCAAATTTGAGTTTTCGTGTGAGCAGAGTGCAACACTCCTTATTCTTTGTATCTACAACAGTTGAAGTGCAGGAAACCAGGTTGTTTTCTAATGCATAAGCAAACAACTGCTCCTGAGTGCAACCAGCACTATTGAGGGTGTAAAGATATGGACGCTTTGTTAATAACGGACTGACTCCCAGCTCTGTTTGCATGATTGCTCTCGTTACGTCTCTGCAATGGGCCCATCAACTTATTATTATTAGTAGTAGTAGTATTAGTAGTATCTTAAAAGAAATTGTTATAAATAGTGATATGACTTATGAAAAGTAAGGATATTTTTAAATAAATACTATTTAAAATCAATTTCACACAGATACCCTTCACCTTTCTTATAACAGCTATAAAGGAAATGAATCGCCTGTTTAATGAGTTCTTTGAGCTTTACTCAAATTAAAAGCTGAAGATTTTTTCTTGATAATATTGCAAAAAAAGCAGCATTTTTTAGTACATTTCTTTACCAATAATAAATTGAATCAGTTTGGAGCAGTGGCATCCAACAAAGCAGCAATTGTTTGGTTTTGTAGCTTGGCAACACTCAACTGCAGCACTTATTTTCTTGTTTTTTTGGAATGAATACACATTTTTGTTTAATCCCTAATAATTTTCTTAGTGAACCACTGACGTTTTAGTTTCATAAAGAGATCAAAGTTGGAAACATTTTATAACATTTATTTATTTGTTATATTGTGAGTCTTATCACAATTTCTATTGTTTGCTATTAATTGACAGAAGGATACAACTCGTTCTCATTCACAGATGTATGTTCACAACGCTTGTGACAGTGAGCACAACTCAAGTTATTGCTTTAAGGTTTAAAAAGTTAACAAAGAAGGGTTTTCTTAATGAGTTAGGGTTTTTTTTGTTCAAATAGTTTAAACTGATGAACAGTGCTTGCTGCATTGTGACCTAGTTAGCCAAATAGTTTGCCATAGAAAATTCATACGTGGAAATATTTCAAGTTCAGAAAAGCAAGTGCATTGAAGTAATCTTGTTTGGTAGGAAAATGATTGAATAACAAAAATCTTCCCAGTGGTAGTAGAATTTCACCATTTTCGTACTTGGATATCTTCTCTTTAGCTCTTAATATAAGCGATTTTTTTCAATATTTGCTTTAATTTGGGTGAATACTGTAATATTTGGTGTTTGAAACCAAACATTCTCAAAATTAAAAAAGTATGTGAGGATTATATCTCTGTTTTTTTAATGTCTTGCAGCCCTCTGACTTTATTGTTGTTTTCAGCTTTCTGTTTTCTCTGTAGGCTGGCAAGACTTTCTGCAGGTACAAATGTTTGACAAAAGTTAATATTCATAAATGTAATTTTGACCTTAACTTTTTTATATTTGTCCATCATGAGAAAATTGACATGTTTAAAAAAACACAATTTTCATTAGAGTGGGTCTTTTCAAAGATCTGATGTAAAGTCTTAGACAAAGTCATTAGTTTTTCCACATACTTGCCTCTATACCTGATAGTATACAGTCTCTGGCAGTGACTCTGTCCGAGGAGGTCTCTATAAGAAAATTGTGTTGAAACAGGGAAACGAGTAAAAACTACTATTTATTGGCATTTTACCAGTATTACATTTTCAAAGTAATAAATTTTATTATAGGGCTGGCAGAAAAAAACCCACACGATTCTCTGTTGAGCCCACAACTGCTTCCAAAAGAATTCTAAAAGAATACTAAAGTTGAACTGTTTTTAGTGTTTCACACTGTTATCTTTATGGAATAAAGTTCAAACTTTTGTAATGTCCTTCCTTCTTCCTGTTTCTACATATTTATGACTGCTTTTCATAGAAAATATTGGTGTTAAAAACATCAAATTCAACTTTGACTCACTGCTTTCATCGAAAATGAAATAATAGATAAGCTCACGGTGGCAAAACAAATCGCCTATATTTTTTTGTGGACTAATTAATCGCAGCTGACATGGCACCAGAAAAATGGTAGTTAGAAAAACAAAGCTCTCTGTCAGTGAAAAATGCATGGCTTCAGGCACAGGTGTGAGGAATCCCTTAAATTATGACTGCATTCCAAAGGGGCATGCCAACCAAGCCCCTGCTTTTGTTCACACTGGCACACAGCGATGCAGCAAAACGACAGTTATTGTTATGAATTTCACCTGTGCTTTTGAGCAAACTTTGTTGAACAGAGAAGCTGCTGTACAAAGTTACAACAGTCTCACTACTCAGGAATAAACAATCAGTCCATTGCATAATCGCATTCATACAAATGTTTTTTCTGCACTACTTCATCTCTTCCATCCATGAACCGGTCAGTGGAACAGATGGAAAATAGAATTCTAGAAAAGAGCGTGGGATTTCTCCTGCCAGTGTCTGGCTCGCCAAGCCTGATTCATCCTCCCCTCTCAGTGTGATTCTCCTCTCTACATTTAATTCTTTTCATCTTCCGAGTGTTTCTGTTTCTAAATTGGTCTCCTCCTCCCACACAACACAGCAGCGTGTCAGGGCTGAAAGGTTTTAAGTGCCCCTCAAATGCAGTGTGCAGCAGCAGTCGTCCACCTCCATTCTCTTACACCTATGCCACATTTAGATTCGTTGCCATTCATGGATTTTGATTTATTTGTGAGTTTGTGAATGCTGTGCTTTGCAGTTTCAGAGTGAGCACAGCAGTTGTGTAATAGTGAGGCAACCAGATTTTTCCTATTTGTAGGTTTTTTAAAATTTGGATTACCTAATGGTAATGATTTATAAAATGGGTTTCTTTTTTATTAATGCATCTTTCTATTTTTACTCCTCACTCTGCCCCGTTCCTTTGTCTCTCCTTCTGCAGGTGATGGAAACAAAGAACATGCTTTACTTAGTCACGGAGTATGCCAAGAGTGGGGAGATCTTCGGTGAGTGAAATTTTCAAGAGAAAGATCAGAGAAACACTCATGTTGTGCCGCACAAAGACTTAAAATGAATTAATGTGTCTGATAAATGCTGTATTTTATTTTTCATTATCTCAGTTGACATTTTTTGAATTGATTCATACACAATTTAATAGCTATGCATTCTGTTCTGCAGCTAATTTTTTTATTATTCACCAAAAAAAACTATCAGAAGTAGTTTTTTGCAAAAATCAAAGACGTATTATTAAAGGTTTTTATAATTTGTTGCATAAACAGCATATCACATTCATTATGAAGTAATTTAAAAATCATTTTTAAAACGGTTTAGTTTAGGTTTTAGTTTTTTTTCAGGGCAAACAAACCTTTTAGTGACCACATTCCAGTTGGGGATCCACCAATAATTTATTTGGTGACAAAAAAAGAAAAGTATAATATTAAACACAGTTGTCTATTTGTTTAGAAGCATAACTGCATGAATGGTAATTGAAAAATTGTACACTATTGTAATGACGAACAAATTTGCAAGTCTAAAAATATTTCAGCAGCCTAGCAATGCATAACATTTAGTGTGATGGAATCTACCTCAATGAATGAGAATCTAAACTGAGCGTGAATGTTTTATTTTGTTATGGCCATAGCCAATAATGCATAATTAATATGCATGTAACTCTTGACAATTTCCTTTCTCTCACTCCTTTTTTAATTTTTTTGATTGATTTTTTTTAAGTTTTTGAAATTTAACTGCCAAAAACATAAACAAAGCATATGTTT
Organism: Adrianichthys oophorus; assembly: GCA_036245035.1. NCBI lineage: Eukaryota > Metazoa > Chordata > Actinopteri > Beloniformes > Adrianichthyidae > Adrianichthys > Adrianichthys oophorus. The sequence continues at coordinate 14,918,054 of BSAI01000072.1, read as the reverse complement.
GTCAGTTAAAAGAAAAGTTTTAACCCCCCCCTGCTTTTCTTGAGCTGTTCTTAATGTTTTGCCTTGTCTGTAATCTATTTTTAAGGTTACCTTTTTTATGCATTAAGTATAAGATGAATCATTAGTGTTAATTGAAAGAAAAATTACAAAAAGTTTTTTTTTTCCAGTCGTTAGAATTTATACGGGTTAAATGCTATCAAAATAGCTATAATGAAGATTTTTGAAAACTTGACAATCTTTCCTAAATAAAACCCTTATTCTAAATTCAAACAGTTGTTTATTTATTTCACTATAACCGTGATAATTAATTACACTTTCTAAATCATTAATTATGAAAGTAAGGTAACATTTCTGCAATTTTCTCCATTAAAGCTATATTTCCTAACCCATTGTCCTAAGATACCTCTGCCCTGTATGTCTTTCTTGGTTCAAATAACTGTGACTCATTTTTAGGTTTTTGATGAGCTGACTGATTACAAAAAAGTTGAAAACAAAAAAATGCAGGGCAGTGGTACTAAAAGACCAAAGTATGTTACGTATAATACTCTTTTGTAATGCTTATTTGCCTCTTTTTTTTTTTTTTTTAGTATCTTGTTTTGGTTGAAAATTATGGTCCCACATAAACAAAACACTTCTTTGAATATTTAATTTTTAACAAATACAATCCTGCAGCCCCTCCATGAACCGGCACCTTAACGTGGTGGAGGGGTTTGAGTGCTCGAGTGATCCCAGGAGCTATGCTGTCTGGGGCTTCGGCTCCTGGTAGGGTCTCCCATGGCAGACAGGTCCTGGGTGACGAGCCAGACAAAGAACGGTTCATAAACCCCTTCATGAGAAAGCACATCATAGATCCAGTTGCGTCGCCCGGATTGGCGTTACCGGGGCCTCACCCTGGAGCCAGGCCTGGGGTTGGGGCTCGCAGGCGAGCGCCTGGTGGCCGGGGCTCCTCCCACGGGCCCCGGTCGGGTAAAACCCGAACGATCAACGTGGGATCACTCTCCAGTGGGCCCACCACCTGCAGGAGAGCTCAGAAGGGGCCGGTGCGATGTGGTTTGGGTGGCAGTCGAGGGCGAGTGCCACCCGGTGCGATGTGGTTTGGGTGGCAGTCGAGGGCGAGTGCCTCGGCGGCCTAAACCCCGGTCATGGAACTTGGCTTTTGGGACATGGAACGTCACCTCTTTGGGAGGGAAGGAGCCTGAGCTTGTGCGAGAGGTTGAGAGGTACCGGCTAGATATAGTTGGGCTCACCTCTACGCACAGTCTGGGCTCTGAAACTCAGTCTCTCGAGAGGGGTTGGACTCTCTACCATTCTGGAGTTGCACATGGTGAGAGGCGGCGGGCTGGGGTGGGCTTACTTGTGAGCCCCCAGCTTAGCCGCCAAGTGTTGGAGTTCACCCCGGTGGATGAGAGAGTTGCGTCCCTCCGCCTTCGGGTGGGGGACAGGTCTCTGACTGTGGTTTCGGCTTATGGGCCGAACAGCAGTTCAGAGTACCCAGCTTTCTTGGTGTCTCTCGGAGGGGTACTGGAAAGTGCCCCAACGGGGGACTCCATTGTCCTCCTGGGTGACTTCAATGCCCACGTGGGCAACGACAGTAGCACCTGGAGGGGGGTGATTGGTAGGAACGGCTTCCCTGATCTGAACCCGAGCGGTGTTTTGTTGTTGGACTTCTGTGCTAGTCATAGTTTGTCCATAACAAACACCATGTTTGAGCACAAGGGTGTCCATCAATACACGTGGCATCAGGACACCCTCGGCAGGAGATCAATGATCGACTTTGTAGTCGTTTCAGGAGACCTTCGGCCGTGTGTCTTGGACACTCGGGTAAAGAGAGGGGCAGAGCTGTCCACTGATCACTACCTGGTGGTGAGTTGGATTCGATGGCGGGGAAGGAGGCCGGAAAGACTCGGCAGACCCAAACGTAGTGCGAGGGTCTGCTGGGAACTTCTGGCTGAGCCCTCCGTCAGGGAAGTCTTTAACTCCCACATCCGGGAGAACTTCAAACAGGTACCAAGGGAGGCTGGTAACATTGAGTCTGAATGGACCATGTTCTCCACCTCCATTGTCTCTGCTGCTGTTCGGAGCTGTGGTCGCAAGGTCTCTGGTGCCTGTCGTGGCGGCAACCCCCGAACCCGTTGGTGGACACCGGAAGTAAGGGATGCCGTCAAGCTGAAGAAAGAGTCCTATCAGGTCTGGCTGACGTGTGGGACTCCAGAGGCAGCTGACAGGTATCGGCAGTCTAAGCGAGCTGCGGCTCAGGCTGTAGTAGAGGCAAAAACTCGGTCCTGGGAGGAGTTCGGTGAGGCCATGGAGAAGGACTATCGGTTGGCCTCGAAGAGGTTCTGGCAAACCGTCCGGCGCCTCAGAAAGGGGAAGCAGCTTTCTGCAGGCACCATTTTCAGTGCACGTGGGGAGCTGCTGACTTCGACTGGGGTCATTGTCGGGCGGTGGAAGGAATACTTTGAGGATCTCCTCAATCCTGCTGACATGCCTTCTCTTGAGGAAGCAGAGGCTGAGAGCCCTGGGGTGGGGCTGTCCATTACCCAAGCTGAAGTCACAGAGGTAGTTAACAAGCTCCTCTGTGGCAAGGCACCGGGAGTGGATGAGGTCCGCCCTGAGTACCTCAAGTCTCTGGATGCTGTGGGAGTGTCTTGGTTAACGCGTCTCTGCAGCATCGCGTGGCAGTCAGGAACAGTACCACTGGACTGGCAGACAGGGGTGGTGGTTCCCCTTTTCAAGAAGGGGGACCGGAGGGTGTGTTCCAACTACCGGGGAATCACACTCCTCAGCCTCCCTGGGAAAGTCTATGCCAGGGTACTGGAGAGGAGAGTCCGGCCGATAGTCGAACCTCAGATCCAAGAACAACAATGCGGTTTCCGCCCTGGTCGTGGAACTGTGGATCAGCTCTACACCCTGTCCAGGGTGCTGGAGGGTTCGTGGGAGTTCGCTCATCCTGTCCACATGTGTTTTGTGGATTTGGAGAAGGCGTTCGACCGTGTGCCCCGTGGTGTCCTGTGGAGGGTACTTTGGGAGTATGGGATCCGGGGAGCCTTACTCAGGGCTGTCCGGTCTCTGTATGACCAGAGCAGGAGCATGGTCCGCATAGCTGGCAGTAAGTCAGACCTGTTCCCAGTGCATGTTGGACTCCGGCAGGGCTGCCCTTTGTCACCGGTTCTTTTCATAGTTTTTATGGACAGAATTTCTAGGTGCAGCCAAGGTCCGGAGGGGGTCTGGTTCGGGAACCACAGGATTTCCTCTCTGCTCTTTGCAGATGATGTTGTCCTGTTGGCTTCATCGAACCAGGACCTCCAGTATGCATTGGAACGGTTTGCAGCCAAGTGTGAAGCGGCTGGGATGAGGGTCAGCACCGCTAAGTCTGAGGCCATGGTTCTCGACCGGAGAAAGGTAGTTTGCCCTCTCTGGGTGGGTGGAGTGCTCCTTCCCCAAGTGGAGGAGTTTAAGTATCTTGGGGTCTTGTTCACGAGTGAGGGAAGATCGGAGCGTGAGATCGACAGGCGGATTGGTGCTGCGTCCACCGTTATGCGGTCGCTGTACCGGTCCGTCGTGGTGAAGAGAGAGCTAAGCCAGAAACCAAGGCTCTCAATTTACCGGTCGATCTACGCCCCAATACTCACCTATGGTCATGAGCTCTGGGTCATGACCGAAAGAACGAGGTCCCGGATCCAGGCGGCTGAAATGAGCTTCCTCCGTAGGGTGGCTGGGCGCTCACTTAGAGATAGGGTGAGAAGCTCGGTTACCCGGGAGGAACTCGGAGTAGAGCCGCTTCTCCTCCACATCGAAAGGAGCCAGTTGAGGTGGCTCGGGCATTTAGTTCGGATGCCCCCTGGACGCCTCCCTAGGGAGGTGTTCCAGGCATGTCCCACTGGGAGGAGGCCCCGGGGAAGACCCAGGACACGCTGGAGAGACTACGTCTCTCGGCTGGCCTGGGAACGACTCGGGGTCCCCCCAGAGGAGCTGGAGGAAGTGGCTGGGGAGCGGGAAGTCTGGGCATCTTTACTTAGACTGCTGCCCCCGCGACCCGGTCCCGGATAAGCGGAAGAAAATGGATGGATGGATGGACAATCCTGCAGCAGAGTGTTCTTTTGTACCTTTTAACTCCAACACTGTTCTCAAAGGTCGCATGGTTCAGGAAAATCTTGTATGAAACATTTTACTCTTGTCATGTCTTGCCAGTAATTTGTCTCCAATTGTACCAAGGCTGTTTTTCTTATCATACACAATGACATCACAAGCAGCTTGTAAAAGCCAGAGCCGGGCAGCTTCAAAGAAAAACGAAATGTGTTTTTCTGCCATACGTGCTGCAGGTTTCCCCACACATGATGACTTTACTGCTAAACTTTTTCAAGATTAAAAAGAAACGAACGCTGTCAGTTGAAGTAAATAAAAATGTCTGAAGTTTGGCAAATTTTTAAGTGCTACTAAAGTCAGGCAATGATTTTATATGATCATAGAGCACCTTCTCTAGAATTAGTTCTTTCTCTCAAGCTGGACTGAGGAAATGTAACATGTGTTCATCTTCTGCAAATGACTATGTAGTATCTGTTATATCATTTACAGTAAAAATGTGTCTTCCCAAATAGTTTGGTTTGAGAAAAATAGCATTGAACAAGTTAAAACTGCCTTTGTGAACTTCTCTAAATTTCCATGTGTCAGAGATTGCCAATCAAATGTTAAGAACATCAACAGGGAGAAATCCATACAAGATGAATAATAACAGTATTTATCCTGCCAGCATGAGCGCTTTATGGATTTCAAATTGATGAAAAAGGCAGATGTAACAGTCTCTTCTCTTTATACAGATGACATAAGCAGATTAAGGTGGGGGCTGTTATGCTTGCAGCAGAGGGACAGAAGTCAAAGTTTCTTCTTTTTTGAGAAACAGGTTTTTTTAACAGGCAATTTGTAAAGCTGTAGCAAAATGCTCTGTAAGCAAGTACTCGATGTTTCCATGTAAATGGATTAAAAAAAAAGTTCACGTCAACAGTTTGATCCTAAGCAAAACAATGCTGAAGTATTTCATAATCCCTTAAAAATGTATACTGGGAACAATTGGAGTCACTGACGTAAGCAAGGACAGAGAAGTCCCAGCAAGAATAACACATAAATAAGAATTTATCTGTGTACCATGAGCTCTATTACCCATTCACAGCAGTTTATCCAGACTGCAGACTTAGGTTGAAATTTATTGGACATGAATCCATGAAAAAAGTTTTATTTACTCGATGCATTTAAATACAACATTTTTCTGTTACAATTTTCAGATAGTAAAATCAGTTTAAACACCAAATCCTTAAAAAAAATGACTTGGCAAGCAATATAACACTGTTGCAATGGCAGCACTGTTGTGCACTCAAGCTTAGTGTTGTCTTTACATCTACATAGATTATTAGCATCATCTATTGGATAGCCCGCGAATGTGTGTAACGTAATGTGTGTACTTCACCCACACGAAAGACTCAAGGATTGCTCAAGCAAAAGGCTTTGCCTGTTGTGCATATTGTTGCATCTTATGTCTGTGTGTGAGACCACTGTGCGACTTGTGATGCTGACTCAACATCAACTGCTGTTCTTTTGACCACCAGAGAACTGGAAAGCAGCTCAGAGAAGATGTGAATGAGGGGAAAATTCAAATGTAAATGCTAAGGAGGATGGCGTTTGTTTAAAACTAGATTAGAAAAAATACTTGCTTTACCACAAGTGTGTCCAAACGCTGCATTAAAATTCTTATCAGTTTTTATAATAGTTTGTATAATACTTCATGCATAATTTATCCCTTGAACTAACCCTTGAGATTGAACAATCTTTTCATTCCTCATAATCCAGACCCCACCCCCCATGTGTCATTGCTGAATTTTATAAAACTATTGTCTCTTGGTTCTTCAGACCCTTCTCCTGCGGTTGCACAATGTAAGGCAGTTATGTAAGACGTTTACTTGTCAACATCAACTGCAGCAACAGCAACTTTGCCTCAACCGGGCAGATACTGACTGGTAGCTGCAGCATTAGATGTGTGCTGCTGGTTTCTGTCACATGAAATTTAGCAGTTCTTTTGATTTTTCCTAACACACTTTGGAGGTAGATTGAGTCATGATGCACTCAGTCGTGGAAGCTGCAGAAGCTGACCTGCGCTCTCTTCCTCCATTATTGCCCTCCAGGGAGTTGTCTCCACTTTTTTTGACATGATTAATTCCTCCGGTCTGCCATCGGTTTAGAAGAGTGCAAGGTGTGACCTATGGTAGAGCTGGTGGTGCTTGGCAGCCCCTTCAAGTTAAAGCAAAACCAATATTCTTTCGGTTAAGGATTGTGGAGGAGCAGCAGGCGTAATGTGTGTCTGAAGCTGTAAAGACAAAGACTGAATTGTGGTTTAGAGCCAGAAGGCAGAATGATGAGTTCATTCTTGCAAAAGGATGGGTGGGCACAATATTGAGCACAGCAGAGGCATCAGTTTCAGCTCGTTGATATGCCTCTGCTGCTGTCAGTCTGTTGCTTAGCAGTCTGATTCAACACTGCAGGATTTATCAAACCCGAAAACTGGGTCAACCCCAAATAGTTGCAGAGAACAGAGGCAGAAGGTAGGGAAAGACAGTAGAAAACAGAGGCAAAAACAGGGGACATCCTTTTGATTTTAGGAGACGGTGGGGCGGAGGGTAGGGGGAATGTAGGACATGCATATTTAAGAAAGCAATGCTGAAGTAAGAGGGAGTGTATTAGTTGACAGTGAGTAAAATTACTCATCCAGGTCTCTTGTCTGACTGAAAGGAAGATGAAGCTCAAACGAGTGTTAATGTGAGAGGAAGTCTTAGGCTATTTTTAAGACGCATTTTTATTTGCATTTAGCTAGAAGCTCAGATCTTCATCAGTCAGTTTTATGGAGATGTTGCAGTGGATTGTAGAACTTTTGTTTTACTGACATAAGCAGGAAGCCTGCAATGAATATTTATAGAATAAAGGACTCCTGTTTTTTTTTTTTTTTTGGTATGAAAATCTCTGTCAAGACCTAATCTGTTTCTGAAGAAAATGACTCATTTATTCCCACTAAAAAAGAGATAATTGTTCTTTTCTTTTTTTATATAAAAATTGGACAATTATCCCCTTTTCAAGTTAAAATGCAGTTTAAAAAAAGATAATGACTCTGCTATCAGCGTTTTTAATGCTGCTTTTATCTTATATAACATTTGCTGTCTAATTTTAATGCTAGCTGCCTTCAGGTTTTATTTAGAAGTCTGAAGTGATTTCTCAGGCGTCGTTTTACTGAACACCTCTCTATACTAGCCATGTTTGCTGTCTTCATCTGAAAAGTGAAATCTGTGCGTGCTTGAGGATCTTGGTTCAGCAGAAATGGGTGGTCACCCAACCACTTTTGTCCCATTTTTGTGGATTCAGAGTGTGTGAATGTGAACTTTGCAGAACATATCACTGTTGCATCCAGTAAGGGCAGCTTGAGAGAAGCTCAAGGAACACCCCTTGATGTGCCAACACAGTCTGCACCAGCATCCATCTGCCTGCACATAAATTAAACTTGATTAAATGTATTAAGTGGATTGGGTATCAGTTTCTGAGGCGCAAACAGAGCAAGTGACAGACTGCATTTGCACCTTCTGTCAAGTCATATGTGCACACACGCGCACACACACACACACTTGTCTGCCCTGCAGGGTTGCCTAAAGTTCAGCAGTAGCTCTGTCCAACAAGCTGGTTTGTATCTTTGAGACTTTTCCTTTTAAAACCCTAGCAGCTGCAGAGAGATTTAGCTCCCCACCCAGCTCTTAGAGAAAAATCTCAACAAGCCACTGTGTTCCACTTCTACCGAGATCCCAGTGACTCATTCTTGCTCACTTTCCCAGAAAGCTTCTCTGCGTACCTCACTGTGCCGAGATCCTAAAGCAAACCAACACTGTCAGTGGCTTACTCATCACTCAGCTTTGGCAACATGCTGTACAGCATTGTATGTACACTGCATTTAGAACACGAGATAATGGCTTGTTGTTCAAGTACCCAGCAGGCACACAATACTGTTGCTTGTGCATAAATAACCCACCTACTAAAGAGTTGAACATTCCAAATTCTAAAGTATGAAATCTGTTTTCTTTAAAAAAAAAAAAAAAAAACACAAATGTGAAATTGAACAGGAAAAAAATTAATTGCAAATGTAAATGCTTGATTAAAGTTCATTACCAAATGTTAAATCAAGTAAACACAGGGACTTAATTTTCTTTTTTGTTGAAATTATCAATCATTAGACTTCTGTGGTTAAAACTTTCTGAAAGTACAAACCTTATGTGTACTGGAAGGATTGTCTTGGCTCTTTCCTTTAGGATGACAGATTAATTTTTGGAAGGAAATCTAATCTGACAAAATAAGTTTCGTGTCGTGTCAAACCCAGAAGTTGTTGGACACGCTGGACGATTATGGCCCACTTTAAAAATACCACGTTTCATTCAATAGCAATGACTGTATATGTGAACAGGTCTGAGCAAGCCCTCCCTCCTCACATTCCAAATAGGAAGTACCTGCTGGTTTCAAGAAGCCAAAATCCCATAGACTTCTAATGAGAAATGAACAGCTTTTAAATAGTAAATGGTGTATACCTGTATAGTGCTTTTCTACCTTCCTTGAAGGCCCAAAGCGCTTTACAGTTACAGTCCCATTCACACCAAAGTGTTGGTGGCTCTGCTGCCAAAAAACTGCTGCCAACCTTCCACCAGAGGCAATGTGGGGTTCAGTGTCTTGCCCAAGGACACTTTGACACATGGGAGGGTAAGGCGGAAATGGAACCTGCAATCTTCCGATCAGAGGTCGACCGCCCTACCGCTGCCCCACAGCCACCCCAAAATTACTACGACATGACATGGCAATTTAGTCATTTCATAGCTATTAGTCAGTCATTATAGTTCGAAAAGTAACCATTCTTGCTCTGATACATATTTTTAACATGATCTTGCTAATTCTACTTTTTTTTAAGGATCTTTTGTCTTTATCGCAAGTTATTCAGGTTATAAACTGACCAATCAGATACCTCAGTAAAAGTATGTGGTGCTCGCTGGCTTGAATGTTTTATAGATTCTCCCAATCCCACTTTCAGTGGAAGTGGTGTGGGATTTGAACAAGTGTACTCCCGATTGGAGACAGTAGTTTGAAAAAATTGCAACGAATTGGCTTCATTTTGCTGGAGCAAGAAGTAAGACATTTTCTATGGGTGACGTCACACTCGCTCAGTCCAGTTCTCTTTTACAGTCAATGTTCAGTAATAATTAATACTCTGAAATTGTGTTGCTGTACCGGATGCAAACTTGGATGTTCTTGACAGATTCCCCGTATCACTGTGTTATTTGATTAGCAGTGCTGCTTGAAAGCTGCCCTCATGTCCAAGAGGAATTTAAAAGCTACTTTCTAATCAGCGTTTCTTATTCTGTCAGATGTTTACCATTTACCATTAGATTCATTGAGAAATTATATTGAATTCCTTAACGTCATACTGTAAAGGATTTTTTTCCATATATTTCCAAAGACACAGCCGAGCTTTTGGGCAACCAGGAGCTGTGGAGCAGCAGTCAGTGTGTGTCATAACAGCATCAAACTCCAGAAAAACCTTGCACCACTTTAAATGTTCAGATGGTTACACAATGTTTTGATGGTACTGACCTGTGGAAGTGGATTAGGGTGATTTCCCTGTGGATTTTGACAGAGGGCTGGTTTGGAATTCCATCAATGATCTTATCCTGACCTTTTTGTAAGCATGCACAGAAAGAAATGGCAGCAACGTAATAACTTGCAAGAAAAAAAAGAAACTGTTATTTAAGCTTTTTGCTACTTCATCTCTTGCAGATCAAGCTTTAGAAAGATTGATTCAGAAAAGCACAGATGCATTTTGTTGTTGCATGTTCAGTTGTTGTAGTTTTGTCAGGTTTGGTCGGTGGTCTGCATTCATGCCAGCTGGAAGCAAAGCAAGTGCAAAGTGTCCTCTTGTTTGCCACTGGGTGTGAATTGATAAGCTAGCAAGCTATCTAGACAATGAAGTGTGAAGGGGCCCTTGCTGACTTAAAAAAAAGAAGTCTAGAAAATAGGGAAAAAAAAACCTTCCTTAAAAAGAAATCAATAACTCAAAAATGTTTTTCAAAATGGTAAAGACTTGCAGCGACCTAAAAGCTGGGAAAAATAGCATTTTAAAAGTAACCCCTTTTAGCAATTGCACTGAGATTGGGGTTGTCCTTTTTCCCCAAACAAATGCAAGGCAGTATTTTGTACTGCTCTGTGCTCATCAGATAAACAAAAATGTCCAATGTTTGTATTACTCACTGGACAAGAATTTAAGTTCATACTTGGATCACTGTGTTAATTTGATTATCTTTATGTGCATGCTGCAACGTTCCACAGCTAAACATGGTATCATATCCAGCAGACACGAATCCAGCTTGTGCTAATGTGAACAATATGTTCCATAGCAGAATGTTACTTTGCAAGACTCTTTTTCCTTCCAATTCCTCCTTTCCCTCTCCATAGCTGTGTCAGCAGGGTGCTTTCAGCGCTATAACACTCACTGCCTACTCACAACTGCCCGCTTATAGGGTTAGAATAAGAGTTTCTAAAGAAAACAACAGAAATCTCCCACCGAATCAGTTCACAAAGCACACTTTATACAATGGAACAGCTGTAGGCCACTATTTGCACCAAACTTGCACCTCATCAAAATCTTTTTTTCATTGTGCTCAAGCACCAACAATCAGCAGAATAAAAATACATTTTCAGTGTTATTTCTTAAGCTGTGTTTGAAGTGTCTGTGCTTTTGAAATAGTATAATCAACTTGGAAATCTGCATATAACTTTTAACATAATGCATCTCCTCTTTACAATGTCTGTCACCCTGGTTGCAGACTATCTGGCAAAGCATGGGCGTCTCAGTGAACTGGAGGCCAGGAGGAAGTTTTGGCAGATTCTGTCTGCAGTCGAGTACTGTCACAACCGGAACATTGTCCACAGAGACCTGAAGGCGGAGAATTTGCTATTGGATGGTCATATGAACATCAAGATTGCAGGTACTGTAAACATAGTTCTGGGAGGTCTGAATGCTTGCTGTGGGATGATAAGTACAGGATGTTCTCATGACGGTTTTGATGCATTGCTTTCAATGAGATCATTGCTGATAAAGCTCAAAAATGTCTTAACTACCTGCCCAGGGTGTTTTTTGTTTACCCTGTGTTGACTAGTGGCCATAATCTGCTTGCTCCTGCCAGGAAAATAGAACAGACATCCTGTCATCACAAAAACAGTTTTGCTGACCCTTATTTGTCAAAAATTCAACATTTTTATGCACAGATAATGTAAGAAAATGTAGGTAAGGTCGTAAAAAATAGGGGAATTTTGCATCTGACCTTTTGTTTATTTCTAAAAACTTGTAAATATCAAAATGCTCATTTTTTTTATATGAGAGACTGTTCCAAATGTAAAGAGTCACTTGATATGACAATGACACAAATTTCCACTATGCCAAAATAAGTTCGTATAAACTGTTCAGAAATTAGTATTTCAAACTCTCCCATAGAGTGGGAATCGAAAGTTTGGGCACCACAGGTAAAATGTTATATTATTGCGGATAAAGAACTCAAGGAAAGATTGAACAATTTTCTTAAGGCATCAGATGAGACTTAATATATCTGCTAATATGTTAAAAATTAGGCTTTATTTCTATCATCTACCTTTTTAAAATAACAGAAAACAAAATAATTACATGTGCAAAAGTTTGGTAACCCTGAAGTTACTAACTTTTACTTCCCCATTGGCAAGTATCACAGCTTTTAAATGCTTTCTCTAGCCAGCCAAGAGTCTCTCAATTCTCGTTTGAGGTATCTTCCATTCTTATAGTATGAACTGCCTCCTTTGGAAAAACTGAGACCTGACAGTGTCATGAATTGTTCACAATCATCATTTGCAAAAACCAGGTGATTTAAATCTAAAAAGATTTAAATAATCTGAGTCATCTGACCTTGCCCCAACAATCAGCATCATGGGTCCTTCCCAGCAGTTGTCCAGAACAATGAAACTGAAAATAGTTGATGCTCACAAAGCAGGAGAAAGCTGTAAGAAGATAGCAAAGCATTTTTAGATGCCAATATCCTCTGTTCAGAATGTCATTAAGAAATGGCAGTCAACAGGAACAGTGGCAGTTAAAGCAAGATCTGGATTACTAAAGAAAAATCTCAGACAGAGCAGTTCGCAGGATTGTGAGATAAGCAAGTCAAAGCCTACATTTGACTAATCCGTCCCTCCAGAAAGACCTGCAGACTCTGAAGTTGTGGTATACTGTTCTACTGTCAAGAGATACTTGTACAAATCTTCATGGAAGAGTCATCAGAAGAAAACCTCTTCTATGTCCTCAATACAAAATTTAACGTTTGAAGTTTGCAAATGAACATATAAACAAGCCTGGTGCATTTTGGAAACAAGTTCTGTGGACAAACAAGGTTAAAATTGAACTTTTTGGCTGCAATGAGCAAAGGCACATTTGGAGAAGAAAGGGTATATAGTTAAATGAAAAGAACCTCTGTCCAACTGTTAAGCACGGGGGTGGATCAATCATGCTTTGGGCTTCTGTTACAGCCAGTGACACAGGAAACATTTCACCAGTAGAAGGAAGAATGGATTCCACAAAATGTCAGCAAATTTTGGACACTAGCTTGATGCCATCTGTGAAAAACTTGAAGTTAAAGAGAGGATGGCTTCTACAAATGAATAATGATCCTAAACACACCTCACAATCCACGCTGTCTTACATTAAGAGGCGGAAACTGAAGGTTTTGTAGTGGCCTTCCCAATCACCTGAACTCAACATCATTGAAAATCCTATGGATATACCTGAAAAGAGCAGTGCGTAACAGACATCCCAGAAATCTCAAAGATCTGGAAGACTTCTGTAAAGAAGAATGGCTGAAGATACCTCAAACAGGAATTGAGAAACTCTTGGCTGGATACAAAAAGTGTTTCCAAGCTGTGATACTTGCCAAGGGGGCAGTACAAGGTACTAACTCTGCAGGGTGCCCAAACTTTTGCACATGTAATTATTTTGTTTTCTGTTATTTTGAAAGGGTAAATGATGGAAATAAAGCATAATTTTTGACATATTAAGATAATGTTTCATCTGTAAACTGATGCCTTTTGAAGATTGTTCGATGTTTCTTTGGGTTCTTAATGCACAGTAATATAACAATTTACCTGAGGTGCCCAAACTTTCGATCCCCGCTGTACCTAATGTAAGTGGTTAAAAATTTTTTTTTTTATTAAAAAAAAATCATGCTTTTATTTTGTTAAAACTAATTTTAGGATGTTTTGAAGTGTTTGCATTAAAATATAAAAATCAACAAGTAGTGGCTGGGAACAGACTCAAATAATGTAACTTTGTTTTTTCAGACGTGTTTAATTTCACTAGCATTTGGAATTCCGCAGGTCCACACTGTGTGAATGCTTCTGATTTTTCCTCAACAAGCCATGCCTTTGAACTTTCCAAAGACCTCCTCTGGTCAGTCTGTATGAAGCTTAACTGGGAGTAATTGAAAGAAAGGTCAGACTTACGGTGGCTGCAGAGGAGAGCACCATGGTAGCAATGGGGAGTGTCCATAATGCTTTCACTTCAAACAGCTCCTTTAGGGTCGATAAGGTGGATTTAAGAGGATAGAGAAGAAGGAATAAGAAAAAACAAAAGCAGGTTGCCTGATTAGAGAAAGAGAGGAAGTTCTTTCTTTGCAAAGAGTTTTGGATTGGATTTGGTTCACATTTAAATTGTCTTTTACTCGGTTTCAGATTACATGATCGTTTGCAGCATGTACAGCAGTTTTAAAGGCTCTTCTGGTTCACTAAATAATGTTGACACTAAAAACATTTCAAAATTAAAGCTGATGAAATTGACTTATTGTTTTTATTTTCACATTTGACAGAGACGTGGAAATTGGTTCCAACTGCAGGGATTCTGAGTTATTAGTTCTTAAAAAAAAACATATTTTCAAATCTAAACGAGTTAAATGCAGCCTGACACAAACATCAGATTTTTAAAAGAAAATATTTTTCAGAAATGTTTTAATCAATTTGCACAGTTAAGTGTAGACAACGACTCTGTAGTTCTGTAGAAACATCTGTAGTTTCAGCTGACGCAGTTATTTTTGTCTGGTTTTTGTTTCTGTCCTCATTCAACTTGTTGCTCCACTTTCCACTGCAGTGTTGCTGTATTTTATTAAGCTTTTTTAAGCATTTACTAATGGGACCATTTTAGACTGGAACTTTGCAACACTTTCTTTCTCTTTGGATTCTCTTTGGATCTCTTTGGATAATCTAATATTCCAGACATCAGGATTTTGACCTGGAAAACCGCTCAAACGTGTCTCTGTGCACACAAAACATTGTAGGTGAATAATATTTCAAAGCAAAATGTTTTATATTATGCTAATGCAGTTGTGCATCACCCCACCACTCCGCCCTTCCTGAAGAGCTCCGACTGCTGTTATTAGACTGCAGCTTTACGGCGGGTTTGACGTCAAGATGTCTGATCAGTATTCAGCTCCATGAAATGGGTCACAGCTTCTGATGAGGAACCACGGCTCTGCCTGCGTCTCGCATCTCACCTTCGCAACAACCAGCAGCTATTTTTGTTAGAAACCCAAAGGTTTCTAGCTGCTTTGCCTTAATGACTTCTCTGGTGCAATAACCGTGCATTACATCTGCTGTCTGTTCTTCAACTGTTGCATTGATTAATCCCTAAAATCTCATCCCTGAATAGAAACTTCTGTATTTAATCTCTTGTAATATTTCTGAGAAATAAACCAACTGCATGCTGGATAATTTCTTTATCATCCATATCCTTCTTTTACTTTGCTTTATTTAAAGTAGACAATAACTGATAGAAAGATTAATAAAGGATGTGCAACAAATTATCTGTTTTTGTGCTTCAGAGATTCCAGTTGAACATAAACACACTTGCACACAAAAACATTGCACACAAGTTCTCATTAATCGCAAAAAAGCGGGAAAGCTCAAGTTGGCTACAGCTTACTTATCCTGTCAGTGGATTATTTCTTGGAGGAAAAAAAAAAGCAGATACAAGAGTGCATATTAAACTAATAAAAGGTTTGCTCTTGTCACTGTGCATAAGTCTTAGTATTTTTGGAGAATGTGTTGAGGTCAAAAATAGTCTAAAATTGGAGCGTATTGTGAAGGATTATGTAGAGGAAAGACACAATTTCGTAAATAAAATCTCTCGGACTATCTAGTAGCTCATTGTGTGAGCCAGTGTTTGTGTGTACGAAATAACATCACCTCCAGCCCCATTACATAAGCTTTTTTTTTTCTTTTATCCATTATCTGTTTTGCAAAACATTTTTTTCTGTTTATGTAACTGCTTCAAATTATGGAGAAAGAGTGGGAGCTGAGAGTAGAGCATCTGCCTGATCCCATGACACCATGCAATTGATGATGGGCTAACTATGAAAACAGTTATTCATCTCTAATGTTTTTGTTTTAAGAATAATCATCAAATACAGATACCATTTGCTGGGAAGACAAAAAAAATCATTTGATGAATTATTGCAATAAAAACATGTGATTTAGATGGAGAAAATGTGAATTGTCTCAGCTTTTGCATGGACTTGAAATGCACTTTAATGAAAGCCAGGCCTGAACATTCAACATTTATTGCATGTTTAAAAGTTCTCCCCTCTCTACAGATGAAATTTAAAGTTTTAGTCATTCTGCATGCAGCCATTCACAGGCCAGCATGGATTACCTCATATCAGTCACCAGGGGCAGTTGCCTCATACTGAGGCCCATTCCCTCACTGTGCAAAAATGTGACTCTCATAGTACATTATGTAAAAGCTGCCAGAAGATGTTCTGTCTCAATCCACTCTCGTTTCTGTGTGTGTGTGTAAAGTGAAACACTTAAACGTATTGGGTAACACATCTTTATAGAGCATATTAAAGTGCCAATGTTCTTTTTTCATTTTGCAGACATTTCCTGAATAAACGTTGTCTGCAGGGAGTTATGTGATACCTAAAACTGTCTTCAGCCTTCTTACTGTTGGTGTGTTGTTCCTTGTAGATTTTGGATTTGGAAACTTCTTTAAACCAGGGGAGCCTTTGGCGACATGGTGTGGCAGCCCGCCATATGCTGCTCCAGAGGTCTTTGAAGGACAACAGTATGAGGGCCCACAGCTAGACATCTGGGTAAGATGACTTATTTTAACCAAAAAGACTGCTTCTTCACATTCCTGTGCTTAATTTCCCTTCCTTTATTAGAAGTAGATTACAGTTGGATCAATTTAATAAAGCTAAATGAAGCTAATTAATGAGATTTATTTAGCATTTTATTAACAAGAAAATGGTGAAGGATCATCTATCTTATTTGTGTCTTTACTGTAATGATCATGAAAGAAAATCAAAAACCCTGGTGATTTTAATGCTTTGTGTTTAAAAAAAAATCTTACCAGGTTGTACCAAATTGAAAGATAAACAACCATGTGACACAAAGTTTAAGGCAAAAGGCAGAAGCATCATGGGAAAAAAAATCACTTTTTTTTAGCTAAGGCTCAGAAACATCCATAATATTTAAAGCACCTAGTGATTTTTTTTTTTTTCATCCAGAAGTGAGACAATGAATATTGTAGTTTTTATAATCATTGGTGTTGCATTTCCAATGAATTTATTTTTAAGTTTTTGTATGTACCACAACAGCAAAGTCCCAGGCACTTAAGAAGGGTAAGACTGAACAGTTGTACTTTATTTGGGTGACAAAAGAAACCATCTTAATCTCTGCATTAACTACAGGACTTGAGCCTCATATCCCCTGCTCTCCAGTAGTACTCATTTCTCATACAAATGCATTGGCATCAACATTTGCAAGTGTTGAACAGTCAACTGTAAAGGTGAAAGAGAATCAATGTGGTGTAAAGGCTCAGAGTATAGACCTGCCAGCAAATTTCAATGAGTTTTAAACAAAACAAGTTCAACATTTTAGGTATGCAAGAAAATTATTTCCTTTTAGTAAGTAATGGCTGTTTTGTACCTGTTTGTAACATTTCAAGACCTGACAAGACCAGTTGGACTTTCTGTTTCTGACACACAAAATTTTAGCTTGGGTGAATGTGTGAAAAGTAATTGGAAGCATTTTTCATGCCGTCTGTGATTGGTCTATTGATTGCTGGAGCAATGACCCTGCTCCCTGTGTGCATCTGCTTCTAGAGTATGGGGGTGGTGCTTTATGTGCTGGTGTGCGGGGCGTTGCCCTTTGACGGGCCCAGTCTGCCTGTCCTCCGACAGAGAGTCCTAGAAGGAAGGTTTCGCATCCCATACTTCATGACTGAAGGTGAGAAGACACAAATTTACTCAGTCCAGAACTGTTAAAAGGATCAAAGTAAAATTTGTCCGGGTGTAGGCATCACGTGTTACCTGGAAGCCAAAATCCTTTAAAAAAAAAAACATATTTTGCTTAAAGCAATTAAGCAAAATACACTTTAAGCTATGATTTGTGGTAAACTATGAGCAAAACCTGGGGAGAAAGCAATGCTAAGAACTAGATTAGAGTGAAAAATTATAGTAATTGTTGACAATTTGAAAGATGGGGGTCAAGTCAAGTCCGTGTCAATTAAAAAACAATTTCTGATCAAGTAAGCATCACTGGGAGTGCAGGTTTTTGCCAGTTGAAACATATAGCTTTTCAGGTGTAGGCTTTGGATTTTTATACGACCTCACTTTCACATCACAGCTTTTAATTTCTCACTTTATTTTTCTAACTACAATGAGGTTGTGTTGCAACATCATGCCACAAACTAGGTGTTAATTGATTTGATGACAGATGTAGATTGATGATGCATGAAAATGTCCAATTCAGGTTTCGGGTCAGTAACTGACCTTTGTGCAGGCCATGTTCTGAATGGCTATTCGCTTAGATATTCGCACAAATTTCCTTCCCTCTGGTTCTTAAATCTCTGACCTCTCTCATAACTTAAATATAAACATAATTAAATATATTATATGGATAATAAATATTTCTATTTTATGAACATACATTTATAAATTCGTGTAGATATTATTGTTAATTTTTACTTTTAAGTTTCCCTAAAAATAGCAAACTTTACAGTATGGCACCCCAGGTTTACAGTCACTTCTTTGACTTTTCTCTAGAAACCCAAAGTGTTTGTGAATCATTCGGTCTATTCATGTTAAATGAGTAAAAAAAAAAAGGGCATGACTCAAAGTACGTGTTTTTCACTTTGAGTCACTGTACTGTTGAAATTTTTACTGGCAGCGTCTATCATGGCTAAAACAGCCAGCAGGGCGTTTGATTACAGACAGAATAGTATACTTTAGGATGGTATAGCATGGGGCACTCTGTCACTGTCTGCTAAACTTTGCAGGGGTCATGCGTTGCATGCAGGAGTGAGTCAGGTCATATAATTGTCTCACAGCAGCCCTGCTGTTAGCGATTGTGCTAGCTTGCAGGCTGGAGATTAAGTCCAGAGCACGAGCTGTTTATGTAATCTGGGGGACAAGCCAGCAAAGCCCTCCAGCAGTCTCTTTCAGGAGACCCTCTTTATGTCTCTTTGACTCCCTCTGTCTATGAAGTTTCTTTCTGTTTGTCTATCAGCTCTGCATGACAGAGATCTCCATAGGGGGAGTGTGGTTAGGATTCATGTCATTTCTTCTTCTTTTGTTCCAAGCCTTGAAACAATTAGGAGAGGCGGAATGTAAGAGTGTAATGTCAATTCTTGGCCTAGACTGACACTCCAACCCGCCTTTCCACCCTTACTCCTGCCCCTGCTCCCCCCCCAAACGCAAAGAACAGTGTTCTCATTTCTTCTACTAGAAACAGACCTCATTTCCTCCCATTGCTCTCGCTGGTCAACTCTGTGGTCCGTACCCCTACGGCTTCTCCCTATTTCTACATTTATCCCTCCAAGCAGAGAGATATGGGAAAAAATAGTGTCTTCAAATTTGGACTTGCTACCTCGTAATGACATCATCAATAGTTGCAGGTCATCTACATTAGTGTGTAGCTGCCGGTGCTCTGAAAATACAGAACATCGGTTTTATAACTTTAAAATGTCATGCAAAAACACAAACTCATTTAGGTGTCCCATTGATTAACAAAATACTTACATTTAAATGTAAACTTCTGTGCTTCAGAACACACTTGATGTGAAGAAATGTCTATTTCCCCCTGCACCACAAGAGCGACACAGATCACCCTACCTACCGGCAGAGGGATAGCCACCCTCAAGTCCCTCCTTTAAAAAAAAAAGAAAAACTTTCGGACAACACTACTACTTCAAACGCCCCAGCAATTGAAGCAATAGGGAGGAGTCAGAGGGTTAAGGACGCATTTTGTTTTGGCCATTGTTTTTAAGCTTTTTTTTTATACTCACTGAGATGCATATTTGCGATCATAAAAAAGGTACCTCCTTTTCTTTAATATTTATTTGGGTAAAGAAAAAAACCCTTTGGATACCATTACATAACACTTTAGTCACATGCTAGATACATTAGAATTGGGTTCAGGAGGCTAGATTTTAGTGCTGCAAATAACTAGCCTTTAATCAGTGTATCATCAACAGATGTGATGTGAAAGTTTGTTGGTCTGGAAGAGTAAATAAAATGTGTGAAAAAAACTGATTTTGTAACATTATTGCTCACTTAGTATGTTTGCATTATTCATTGACAATTTTGCACAGATAAAGACAATAAAGCAACAAATTGTAGTCCTAAAACACCAGCTGCTTAAAAATAAATCATTTCAGTTTCTTTTCATCAGCCAACCCATCAAACAAGTTAATATCTGAAACCTTATTTTATTGTTTTCCAAGTCCTAAAATCAGTTTAACTATGTAGTAGATTTTATGATATCATTACTTACTGATTAATCAGTACTCCAGTATTATAAAAGTTAAGTTGTCTGTATTTTTCCTCTGAGTCATGCTGGTGTAATGCTATCTAGCTAAAAGCAGCATGTCTGTCACACAGTCAGTCACACTTTAGTAGTGTTAACAAATGACTTGGCCAAACTGTTTCTTGTGATCAGTAAAAATTTAAGTTGTATGTTATTTGTTACATTCATTAGGTTGTCACGATAACGTGGTGTTTCGGTCACATGGGGGCTCTTCAGCAAAACCTGTTTTTATAAATGGGCATCTGCTCACTGGCACAGAAGGAGGAGAGGGAAGCTCGGCTAGCTTTTTTTTTTCTCAGTAAATCTTATGCTAAGTCACTTTCCTTTACTCTACTCATACATTTGCTCAAGTTCACATGCTACTACACCCATATGTGAGATAAGGAAGGCACTACATTTGTTCACGTTTAAGAATATATTAGAAAAACAAAATGGATTTTGTCAGACATGATGGGACCCACGGGCACCTCAGGCTTCTAAAAGCCATTCCTTGAAGCAGAGCCTCAAAACAGTTCACTGTTTTGTATACAGTTGAATGCAGATAATGGTGCTCCTGCAAAGAGGCCTTGGCATGCAGGAAGAATGCGATGAAGGGCACACATGGGTTAACCACATAATTGGGGAAAAGACTGAGCTGGCTGAACTACAAAGCATGAGTTGGGAATCAAACCGTGATGCAAGCAGATGTTAGTAGATTAGGGTTGGGGGAGGCTGCGAAGCAGCAGGGAGTTAATGTTGGCAGACAGGTCTTAGAGCTCTCAGGAGAACAAGGCAAGTAGGTTACCAACAGCATGAAGTGAACTCCTCTTGCCTGCTTCTTTCTGTAACAGCTTCGCCAATTTAATTGGGTTTGTTATGCTGTAGTTTAAAGTCATCCAACTCAAGAAAAGAAAACAGTCTATTTTTTAACTAACTTCAACAAGCTTAAGTGGAACCTTTTTAATTTTGAGAGGCAAACCATTAGTAGGGGTTATTTTAAAATTGCATTGACATTTGAAAAATTAGACATGTTAACTGATGGCTTGGGTCATTTCTTCAATAGACACCTTTCTTTTGCTTCAAGTCAATAGCACTTTAAGAAAACGGTGAGGATGTGGCAGGCGGGAATGCAGTGCAGGCAGCAGGAGGGCATACAGGCCTGAGCAACACAGCCAAGGGAACTGTAATCCTGTTAAGAACCCAGCTGTGTCTGACGTCAAACTCATCTCGCCCCTAACTAGAGGTGAAGAGTTCTCATGGGGAGGGTTGGAAAGTGGAAAAGAATGTATTTATGCTGTGTGGAAGTGGCTGCAGGGAAAACTCAAATGAGCTGCTGCCTTCACGTTCTTTGCGGGCGTTGTCAAACATGCATTGAGTTAAACAGAACATACGTTAAAGCTAATTGAGCAATTAGTTTGATTGTAAAATAGAGCAGCATGTCACCCATGAGGAACTACCTGTACAACCGAACCGGTGTGTTTACCAGCCAATAGGTTTTGAGGCTAACCTTTTCTCCATCATTACGAGCTGCACAGCCTCATGAATCCTAAAAAGAGAGTTTTTCCTCACTGGTCAAAATGCAACTGGAAACTGACAAGAAAAACTGAATTGTTAAACCAGCCAATTTTTTGCTGAGACTTCTAGAACTGTTGAAACAACACTTATGTTCCAGTTTATCTGGGGATATTTTAGACAGGTTTACTTATGTGTAGACCAAAAGATTCTTAAAAATAATTGCATCCTTTCTGTTTGCTCCTTTTCCATTCTGGCAGACTGTGAACACTTGATCCGCAGGATGTTGGTCCTGGACCCGTCCAAACGTCTGTCCGTGGCACAGATTAAGGAGCACAAATGGATGGCTTTGGACATCCCAGCACAGAGGCCTGTCCTGTACCAACAGCCACTGTCAGCTGAGGGTGAGACAGTTGTAGGAGAATACAGTGAACAGGTCCTTCGTCTGATGCACAGCCTTGGCATTGACCAACACAAGACTATAGAGGTAAGTTTTAAAAAGCAAACAGCTTCAACTGCAAAAACTAGTAATGAATGTAACCATCAAGGCACTTAACTCCAAAGGGCAATGGGCGTAAATTGCAAGTTACTTTACGTATGTTCATATTTACAAAGCAGTAAAGGTGAATGGGTTTTACCCTTAAGGGTGCAGAAATTCCAAAAACAGTCTCACTTAAGCTGCAGTTCATCCCTATGTGTAAATACTTAAAGATCCACTCCAATGAAAGTTGTGTTTTTGGTGCTTTTAACACGTTCTTGTCGCTTTTTTTTCATGATGGAGGACATGCATGAAGAAAATTAAGCTTAGAACTGCATTTCTGAGTATTTCTTTTTTCAAATTGTTGTGAATCAGGAGCAGATAAAAATGCTTTTGGAAAAAGCTTGCAGCAGTGACATAGAAGTTAAAATCAGTGGGCCAAAAACTCCTTGCTCTGCTCCATCCTGATGCATCCACTTGCAGACAAATAGATCCATGTACATCTTCATTTTTCTCGCCAGAACTGGCATCTGGCTCAAAGCTGTGTGGCTGGGTTGCTCCAATGTTGCTCGCCATTTTTGTTGCACCGGTGATGTTATGTTGGGGGATGTAAGGCGCCATGAGCTATCAGGAGAGCATGTAAACAGATAGGTAATGGGAAATGGGGTGGGTTTACTTCATGCCAACAGCCCCACCCACAACTTTCTAATGAATCACTTGCACTCTGCAGAAACTATGTCCTAGGAAATGACGAGTTTTTTTTGTTTGTTTGTTTTTTTTGGGGCTAAAAACGGCGGCATCATGATTAAAAGACCACTGGGAACGATTCAAAGATAACTGGAGTGGAACTTTAACAAGCATCTTGACTTTGTTTTTTTCCTGTGAGAACAGTTGTTTGTAGATTAAAAATCATCATACCGTAAGTGCTGATCTTCGTTGGTAGAAATCAGGTGTAGTTACACAGGTCTGACAGCTACAAACTGTTTGAATTGTTGGTCTTCCAGCTGAAGTTTGCTTTCAAACCTTCAATTAAAAAAGGTGGACACACCTTCAAAATGTGGAACTTATCTAGAGAAATCCCAACGTCTGATTACACTGAAAATGTTGTTTTTCAAACTCCTTTTTTAGTTAGTCTTTTAAAAAATAACTTTAAATGTCAACAAAGTAAAGTATTTCTTTAGATAGGTATAACTTTATGAAAACAATCCCCTGGAGTAATTTCTGCTAACTGTGATTCTACAATCTGGTAAATTACAGTGTGATTTTTCACACACTGTCTGCGTTTTGACTTTGTTTAATAAACAGTTATATTTTAGGAAATTACTTGGCGAGAATGTTACCATTTCACAACAGTGGAAACGTGTTTCCAAAGGGCAATTAGGGGTTTAAGTAAACATCAGTCTGCCATTTCATCTCATTTCATTTTGTTTTCACAAGCTCAGAAGAATTGCATTGCATGACTGATAAGTGATTTCATGACAGTATCTGTCCGTTTCGCTTCATATTTCAAAGTTAAATTAGGGAGATAAAGGATCTTTGGATTGAGAATATTAAATTATAGTTTTCTGGATGTTTATGGACTCTCTTGACATTTGGTTGAAAAATGCGCCTGTTCTGCAAAAGGCAAAGGAGGCCATTCTCCAACTGAAAAATCAACAGTTTTGTTTATTCTTCAACTCATTCTTTCATTCTTCTGACTCCTAGCTGAGTCGAGAGGGTGTTTGGAGGACATCATTATTATATTTAAAGAAGCTATAGTGAATGCAAAGTTTGCAATATTGTAAAATCTATCTGTAACCAAAGAGAAATGTGAAATCAGACTTCAATAACAGACCAGTTCTGGAGCAAAATTCATGTAGATGAAACCTAAAGGAAATGGGTCAAACTTCACAGCTGTTGTCTGCTAAGCAGGGGGGAGACTATGCACATGAACCAGAAAATAGTATTAATTTACAGTCACCAAAAATCTGTTTAAAAAAAAACCAAAAAAAAGTTGTCTTTCTGAACTTACTCCCTGACACTGCTGCCTTCACTCAAAGCTTGGCTAGAGGTTGACAAACCAAAGCAGAAAAAACTGGAGACTCTCTAGTCACAGTTCAGTTCATATCAGTTTCATTTTGGCAGCTGTGTAGCACAGATTGACTCTGATTGAAAAAACTAGGTTATACCCATAAAATCTGCCCTGCTCCTTCAAACTCAGCAGGGAGGAACCTAAAAAGCATTTGATTTTTGGGGAATTGATTACAACGCTCTCCATCCTCTGCAGTACCCCAGTTTTATGCCAGTCTTCTTAAAAACAAATCTGCTGCCAAGTTTCAGCTTTCCACAGCATATAAATTGGAAGCAAAAAGTCAACTTTATCAATGTTTGTTACAAAATGTTTCATTTATGTTGTTATTGTTTAGTCTCTTCAGAATAAAAGCTACAACCACTTCGCTGCGATCTACTATCTGCTGGTCGAGCGGCTGAAGGCCCATCGATGCAGCTTCCCTGTGGAACAGAGGCTCGACGCCCACCAACGGCGCCCCAGCACCATTGCAGAGCAGACGGTCATCAAGGTAACCACGCATCTCCAGAGCAGCTAAAAGCCTCCTGAGTAGTGTGTATGGGCTACTAAACTGACCCCGGTGATCAAAGCTCTGCTATTCACACCTGCACTGCAGAGCAAACAAACGGACAGAAGGGGCCAATTTGTTTATTTATCTGTGTCTTATGTGCGGCCATTCCCATCCAGCCTTGATCTACGTGCATTTCCTTTGCTTACATTATTTAGCTTTTTTTTTTTTTTTTTTGTGCTCTGCTTCTTGATGCCATTCTTGTGTAGTTTCCTTTCATTTTCCTGAGGTCTTTGTAACTGGGATTATAAACCCAGTGCAGCCTGTCTTTAGTTATAATTGCACAATTTCTCAGGAGCACTTCTAATCCTCCCCAAACACCCAGTTGCATCATTAAAACTGCTGGTACATCTATGCCAAGCTCATTAGTTAGGACTAAAGCGAAGGTATTATCCTGCAGACTATGGCTGGTCAGTTTACAAAAAAAACCACTGTCATGTTAGAGTTGAACCCTGCAGAGTAGGATGGAGTTCAAGCTGCTAGATGATTTCAAACATTGCATCTCCTGTGTCTGTGAAGCATTGCAGGTACCACATGTGTTCGTGTAACTTCTTTCATTACCACATGAAAATGTGTGTGCACTCAGATTCTTGCTCCTATCAGTGCCTATTGGAGCGCATAAATACTTGCAGAGTCTCATGATTCAGAACTTGATGATAATTGAACTCCCTTTTGTCTGTTTTTTTTCTTCGTTTCTTTCTATTTTCACTTCAGTCAACCAGCGGCTCAACCCAGGTGGGTTTGCTTCCGCAGGGCATTCGTCTGTTGCGTTCTCCCGCGGTCCCTCAGGCCTCCTCCGATGCTTTTACCTTCCCCCAGACTGCATGTCCCCTGGAGCAGAATTTCATTGTGGAGGATGTCAGCACACCCAAAGTGAGTTTGACGCCGGCGTGGACGGGTGGGATGAGAGGACAAAACACATTGTTGTACTCTTGGCACCAAACCTACAAAGGAAACTTGTTTTTATAGCAGTTTTCACTTGAACTTGGAATTACAGTGATTTACAGCTGTACATACAGTCATTGTAGGTAATGTGTCATTCCCATACCTCTGTTGGTGTGGAGGTGTGTGTGTGTGTGTCTCTGTACACAGCAGAGGTTTGGGGTGTCAACCTGACAGAGCGCTCTTGACTCGTCCTCTTATGTAACCATTCAGTCAGCACTCACATCAGACAAGACAGCTGCCGGTCCGGCAAGGTTTCTGAACACATAAGCACACACAAACGCAGACACAGTGCTCTTCTTTATCTGTGTCAACTGTGGACCTGTTTCTCCAGGCTAGTTCTTAGGCTGATCTTCTAATAAAAGCAATTTTGGTCTGAGTTCACTGAGTCACACACCTGCAGTCTCGCACAAACAGATTTCCACACACACCTTAAGGCATTCTCAATGTAAGCTTTATTTTCCCTGCTAGCTCCAATAAAGAACGATTTGTGTGTGTGTGCGTGGGTGTGTGTGTGTAAGTCAGGATGAGTGTGATCTGCGTGAATGAAGTCTGGTTATGTAAGAGGTCCTGTGATGATGATGTGACCCAATGGAGAGCTGAGCGAACACACATGGACAGAAAGCTGCTGTGCTGCTAAAGCAATCACGCAGCCCAGACCCCCCCCATCCCCTCATTCCCCCAGCCAGCAGCCCAGGACTCTGCTCCTGTTTCGACCCACTTCATGCCCCCCCCCTCCCGGATTCTTTAACGTCTCTGTCATCTTATGTCTTTAAGCATTCCTGCCTCTACCACTCAATGTGCCCTGCATGTGTGTTTATGCTTTCACTGACACACATGTGCTCTTCAGGAGTAACGCACAACTCTAAGGGGAGAAAAAAAAGTCAACAATTTTATATTTTTATTTAAGCTCTCATGTGGGTCCAGCTCTTCTCAATTGTTCACGGTGAGCTTTAAATGTGGATTATTGTTGACTTTTTCTGTTTCTTTGTCCCGTTCCTCTTCTAGGTGACCGGCTGCCTTTTAGACCCCCTTCCTCCCTCCACTGTCCTCCGCAAGTCCTCCACTTCATCGCCTAGCAACATGATGGAGACATCGATTGACGAGGGCATCGAGACTGAGGAGCCCGACACAGAGGATGACACTCCCCACCTTCTCACAGCCTATCAGACGGCTCGATTCGGCAAGAGGCGGCACACCTTATCTGAGGTTTCCAACCCGCTTGGGCCTTCAAGTCAAGGTCTGAACTCTGCTTTTTACGTTTTTTAGGTGAAACATTTCAAACATTGCTCACTGCCTGAATTGATGTCCAGGTAAATTTTTCACTTTTGGCCACAATACCTCCATGGGGAGTGTGGACTCGGACATTGGGTACGATATGGGCTCCATGCACAGCGACCTCAGTCTCCTGGAGGATGCCCCCTCCCTCAGTGAGGTGGTTCCATCCAACAGCTCTGCTCCTGGCATCACTGCACCTTTCTTGAACGCCAGGCCACCCAACCCAGCAATGGCTGCCCTGACTTCTCAGCACAGGGAGGCACACAACCGATCCCCGATAAGCTTCAGAGAAGGACGCCGCGCCTCTGACACCTCCCTCACCCAAGGTGAGCCTGCAGTGTATAGAACTTTCTCGTGTTCAGTTTTATTTGTCAGTTTTTTGCTGTTTCTGAAACCAGATGATTCATTATGGTCTGTTGACCATTTGTGGTTATATTTACCTAATCGTAAGTGCAGTTGGGGTTTGGATGTTTTACCTTTGCTCTCATGTTCGTTGCTTCAGTCCGTGCCACATTTTCAATCCCATCCCCTTCTACTTTTTCCATCTTTCCCTGCTCTCCTGGCGTCTCATCCTCTTAATGTCTCAGGCGATTATGGCAATGATGATTCACCTTATGAATCAAGCATATATTTGAAGCTTTCAGCCCACACGTCTCCCTTTCACAATATTTCCTCTTCTGCCCCCCTCCTTTTCACTCTCCTTCTCCCTCTGCACAGCTTTCATAAGTCTTGTTTTTTCCTATCCCTTTTAAAAGTCAAGCAGCGTTGTTCCCCACATCTGAGTGAAGGAGCAGACGAAACGCAAGGAAGAATGTTGAACCCTTACATTTGTACCTGCTCGTTGGAATCTCAAGTCCAGCTATAACTAGTAAAGCTTTCAATTTCGCATGAAAGTGTGTGCTTTTCTGGCTAAACACCAGTTTGTTCTCTCGGGATGTTTTTTTTATTTTTTTTCCTTTCAGATTTGATTTTTCATAATCCTCTTTGGATCCTTTTGCGTCACAGTCCTGACTTTGGTTTTAAATAACTCCCACCCTTCTCAGTGAGTCAGGTGCTATCGTTCACAGCTCCTTACCACTGGACGGGTCTTATCAAAGCGCTGGCTGTTGTGCACACAAGCACAGGCATCACACACGCACATACAGATGACGTACATTCAGCCACACTGTCGGCGGAGGTGATCAAAGAGCGCCGGTTTAACGTCAGCCAGGATTAAGCCTGTTTCTCTGAAGGGATGAAACATTTCATCTTCTGTTACTAACCGGGTCTGTTAAGCGGTCTAAATTACTCTGGTTTGTGCTCTCAGGCCTGGTGGCGTTTCGGCAGCACCTCCAAAACTTGGCAAGGACCAAAGGCATCCTGGACCTCAACAAAGTCCAGATGCTGGTGGAGCAGATGGGCTCTGTGGAAGGGGCCAGCATGGGCCCTCTGGGAACACAGCAACACTTACACAACCTCCTGGAGGTTTGTCCTGCCACATGATGACACACACTCACTCGCAAGGCCTTCTTCTCCCAAAATCCCATTTCAGGCCCAGTGTGCTGACTAACTTATTTGACGGATGAAAAAAAGCAGGCAGTCAGGGATTTGAATAACCGCAGGAGAGGCTGCCAACTGTGGCTTGTTTACTGTCTGCTGTCCCTCTGGGACTCAGAGTCTTGACCAAAATGAATACAGCCATTGTTGAAATCAATCAGACTTGCACAAGGACACAAGGAAATGTGCGGGCAGAGATGCACTACCAGGGGAGACTTTTAAAGAAAGAACGGGTTGTTCTTTCCTGCAAACAAAAATCATTAAACAAACAAAGGTTTCCCCTCTTTTTTGGGTCACTTTTAAACGCTTTTTGTTAGTCACATCATCACTGTTGGCTTTGATGCTGGAAGCACCGTCAGCCTATTAATTAGCTTTCATTCCATTTGTCTAATGTGTGATCCCTGCAGTAAACACCATTTAGGGAAAAGCATCTGGCTGATCAGCCGCCGCACGGGAGTAAGGATAATTCTGTTAGCCCACGCCAGCCTCGCCGCAGCTTTATTTACTGACAGACAAGGATCTGGTAAGCTTTTTGTTCCAACGCTTTGTTTTTGATTTGAAGGGCGAGGCGTGCAAGCAGCAGGAGGGCCTAGCTTTATATCACGGTGGGCTGCAGCCACCCCTTCTCTCCCGCAGACAGAGTTTGGAAACACAGTACCTCACCCACAGACTTCAGGTACAGTCAACACCACCTACCATCATGATATGAACTGATCCACAGGCTCATACAACCCTATACTGATTTCTCTGGGGAGGGACGAGTTGATCTCCCACAATCCTACAGTAAAAATTAAGCAGTAATTATTAGATCCAATCTCTCTTTTCGCCCAGAAGGCTAACATCCTGGCTAACAGCCCTGCGAGCTGCCAACTTTTCTGCAAGGAGACGCCGAGAAGTTTAGAGCAGCAGCTACAGGAACACAGGTAAATACCCCCACCCCCCCACCCCCATGCAGATGTTTACTAACTGATGTGTTCTGATGAAACTGCAGGAGTCAGCAAAGCAGTTCTTTCAGGTCTGCAGGAGGTTGTAGAGCCTTAAGCAGACAGTTTGTGAAGTTGTGCTCTTCTCACCTTTTTTTCCCACCATTTTTCTTTCGGTGCAGTGTCTCATTGTCTCTGTATTGTCAGCCGATTTCTCCCTCCGGTGTCTTGTGAGCGGTTTTTCCTTCTCACTGCTGTTTGTTCAAAGGGTTTTCTCTCTGCAGGCTGAACCAGAAGAGGATGTATCTGCAGCAGCAGCAGCAGTCACAGGGCATGGGACTCCAGGCCTACTTCAACCAGATGCAGATAGCTGAGGGCTCCTACCCCCCAGGGAGCCCCGTTCTGGATCCATCAGCCTCCCAGAGCTCCCCGCAGGCACCCTCCATGTCACCCCCACACCAGCCCCAGTCCCAACCACAAGGCAGTCCTCAAGCCTCGCCCCCTTTCAGCCACACCCACAGCTTGAGCCCTTTATTGGAGCCAGGTGAAGGTCTGGGTTACAACCCATACATGAGCCACCACCCCTACACCCAACAGCTGCCGCCCGGAGCCCACCTCATGCACCACCCAATTCACCATCAGCAGTCTCTGGAGGCTTCTGCTGGCGGTTTGGGCTTCAGCTACCCCTGTGATCAGCTTTCTCCAGGCCCTTCTGCTGAGGCTTTTCTGCCAGAGCAATACGAGTTCTCCATGGATGCCAGCCTGCTGCCTCAGCCTGGTCCAGGAGAGACGGACGCTGGTGGTCCGGTGGTGGGGCAGACAGACAGCTTAGGCACGCCTAAACTGCAGGCTTCCCTCCTGGACAGTGAAATGATGGAGACCGTGGACTCGCAGCATGGCTTCGTCCTGGTCAACTAAAGCCAGCTCAGGGGGTTAATCCAGCAGTATTAAGCAATGAGAACCCAAACAGCATGGATAGCAGAGGGAGCGGAGGTAGAGGTGGAGACCTCAGGCGTAGCAGGGGGGAAGAAGGTGTTGTTTTTTTGTACAACTTCTACAGACTTCATTTCTTAGTTGTGATAAACCTTCTTTCCCTTCCAAATCCTCCCGTGATATACCTCGCTGTCTCCCTCTCCTCCAACCTTGTTCTCATCTGCCATGCAGTACGGGACAGTTCCGATGCTTTTGCACAATGTGATCTAAGCTGTGCTGATTTGACGAAGCTGCTTCTGTCCTGTTCGCAGTGGCGCTGCCGGTGGCTCCTACGCCACAGTGAGGACGCACCTCCCAGAGGCTGCTGGAGCACAGTGCTGCACATAGAAATAGTTTTAAAATGAACTTATTTACTGAGTGGAAAACAACAAAAAAAAGCACAAAGTCTGGCTTCGCTTTTCCAGTTTGTGAGAAGGACACCACCAGGAAGAACAGAGGAGAAAGAATGGAGAGAAAATGTCCCTCATTTATCACGGTACCATGAACATCACACATTCAAATGTTGCTTTTGAAAGAAATGCACTATGAAGCGGTTATACTATAGTCCTGCACAACACTTTTGCTTTAAACACACAAGTAAGGTTTTTTTTTGCTGAAGCAAAAACCTAAAACAGCTACACGTTTTTCCACAGCAGTGATACTTTCTAAGATGGTTTCCAGATTGACAGGAGTATAATGGCAGCCTGTCTGACTTTTTTTCACTAAACTACTGATCACGACTGATTTCCTACACTACTGATGGCACACCTACCAGGTTTGCTGACCAATGCACATTTTTTTTTGAATGGAAACGCCTGCAGGCATGTTAACCCGTGTGGTTCATGTTTACCTCATAAATGAGGGCTGATGTGACAGTTTTTTTTAGACATTTTTTACATGTGTGAGAAGTTGTGGTTTAACAGTTTGTCATGCTGTTTCTGTGGCAATACTGAAGCAATATTAATCCTTTACGTGCCAGGATCGTGAATGAAAGTATAACCTGTACAGCGGGCTCCTGATTGGTTCTCAGGGGACGCCGAGTCACCAGCAGTGACATCACTTGAGCTGATGATGTAACAGGGAGATAATCTGCCTGGAAAGTGCAGAGATGAGCTTGGAGACATCTGTATAGACAGTACTGTGCAAAAGTACTTTGTATTTAATTTTTTTTGTTTCTTAAAAATATTTCAAAAACATTTCTATTTATTCAGAGAAAGTTCAGGAAACCACTGATACTTAAATGGAAGTTGAACTCGAGCAGCATCACTTCTTTTTTTTTTTTTTTTTTTTTGCTTTTAGGGTACGAAGTTTTTTCTTTAGTAAATCGTTGCCGTCACAGCTGCTTCTTGTTTCAGAACTTTCCTCGGAGGTCAATGCTACGAAAGGTCTGAAATTGTGACACTCTGATTTAAGTTGTTAGAATTTCAAATTAAAAAGACAACACAACAACGACACTGACCTTCCATCAGCATGAATGAGAATAAGATAAAAAAAAAAAATACTGCTCAGATGGTGAGCCTCCTTTAAGAACTGCCGTCACAGCTTTATGGTACAGCAAATACAGCAGGAAATGTGGGGTGGGAACAGTTTAGGGAGACGGACAATTCTGGGTTTGTGATGTCGCCTCCAAACCTGAACCATTCACTGTCGCATGTCGGAGCAGGAGGGGGAACAAAAAAGGGAAGGCTTGTATTGTTAGTCACTTTAGATGCCTATTGAATGCCCTCAAGCACTTCTCTACAAATCACTTTTGCACAGTATTGTGTGGAGAAGTGTGTTTGCAATTTTTTTCCTCATAAAATCACCTATTTGATTTAAAAAAAAATAAAAAAACACTACTTTTTTATAAATATAAAAATCATAAACTGCAATTTTGCATTTTATTTCTTGTTTACATCTTCAGCGCTCCAGTCATGTCACTGCGTTGCAGACGTTTGTTGTTTTTTAACAGAGTAGAGACTCCCAGCATTAGATTTGGTGAGAGGTCGTTTTCTCTGGGACTTTTGGGCTGCCGTGACGTGAAGACGGCGAGACACCAGAACACCATACACTGGATCTTAACGGCTTTCTCTGTTATGACAGCAAGGCAGCAACCAGAAGATTTTTTTTTTTTTGTTTTTTTTTTTCTCCCTCTTCTTCTTTTAACAGCACTTAGACTGTGTGAAAGCTGCTCAAAGCACACAGAGATAATGTCTCTGTTATGATATATATAAATGCACCCAGTATGAATGATGGCCCGAAAATAATAAGTTTGACCTGCTGTAGTCAGGGGTTAAAGTGTGTAGTCTGATGTGTCTGCAGTGTTTAAACTGAAGTTCTTGGGGTGGAGGTGGTTGTAGAGACTGATTCCACACAGTCACTTTTTATTGGACAAAAAGGAAATGTGGACCAAGTGTGCGGCTCGAATCCAGGTGACACCATCAGTTCCATAATCAGTCAAATCTTCTTTAAACTGCATCAACACAGTTGGCTTCTCGTGTACCTTTTATCGTTTTCACTGATGTTGGTGCTAAACCTCAACACGAGCCTCTAACTGAGAGCCTGTAAGGCCTTGTGGTTGCATCAATACTTCCACCTTTTCCGTTTCCAATCTCCTCATCTGAACTGGCGATGTTGACACGGTCAGACGGTGGAAGGCGAGACCGATGGTGCACGAGCATTTGCAGGACGAGTTGTGGAAGTTTAATACTGGAGCACTTTGACAAAACGGGGAAGAAGAGATGTAGCGGAAGAGGAGGCGGCGGTTGAGAAAGGCGGGATGGGTTTGTGCCTCTGCCTTTTTCCTGGCGGATCAAACGGACAGCAGCGTGTTAGGAAAACCCCTTTCACCCACCCCCCTCTTCCTCACCAATAATGGACACAAAGCAGATTTCTTTCAAAGAAAGACCAGACAGTTTCATTTTATTTGATTATTTGAATCCAAGGTAAAGTAACACTTTCAGTTTATTATGATGAGTGTTCTTTGTACAGATTGTAGTGGATCCTCACGCTCCACTGAGGCAATTTGTGTTGAGTAGTGTTCAGTGTGCCTTTTTACTTTTCATACTTAGATAAAGACTCTGAATAGCATCACTATTCCTGATTGGACCTTTTTTGTCATTTTATTTTCTAATTACTTTCTTCCATTTCTGTATTCTTGTTTTTTTTTTTTCTTTCTGGAAGTTGAGTTTAGCCTGGTTTTTCAAAGGTACAAAACCAAAGTCCCCTCAGAAGTTTCCCTGTACCACCCACCATGTGGAGTTTGTGGAGCTTCTCCGTCAGCTTCTCTTTCTGTGCTTTCTTCTGGTCGGTCAATCAGTGTATGCCATTTAAAAGTATTATAGCAATATTTCTCTAGTTGAAGACTTAAGTCGAGATTCTAGTGGATGTGTTTCCAGGTATCATAATTTCACTACCTGCTGATAAAACAGCAAAAATCCAATCAATAGAAATCCAGTTTTATATCTACCTTCATTGATGTTGACCACACATAAGCTAATTTGCTGTTGAGATTAAAAAAAGGTTTATTGAACAGAAAAATGTCTCTTTGCATTTATTTTTTAAATTGGTTCAAATTTCAGTTGAGTTCATCTTTCCAGACTTGTAACCTCACACGGCTGTAGGGTTCTGAAGGGTTACTGACCCAGAAAAGTTGATCATGCCAAGAACTCCACTGTAGACGGAAACTTCAAATCCTTTCTCCCACGAATGCATCCCCTTTCTGCTAGTGTAATCTGCCTTCTGAGGGCATAAAGGGGGTGCAGCTGTTGGTGATAGGCCTGTTTATATAAGACTGCTCATTATGTCAGTTCTGCTTTGTGATACATATCCTTCAACTGCTTTTTAATTAATCAGATTAGCCCTAATTGAGTGACCCGCTCTGCAGTGGACATGAGAAACTGGAGGTCGATTTCCTGCTTTTCCTTTACAGTGAAAGGTTAGCTCTGCAGATTTCTTCTTGTCCAAGCAGGCGTGAGTCTGTAGAGCTCTAGTTTACAATCACTGTGAACATCCGGGCCGAGGCTTGCTTCCAATGTGAGAGAACATGTCAATCCATCCGGCCCACACAGACGGAGAACAGCTAATCCCACTAATACAGCACCAGGGGTTTGGTGGAGAGGGGTGGGGTCAATCTGTTCATGGAAACACGGGTCTTTTCCTGGGATAAGGGGCATGTGTCCGCCGCACGGTCTGAAACACCGGACGGGTCACTCTTATCCATGACCGCACAAACCTCCCCACCCTCCCGCTTTACATTTGACACGTGGCTAAGAGAGGATGATCACTGCTGAAACAAAAGAGGAATTTAGTTGGGTTTTTTTCCCCACGCTATGACTTCTGCTTTCAGATGACAAAATCATCCACTTCAGTGAAAGGCTTGTGCTAAATTAAAAGTGAACAAGACACCAGCGTATTCCAGCTCGGTGTGGGTATTTATAGTGCATATTCACTGGCCCTGAATACCTGAGAGACCTCAGCAGACAGCCTGCTGCAGACACTCCTTTGTGACAAAAAGGAGAAAGCTGACAGACAATAGAAATCCTCTTTTTTTTGTCTGAAAAATATCACAATATCGAAGACCTCCTCCCTTGATAAGCCAAAACCTACTTAATGACATCAGTGGTTGTCATGGCAACCAGAAGAGGGCAGATGACAACATCTTGCTGCGTGTTTTAGAGCAGATCCCATCATTACAGAGATGGTATTCATAAAAATTGACATTTTTCCATTGTTTTTCTTCGTCATTTATGCCACCAAAGTTCTGGAAGGTGAAGTGCATTGTGTGTGCATAGATCACTAAAGATTTTCCTCTAATTACATCTCCACTGAAGGTCATGCTGCACTCCTGGTCTCTAAGCACACGCTGGACAGCAGATGGACAGAGTCAAAAAAAATCCCAGCACACATGACCCAGTAGAGCCTGGAGAAGGCTGTGAGCTGGATGTGCGATGCGAGCCAAAAGTCAAACACGCAGCACCCGGGTGATCCTCTGATTCCAGCAGGAGGAGGAGGAAAAAAAAAGGTTTGCTGAACCCTTCTCTGAAGGATGACGCAATGAGGAGAAGGAGCAGAAGCGACAAGGTGACTTGAAGTAATGGAGGCTAAGTTGCCTTTTTCCCTCCACACACATACGCACCCTCCTTACAAAGTGATGTTTGTCATTTGTCACCCTGACCTCTGTGAGTGTCATGCTGCGTGGGGGCTTTGCTTGACTCCTTTCATTATAAATGACACAGTCCTGGGAGGCAGCTGCATTGACGTCAAGCCCCTGGGCTCTGTCAGAAGCTGGAGCGGCTGAAAATCCCCACAAATAACTGGATCTAAAAAGAAAATGTGGAGCCGGTTCATTACTGCCTGGTGAACTCTGCTGGATTTAGGGGGCGGATTAGTGCTCTTTCCCAATAATTACGTTTTAATGATGATATTTGGCTTTGCTTTGAACCACGAGCTTAAAAAGTCCATGGTGTGGCCTGTGAAGAAAATCTAAGTCGATGTATATTAAAAAGCTTGTTCTCCAGTTAAGTCACAGTTTAGGAGCAGATGATGGTACACAGAGGCCACACCCACCTGGGTGGACGCTGTACTGAATCCTGACAGGGATAAGTCAAAAAAGAAAACAAAAATCTCTGGCGAGGATTGCGAAACTGGACATCAACGAAGCATGATGGGAGATTTGAAGAGATTAAGGAACTTTAAGGTTCTCTGAAAAGATTTTTTTTTTTACCTAATCCTCAATTTGGACTGCTCTTCTGGAATTAACAAGGATAGAACTTTGTTTTAATCATTTTTAAAGACTGGTAAATTGGTTTATGAACCACTCAGCCCCATCTTTTTTTTTTGCTACAGTAGCAGGAGGGAGTGAACAAGTGCGATGGGTCCGATCCCATCCCACTATGCACACTTCCCCATGGACCTTCACTTCTATCTGTTCATCAGCTGCCCATTGAACTGGAGCTGAACAAACAGGAAACTGAAAGCTCCTTACAGTGCATCCGGAAAGTATTCACAGCGCCTCACTTCTTCCACATTTTATGATGGATTAAATCTGTTTTCTTCCTGAAAAAATCTTTTAAAAACACCCCATAATGACAATGTTAAAGTTCTTTTGAAATAGTTGCAAATTTATTAAAAATAAAAAGCTTGAAATATATGTACATAAGCATGCACAGCATTTGCTGGGAAGCTCCAAAGTTAACTGAGGTTTATTCTGTTTCCACTGATGAGCCTTGAGATGTTTCAGCTGCTTCATTGAAGCCAACCTGTGGTAAATCCAGTGGATTAGACATGATTTGGAAAGGTCTGCCTACACGAGGTCCCAGGGTTGACAATGCATGTCAAAGCACAAACCAAGCATGAAAGAAAAGGAAATGTCTGTAAACCTCTGAGACAGGATTGTCTTGAGGCACAAGGCTGGGGTAGGGTCAGAAACATTTCTGCTGCCTTGAAGGTTCCAATGAGCACAGTGGCCTCCATCAGCCATAAGTGGAAGAAGTTTGGAACCACCAGGACTCTTCCTAGATCTAGCCGGCCATCTAAGCTTTTGATTGAGGGAGAAGGGCCCTAGTCAGGGAGGTGACCAATAACCCAATGGTCACTCTGTCAGAGCTCCAGTGTTCCTCTGTGGAAAGAGGAGAACCTTCCAGAAGGACAACCATCTCTGCAGCACTACACCAATCAGATCTGTATGGTAGAGTGGCCAGACGGAAGCCCCTTCTTACTAAAAAGCACATGGAAGCCCGTCTCGAGTTTGCCAAAAAGACAGCGAGAAACAAAATTCTGTGGTCTGACCAAACCAAAACAGAACTTTTTGGAGTTAATGGCAGGTGTTACACTTGGAGAAAACCAGGCACTGCTCATCACCAGGCCAATACCATCCCTACATTGAAGCATGGTGGTGGCAGCATTATGCTGCAGGAATGTTTTTCGGCAGCAGGAACTGGAAGACTCGTCAGGATTAAGGGAAAGCTGACTGCAACAATGAGACATCCTGGATGAAAATCTGCTCCAGAGCGCTCTTGGCCTCAGACTGGAACGATGGTTCATCTTTCAGCAGGACAATGATCCAAAGCACACCACCAAGATATGGAAGGAGTGGCTTCAGAACAACTCTGTCAATGTCCTTGAGTGGCCCTGCCAGAGCCCAGACCTGAATCCAATTGAACATCTATGGAGAGATCTGAAATCGGCCGTGCACTGACGCTTCCCATCCAACCTGATGGAGCTTGAGCGGCACTGCAGAGGAATGGACCAAACTGCCCAAAGAAAGGTGTGCCAAGCTTGTGGCGTCATATTTAAAATGACTCGAGGCTGTAATTGCTGCCAAAGGTTCAGCAACTAAGCATTGAGCAAAGGTTCTGAATCCTTATATACATATAATTTTTCATTTTAATGCATTTGTAAGAATTTTAAAAGAACGTTTACAACGTTGTCATTATGGGGCGTTTTTCAAAGAATCGCTATGAATAATTTCTGGATTCAACGTAAGTCAGTCACATGCTCTCTGGATGTTCACAAGATTGTAAACACTTAGAATGAAGAACATCCACCTTCTGACGTCTCCACTGAATGAACCACACTTCAGGACGGGTTTAGAAACTGCACCTGACTCTGAACAGATTTCCCTGCCCTGATAGGATGAAAAGGATTGATAATGTTGACACTGATTAACTGGCATTCAAAAACATGGAAGCTTAAGCTGATTTGTGTTACTTTATTCAGATCAAGATACAGTAGTACATCATCCCAACTGTGACAAAAAAAACAAAACGAAATAAAAACCAGTAATCTTAAGACAAGACAATCAATCAGGTTTATCAGGAAAAACCAGGGAGTGGGGGGAGGGCAGCCATAAAGAAAAAAAAAACTGGACAAAGGTTCTTCCTGCCCATTCCCA
Organism: Adrianichthys oophorus; assembly: GCA_036245035.1. NCBI lineage: Eukaryota > Metazoa > Chordata > Actinopteri > Beloniformes > Adrianichthyidae > Adrianichthys > Adrianichthys oophorus. The sequence goes on along the minus strand of BSAI01000072.1, from coordinate 14,880,008 downwards.
TCCTATAATAAAATATTCTGCAGCTTTAGACACACATGCTGAGTCCTGGGTTTTAATGGAGGATTTGACGGATTTCTCAGAGCTCTGGTTCAGTGAACTTTGGTGATTAAAGGAGACAATTTTGTATTGAAATCGGCTATTTTATTTCCACATCCTATGAAAGGTGGACAAATTAAATGTCCTTTAGAGACAAGAACATTGTCTGTATGGAACAAACTGTTTATCTTGGCATATTGAAAAGCATTAACATAACTGGTATGAGCAAGCACAAATCAAAGCTGACTCCTGCTTCTCCTCCTGCAGGCTCATCGACAAAAACCACTTAGGATTTGAAGGAGAGATAATAAGCAACAAGCTACAATCGGGCTGGTCCCCATTACACTGAGCCACAGTAGCTTCTTCCTCTGACCAATTCAGTTATTTTTTTGCCATAAAGCACAAAGAAGAGTAAGGTGTTAAGCTGATAAGACATGCAATCACCTTGAGGGTTAGATCAGATTATGTGCAGTGGCAGACCCCCTGCCCCCTGTTATTTTTATGTCAGGGTGTTGTAATGACACCTCTGCAAAGCTAAAGAGCAGGTTCTGGTCTGGAGTTGGTGGTGGAGCGTCTTGCTGAACCTGCACAGACCTTTCAATCCTGCCTTTGAAGAGCAGTGCCAGCCTTTCAGGGTAAGAGCAAACCTAAACAAACATCTGGAGCAAGAAAAGCTAGCGCAGATCTAGAGCACGTAGACATTGCATCTTGCAGTGACTGGCTAAAGTACAACAGTATGGAGGAATAAAGGGAGGAATGGGAGGGGTTTGGTGTATCGAGTACAGTAGTGCATTAGTCGGTGTGCACCACTTAACTCAATGTCATCACACCCTGCTGTCTAAAAGCACTCATTTACAGCAAAGAATGCCTGAACATGGACTACCATTTAACAGTTAAAAAAAATTGTTAACAGCTTTTCTATACATCACCAATTGTTCCTGAACATCAATAAATATCCTGTAAAAGTGTAATTTTGCTTGCAGGAAATCTCTGCTTTGAGTCGTTGATTTGGGATGGTTATGCTAGGGCCAGAACTGCAGAGGAAGAACAGAAACATAAAGCTTAGCAAATTAAAGTTGAGCAACTCAGTGCTGGGGAGATCAGAACAAAACATACCACTAATCGCCTCCTGGGCAAAATACTTGACATCCATGTCAGAGTCAGTGGCCAGCTTCTCCAGCACCGGCTTCACTTCTGTTTGAAGAGCACTGAAACGAAAAAAAAAAAGAGCATTGTTTAGACGTTTTTCACTTAGGGTGTATTCAGACTAGAAGAGTCCGTTGGTCCAGACTGAGTCCGCCTTATGAGGTCTGGATCGAGTCCTGATTTTTATTTTTGAACTAAAGCGTGTAAACAAACCATGTGACGAAAGATTTCTTCAGTCATTGGACAGGAATTACAAGGACGAGACAAAGCAACAAGAGAAAGAAGTCCTATGGTTTGCAATTTTGTTGGAGTAGTTCGTTTATTAATTCAAACATTCTATTTCAATAAGCAATTTTGAACATCTGTATCAATGGCAGGTACAACACTTTTTACTTGTTACTTTGGTACGGTGGAGACATGCTGTGAGGCGGTTACTGAGGAGGGGACGAAGAAGGTAAGCCGACAGGTGTTTATGACATAGTCGGGACAGTTTGAGAAGTATCGTGACTCACAGAAAAAGTTGTTTTCATGAGCCTGCATTCAATGAAGACATTTCAATGAGTTGCTGTTGCATTGCTGCTTCATGTTAGTCCGCACCTGTCTGTCTACACAAACCATAATGCCCGGCTACAAACGGCCGTTTTGGTTCAGCTTTTCCACTTCGAGCACAGACCTTATTCAGACTGATGAAACTCAGAGCAAACTGAAGCTCAGTCTGACTGGAAACAAACCAAGACCAGCACAAAACATGGGTCAGACAGCGGTTCCTGGTCCCGGATCAGGGTTTGATTGGGTGCATTCAGACTGAAAATTTGTTCCAGATTATCGGGGAAACAAACCGTGGTTCACTATAAGCAAACCAAATGTTTCCAGTGTGAATACACCCTTATACTTTATTATCAAGAAAACACTCAGGTCGACATACTTGCTGTCAAGGACCGGGCCAATCTTCTGCAGGGACTTGGCCACATTGAAGCGGACATTAGCCACCTGGTCGTTGGACATCTTCAGGACCACAGGCAGCATCTGCTTTGTGGTGATCTCCTGACCACATGCTTCTGACAAAGCCTAAGACAAACATACACAAAAAAAAGGTGTGTTTTAAATATGTTGTAACATTTAATCAATCAGCTGAGCTGTTAAATGTTTGCACACATGAATATGGCATTTACTCACATTGATGCAGAACAGGGTAGTCATCCTGTGGAGGTAATTGGGGTCATTGGCCATTCCAAGCACTTTGGGCACAATGGTGTTCTGAGCCCACTCTGCCCCGAACTTCTCCACAAGCTTCATAAGGTTGCAAGTGGCCGCCTCACGGATGGCATACACTAGAAAACACAGATGATTTGTTCGAGACCGGTAGGATTTTTTTCCACATGAGCTCTCAAGCTCTACTCTTCATCTGCAAACTCAAGCCTGTGCATGTAAAATCCTTTTTTATTAAATAACCTGAGACTCCTTTGATAGAGTTTTATTCTGAAACCAATAGGACAGGGTGCTTGTGCCAAAACACTGAATCGGTTGGATTTAGCAGGACTCATGAGTGCAAGATTAAACACACCTGCATGTCACATGGTCCAAATACCACAATGCAGCAGTTATGAAACTAACTCGACACTTCAGTGGTGCACAGAGCTGGTGCGCCATTTAGGTACAAGCTGGTTGACTGGAAATGGCAAAAGTAATCAATACAAAGATCAGCAAATTTCAAGGCAAAAATAAAGCCATAAAAATTCTCTTAAGACAGACTGCTCATCTGTCAGGGTGAAGTCATGAATGGTCTAAAGTAGTATCAGAATTAACCGAGATGATGGGGGTTAAACTATTACCATCAGGTAAGCCTGCAGCTTCACTGAATAACAGCCCTCTTTACCACACTGATGACCACAGTAAGGAGGAGGGCAGGGCTAAAGAAATCTGTGCAGGGTGATGTGGGTTAGTTTAGATAAAGCTCGCTACAGAGCATGTGACTGCACGTATAGACTTTAGGTATTTCAACAAAACGAGGAAAACAAACTAAAAGCTCTAGGAAGAGGATTGGGAAAGTGGACACCAAAGGCTGACCCCGCTTGTTTTAAAATGACAAAATCCCAGACTTCTTTTTAGAAATAAACAGCCATTACATATGTCAGAATAACCATTCTTGCTCTGGTAAATTTTTTTTTTCATGTTTTTTTTTTTTTTATCGCAAGTTATTCAAGTTCTAAACTGGCCAATCAGATGCCTCAATAAAAGCACGTGGTACCCACTGGCCCCACCTCAAACGTTTGAAATGTTTGACAGATTCTCTCAAGCCCGCTTTCAGTGGAAGGGATGTTGCTTTCCAACAAGCTCACTCCTGATTAGCTAGAGTGGTTGCCATAGAAATGTCGACTCAGACTGAGTCGGACCAATCACCGCTTCCTAGCATAGTCTGGTTCTAACACGGAGGCGTCCATATTGCGGCATAAACTGTAACTAAATTTACTTCATTTTGTTGGAGCTGGAAATAAGCCATTTTCTATGGTCCAGTTCTCTTATACAGAAAGTCAATACAAATAACCCCTACCTAAACTTAAAGATTATAGTTAGAAATATGATCACTTCTACCAATTTAACCTGTTAAACTTACACTATAAACTACAGTGAAATTGTCGTGTAGGTCACATTTGTAAAGTCACTGAAACAGATATGAAACTTTGTTACAACGCTATTTCTTTTTGTCTGCTCTAAGAAAGAAAAAAAAAAACACATGCAAATTCTAAAAAGTGAATCATATAAACAGACTCAGGTCCTAAATAAAAAAAGGGTTTCTAAGTTAGCAACCGTAATAACATCATAAAAACAAACTATTTTGATAGTTTAGTCCTGGCTGGGGAGCTTGTTTTTTTCCCACAAAGGTTTAAATGTTAAACAGTTTTTGGCCTCAATTATTTTCAAACTTTAACCACTGGGGAAAAAACTTTACAAACAATTCAAAAGAAAGACAAACAGTAAAAGCAGAGTGAAAGAACAAATGCATAAAAAACAAATTACAAAAGTACCTCACACAAATACATAGCACCTTCTTTCAAAATATAAGAACTGAAGTTACAGCAGAAGCTGGAAAATATCAGTGTGAAAAACTGCCAAACATCAAAGCATTGATATGCTGTATAAAATTCCATACAGAGACAAAGCGCTCTTTTGGAACAAGCTGGTATGGGAAAAATTCCAGAAAGATATCTGCAGTCCTGTCTTTCTTCGAAAGGCTTACGTAAGGCTGGCACAGCCTTAACCCAATCCATTCACACACAGACTCACACCAGCTGCATTCCAATGATGTAACCCAGCTGGCCTTTTGTCCTCACTGCTGAGTGTGTGCCTCTCTAATTGGAAACGCCAATGTCAAGAGAACAACATTACATGCAGGGAACATCTATTTTAATTAGTCGATACTGAGCGCTGGTCTGTTTGCAGGTCTCCATACCAATATAGGGCGGACTTTTAAATACCTGTTTAAGTTCAAGGTTAATCTACCCAATAAGAAACCAGAGGATTAACTATACGGTTTCAGGTGACACCATTGCTTAGAAAAAAATTCACACAACTACTTTACCACAAATATATTTAAACATGTGCATTTAGAACAATAAACAACAATGTTAAAATGAACAGATCTCCAGCTACAGGCTGTGGACAGCTAATGACCTAAAGATCTGTTCAATGCAAGAGTGGTGAAGTGCATATTTGAGGGATTTGAAAAAGAGGTAGAACAACTTCAACCGTTAATGCTAACATGCAAACAGGCTCTCAATATGAGCTCACGTTTCTTACCATGATCAATTAGCCAGGCCATGCACAGTGTGTTGAGCTTTTCATCAAAGAACTCCACCCCCTGAGGAAACGTGGGGACAGAAAAATTTGAGTGATTTCTACAAATATTTGAAAAAAAGTTTCCTGTTTTTGGCACACGATGACAATGTTTTTATTTTCTTGAAGAGATGTGAATTAGAAAAACTCCTTTATCTAGCCCATGTGACTCACCAGTTGCCCTGCCAACAAGGGCATGTACTCTATGATGGCGAGACGAACCCTCCACTTGGCATCCTCAGCCAACTCCACAATGGCGGGCAGCAGTGACTGTGACAGCTGCCGTATACCAATCACCTCATTCACACAGTCCAGATTGGAGATGATGTTTAGACGGACCTCAGGGCACTAAAGAATAAATAAATAAGTATGTCAACACATAAGCGAGACCAGAACTGTCCAGTAATCTAAATAGTTCAAATAAATGCATTTAAAACCAAATAAAGTAGCTTTAAATATAAACAGGTACAACTTTTTGACTAAGTTATACAAAGCCACTTTATCTGCTTAGAAAAACTTGACCTTCAAATAACTGTAGAAAAAAAACAAAAACAAAGACTCTGAAAACACACAAGCACACAAACTAAGACAAGCAATATGATGAAAAAGTGGCATTAAGGATGATTTAAACTGAGATGAAAAAAAGAGAAAATGAAAATAAGAAGAAATAAAATGTAATGCCAGCCAAACTTTTCTCATCCTGAAACATTTCAAACAGTCTCAAGGAAATGCACATTTAACAAAAACTTAGAAATCAAATGTGTCAGTTTGACTTAATCTGATTAACCCTTTTGGTGGTATTTGTAGAAGGAGGAAAATGGGCCAGCTTTTAATAGTACTAAAAGAAAAGACAGCAGAGTAATCAAGAGTCTCTGCCTCTAAAAAAATAAAAAAAAAAAAAAAAAAAAAAAAAAAAAAAAAACAGCACTTTTTCAATTTTGTTTCTATTAAATACATCTTTTAAACATATTTTATTCTCCCTAATACTACCAATATTTCATCTTAAATGTAAATTTAACATTTTGAAAACAAACCTAAATATGTCAGATAATACATGTTGAAAAAAGTGGCTCTACCTATTTCTTCGGTTCATGTCATATTTGTTTTAAAGACGGTGGGAAGACAATGGCTGCATATAATGCAGTAGTGACTGGTTTTAGTGCATTTTAAGTTGAGACTGAAAATATAAAACATATTTCATGCAGCAATAAATGCATCGCCCGAGTGTGCCTTCTCCCTTTCAGTGGCAGGCAGAAGAAAATGGAAAAAGAACAAAAAGTGACTGTTGTGTTGCTTAATGCAATGTAGTTGTAAAAGAAGGTTGTTTAAAAAAAATAAAATAAAATAAGGGCCAAAAGTCAGTCCAAAGACCTGTGAAGAAATCTCTTGATATAAATCTCATGTTCAGATGTTAGGGTGGCCTAAATGTCCAAAAAGAAACAAAGATTCTAGTTTGAGAAGTGTCAAAATCAGGAAAATATGACAGCGGTTTCACTTAGAAGATTGATGTGTATCAAGTCAGGACTACACACAATAATTCTCAGTCGGTGGGCGGGCTGTCATGCTTCCATACAGGAACCGTTAAAGCCAATGCAAAAAAATTTTAATTCTTAGGACAACAAATATAAACAAATGGCTCTGGGAAAAAAAGAAAAAAAAAAACCACGTGATTTTTTCAAAATTTTACTCTAGCTTTACTGCCACCAGAGAGATAATCACACAGTGAGAAAGTCCACAGACCTTGTTCGTGTTCACTCTGATAGATTTGCGAGCTGTGATCAAGCGTTTTGCCTCAGACACTTCAGGAAAACAACTGAAAGCCAATGCTTCAAAATGAGGCATTTCTAATAAACTATGCCAAACCAAAAACAATGTGGACAATACTCAAAGCCACTTAGAAACAGAATGTAATGTTTTATGTTTGGGTTAAAGCTACAGTTCACAACTTTAAGTTGTTTTTCCTTTACCTCATCTTTAAGCTGAGCCAGGAAGAGAGGCAGCAAGTGCTCAATTGTGTTGTCCTTGCCCAGTATGGTGGAAAGCCCCATTATGACCGAGGCCAGAGCAGACTTCACATGCTGGTTGGTGTCTGAGACAAGTTCCTGAACAGAGACAGGACACATACAACAGAAGGATAAAGCACACACTTAAGTTAGTTCATAAAATTAACATCTTAACCCATAAGCCATAATTACATCAGAATGTCAAACTAAAACAAGAACAATATTTTAGGTAGAAGAAGAAAACAGAACAGGAAGTGATGGTAGTGCTAATGACTATAATAAACCATGTCTATCAAGTTATTTTTTAAGTTTAAATTAAAAAAACTAATAATCCAGATTTAAAAACGTAACTCAACCACAAAAGGAAAGACTGAAGCAAGGCAAATAATCCAAACAGCAGAAAGATGCAACCCATAAATTTAAACACAGACCATTCTGCACATTTATTGCGATTATTGTCCTTTTGAGCCATAGGCACTGCATTAAAAGAAGGACTCAGTTTGGTGCTACCAGACCACCAGCAGCAATGTGGGGTTCAGTGTCCTGCCAAAGGAAACTTTGAAATATGGGCAGGTGAGGCAGGAACATGTGGAGAGAAAATAGTATCACCTCGATTTGTGCGTGCATAATTCTTGATTTGTGCGGAACTTTGGATTTGTGCGTGCATAAATCTTGATTTGTAACTCATACAATACATTTCGTGCACAAGTACAAACATTGTATTATTTAGCGGGCATATCTGTTTAAGAACGTGGGAAGAGTTTCACCAGATATTTTTCACAATCTAAGTACAAAGCAGCTGATAAGAAGACTCTGATAACCCAGCATTCTAGCAGCATTTAAATGCATTACTTACACACGAATCTTGGAGATGTGAAAAGAGTCTCACTTCAGATTTGTGCATAAAAGCAGTTTTGTGTGTGCATAACACGCGATTTGTGTGTATAGTTAGTTCCAAGCTGTTGTAAATTCATATCGTGCATGTGTAAATTGTATTTTGCATTTTGTAATTATGCACAAAAGGTATTGAATGAGATACAAATCAAGAATTATGCAAGCACAAATACAAAGTTACACACAAATCAAGAATTATGCATTGCACAAGTACAAAGTTACACACAAATCAAGAATTATGCATGCAAAAATCAGGGTGATACACATTTTTCTTCATAGGAACCAAAACTGCAACCTTTTGGTCAGACCACTTTTGCCCCAATAGTCATGGTACAAGTGTTTCACAACCAAAAAAGAGAGTGTTTTAAAATGGATATCAAAAATAAAATCTTTCCAGTGAATCAAAATCAAATGGATTCTGTATTTTGATATGGATAGCCAGTTCTACTTTCAAGTACTGTAAAAAAAAAAAAAAAAAAAAAAAGCTACAAAAGTTCAAATCATGATTACATAACAAGATTAAAAGTTTAGATCACGGAGACCTGGAGAAAGATATTGTGTACAGAGAAAGCCTTCGAAAATGTGACAGGCCAGGACACTAAGAGACCTTTGAGGGCGCCTTGGTTAGCTGGAAGCCAACAACAAAACAAAAAAAGCCACACACTATCTGGTCATGGTCAAGCTGTGCTTTGACAGAAGCTGCAACAACAAAAGGAGCAATGGGATGCAAACTGTGAACATGTGTGCGCCTAAAAGATCATTCACTTAAACTTCTGAAAGAGCAACTGCAGAATAGCTAGTAGGAAACCACAGGGCAAACATTCATCTGTTCTACAGCTATTGACAAAAGGAATTCCAAATGTTATACAATTTATACAATTTTCATGAATAAATACATTTTAGCTGAATGAATTAAAGTCAGTTAAATGAAATTAATTCCATACGTTTAAATTCTAGAGAGAGAGAGAGAGAGAGAGAGA
>BSAI01000072.1:14838967-14871105 GCA_036245035.1 Adrianichthys oophorus | reverse complement strand
AGAGAGAGAGAGAGAGAGAGAGAGAAATTTAAGATCTAAGATAATCCTCCCCAAACACTGCTTAAAAGGAAATTGAGTTAGGTCAAAAATCAAACACATAAAAACTGGTAACACACTAGCGACTTGAAATAACCATTATAATGCAGGTTACTCCTCCCCAAAAGCAATAGTGCCACCTTGTGTTCAGTTTTAACCAAAAGCTACATGGAGTTAAATTCTTTATTTCAAGGCAATCAAAATTATAGTTGAGATTTTTATGACTTCAAGAGTCAGTTTATATTAACAATAAGACAAAAATCAATTTTATTAAAGCCAACGGGTCTTACCTAAAAAGTCTGTAGAAGACCAAAAAGAGCAGAAACTGCTGTTTGCTTGTGAAAACTTTGTTTTACAATTATTCTAAGTGGCATCCCATTATGATGACCAAATAAACTATAAAATTGTTTTTAAAAAATTGTCAAAAGGGAAAACAACAACTATTATGAGAAAATACAGTTAACACAAAATAAATATAGATTTTAAACCAATAGAGACTATAAATTAGATTGGTACATTTCTTATGGAAAAATACACTGAGTACGTATTTAGATAATTTATCCTTTTTTTAAAAAATATATTAGCATTAAATTAATTACTACAAAATACCCTTTTGGCAGAGGTTTTGAACTAAATTAAGTACAATACTTTGACAGAAGAGATTAGTGTTGCATGCAAAAACCTAAAATATTAGTGACAATAGCCCGTGTCAACATGAAAGCTTTGAGAAAGACTAATAATAGAAACACCCCTGATTTAGACTCCTAAGGATATTTGATAAAGCAGTTTGGAGGTAAACTTAAGTGGAAATAAGACGTGGGAACAATTTCATAACGTAACAGTTAAATATAACTCTTACCTTGACACAGGGCAGAATGTGAGTCATGATGATTTGCTCACGATTGTCCTCTGGGAGGTTCTCGCAGAATTCTACCATAAAGAAAATAATTAATCACAGCTTGGAAACAGACTGGAAAAAAAGCAAAACCAAACCCATCGTTTTGTCAAGTCTCTCATACCTTTGACTTTGTTTGCCGCAGCAGCACGGACCTCAGCTTCACAGTCTTTAAGAAGATTCTGGAAGGCAGGGACCAGGTCATTTTTGGTGATTTCGGACCCAACTGCTTTCTGGAGCTGTAAAGGGAGTAAACAGAAAACAGTAGCAAAAGAAAAGTTAAGTTTAATTTTCAAATGGGAGAAGATAAACAAGGTAATAATGGTGGCACAATTATATTTTGTTAAAAAACATTAATAGGTATAGTCATTATGATATCTAACAGTACACCATTTTCACAAGTACCAACAAAATTGTCTGGAATGTTTATTTAGCAACAAAGCAACACTTTATATTACAGTAAAACTAAATTGTGAAACACATTCAAGTTGAAGTAAGAGCACCACCTAGAGCAGAGGTGCTCAAACTTTTTCAGTATGTGAGCTACTTTTAAAATGATTGTGTCTAAAAGATCACAGAATACAAAAATGTTAAATATATATTGATTTGTAAATGTATTATGAATTCTTGCATGTACAATTCATTTTATTTAATTTAATTTGCATAACATCAAGCTGAAAGGTGAACAACAATTTAACTTTTTACGTGTTTGTGATTACTGCTTTGATGATTTGAACCAAATGGAATCAGCCAGGGATGCGTAGTTTGGGAAGTAGCTGCTGACAGCCAGTGTTAAGCACACTTCCAAATGGTCATCAGTCATAGTGGAACAGTACTTGGACTTGATGATCGTCATGTGGGAAAAGGCTGACTTGCTTAAATAAGTGGAGCCAAATAATGCAGTGAAGTTGATAGCACAATTCCTCATGTTGGGGTACTTTTCCTCTGTGAGTAAGTCTCAAAACTGTCCATGAGCTCTGGACTTCAGCTGAATGTCTGTCTGTAATGTCAAAATTTCTTCTTCCACTTGATCAGAGTTCAAGTGAAACAGTGTTTTCTTTTTTTGATGCAAGTGACTCAACCTCAGCCTCTTCCCGAAATGGATAACACATAAAAGTGGCGACTGGCTCCAGCAAAGAAAGTCTTAAATGTGTTTGTCAGACTGACAAACAACTGTCAAGCTGCTCTGTGTAGCGTGCACTGTTAAGTTGCGCACAGGTCCTCCCTTGGACCTCTGATGACAATTTTTTTAAAATTTCCCAATTCATTGCGGTGAAGCTTTGAGGACTAAAGTTGCATTTTTCGTTTGAAAGCATTAACTGAGCTAATCAAATCTAATCATACGGTTTTGTCTTTTCTTTCCAGCTCTAGATTAAGGTAATTCAGCATGTTTGTCAGATCAGGTAAAAATACTAGCAAAAAAACTGAAATATATCTTCTCCTCATGTTTGTTATTTCATGTGCAGAACTGTTAATAGCTCCTCTTTTGCAGTCATATTGCCAAACACCATGAGAATGAAAATACACATCTGGGCAGTGCCATTAAATTCTGTGGACTAATCAAATTGCAGTGAAAAATACTCACAATCAGCAAAGTCCACAGTTGCCCAGGCAGCCACTGGCCAGTGCAAAAAAAAAAAAAGCTTGCTTGCCGTAAAATGTTAACCTTTTCTTAAAACCTCCAATGCCACTGCGCGGCGTGTAAAAATGCAACTGAACTACTGCCTCCCAATTACAAATGCCGCTGCGCAGCCACCAGCCAAATTTCCTGAAAAACTGGCATTTAGGTTGCTGCGCAGTGGCATTTTGGGACATGCGACTAAGAGAGTTATTGGTGGGAAAGCTAGTACAGACATGATTAAAACTTGATGTATCATAGTGGTGCCTCTTAACAAGGCTCCAACAAATAATTCCTCCACTGAAGGTTGTAATGTAGCAATGAATACAAAACCAGCACTTAAATCGCTTTGGTGATGACAAGAAGGTAGTCCCTCTACCTCAGAGAACTTGTCAGCCACCATGTAGCGAACTCTCCAAGATTTGTCTTCTGCAGCCTGGCGAAGGGTAGGCATCACCAATGTTTCCAAGTCCTCTTGTGGCAGCAGAGTGGCAATACTTACACAAGCCTCCACTGCAAGCAACCGCACAGAGTCCTGAGAGAAATTGTACATGAAATCAGTTTGGTAGCAGTTGGGGGATAAAACAATCAAATGCACACAATCTGAATTGTTAAATTGCTGGTTTGTGTGACAAAGGAAGAGAAACAATAATACCTGCTCATCGGAAGCCAAAGCAGTGAAGAGGGAAATAATGTCACTTTTTACATATTCAGGCTCCAGAACTTTGGCAAACTCCCCCAGCTTGGATGCTGCAGCTCGACGCACCATTGGAGTGTCATCTGAACACAAGGTGCGAAAATGCCTGACAAAAAGCAAAACATTATTTAAAAAAATGTGACTTTCTTTAAATAAATATAATAAAGCAACACACCCAATTTTATCTTTAAATCATTTAAAAACAACAGAGTTGACTTACTGACGAATTTCAGCTTTGACAGTGCTGGATACCCGAGGATAACACACACTGAAGAGGCCACATGCTGAAGTGCGAGAGGTGAACCAGTCACCACTGGCCAGCCGCTTCACCAAAGGCTCAAAGTGGACCTCCAGGTCAACTGGAGAGTGCTCTTGAGAGATCTTTCGCAGAGATTCCACAGCTTTGTCTCTGACAACTGTTTCTTCCACTGTTGCAAGACTCTCCAGAGGAGGCTGAAGTTAAAGAGGAAATTAAATTGCAGGAGATTTAGTTTCCGGTCTACAACAACATCCTTTTTTGCTAAAATGTTTTAGCTACTTCAACAAGAAACTTACCAGGAGGCAGTGAACGTACTCTGGTCCCCCCACCAACATAGTAAAATTGCCAAGCTGCTCAGCCAATGCCAAAAGCACTTCATCTTCATCATAGATGGTGTCTGAAAATTATATAATTTTGTTTAAACAAAATTTAAGAACATTTCTAAAAACAGATAAGAGCTGTAAAAATGTCTATAATACTATAAATTTAAAGAATATGCAAGTGAGTTTCATTATGATTTTTATAAACAGTTTCTTTAAATGTGTACCAATTAAATTTTAGATTAAAAAAATAGATTTTAGTATCAATGTTATAATTAAAGAGGACTGACAAAGGCACAAGTTCCAAACACATTCACCTCAACAAGAATCAAATTAAATGCTTGCATTTAGGGCATACTCAAGTTTCAGTTCCATGTGCAGATCATGAGGCAGCAGAACATATTTGTGTTTTGTTATCACACTGGGGATTCAAAAGTGGGAATATATGTAGGGATGAATAGAAGAAACTTAAGAGGCTGATTGTTCTTTTTTCTTAGACTTATTGCAAATAGACAGTTTATTGTACAGTTATGTTTTGCATTTAAACCTTGAGCATGTTCATTTTAAAAACATGAAGGCTCAATACATCAAACTTCATTCATGTAAAGACGTTTAAGGTTAACAAGCAGATTTAGACAAATCAAACCGTATAAGGACCCTGTGGGAATACAAAGACAGCTCATGACATTACCTGTGAGGAAAGGAAGGAGCTCGGTGCGAGTCCTCTCCACACCGAGAGCTAGTGCAATGGTGGACAGCTTCTTGATGCTGTTAAGACGCAACTGGAACCAACAAAACAAACAAAAACATTAAAAACAAGTGTTGGGAAGCAAGGTTTCTTCGTTTTTTTTTTTAAATGTAGAAGTACCACTTTTTTCTCCTGCCCGAGTCGAATCACTCGAGTGTTTATGATTGAAAAACACTTGCTTGTAGTTAAGTCAGAAAGACATAATTCAACAAGCATTGTGTATATTTTAACACGACTATAATGTCGTTGAAATCCATTAAAACGCAAATTCAATCTGTTGTTGTAGCTAGCCAGCTACTATTTTGACATTTACTAAACATGGTAAGCTAGCGGCTACACCAATAACCCAATTTGATTAAAATGACTAAACTAAATAAAAAAAAAACATGGATGTTTTACCGTTCAGTGACCACGAGTAGTATCAAACGTTGTTTTAGTTTAAAAACAACATTACAAATCATGACAAGAAAAATGATTTAAATGAGCAGGGTGCGACCGACAGGCCTTGGCTTTGCCCGGAATGTTAGTTAGCATATTTGCTAACTGGCTAGCAATCGAAACGCCCGGATTACGAAATTTTCGATGCCATATGTCAGCATTAAATTTATGAAATTTAGAAAATAGTTTCATAGTACTACCTGGACGTCCTCATTTCTCAACTCGTCGATGAGAACAGCAATGGGGTAAAGAGAATCGTCTCCATCAGCTCCAGCCATTTTGGACAGGGTTGCAGTTATCGAATGGCGCTGTTGTGCGGCACTACGGGGTTTCTGCCCCAGAACAACAGCACAGCCCTCCCTACCCGGCGGCTCCTCTGCTGCATGCAAAGAACCACTGAAATACATGGATTTGTTTGGGGAAAAAAAAAAAAAAAAAAAAGGGTTGCACTGGCACGCGATTTCTTCGTTGTTATAATGGTCCCTGCTAATAAATACTACTTTTATTATTATTTTTAATTAAGATATGTGGGTTGAACAGCAGAGCAGAGGGTGTTGAAATAAAAAAACAAACAAAAAAAAAACACAGGCGTTCTTATTTTTATGTGAGATTTAATCATCTTGAATGCCAACTTCGTTTTATTTAAATCTGAAAAAGGTTTCAAACGATCCGGAAAACATGGGTTTTAATTTGAAAGGTTTAAAACCGGAAATGTTTTATAGGCACAGAAGGAAGTTAAAGATGGCGTCTCAGCAGCAGCAGCAGCAACAACAGCAGCAAGCTGGTCTGCCGATGTCTCAGTCCGGTTTACAACAGCCCACTTCAATTCAACAACAACAACAACAACAACAGCAGCAGCTCAGTCAACAGCAAGATGTCGACCCAGTTCACAAGTTTAAGATGCTTATTCCACAGCTTAAGGAGAGTTTACAGGTAATTATGGCAAACTGATATAGCTAAATGGTAAACTGGATACCAACCGGCTAATTTATAAAGGAAACAATCTGTAAGAGTATATAAATTTATTTTTATGTTTATCTGATGTTTAGAATCTAATGAAGATCGCATCTATGAACCTGAGCTACAACACATCAATTGACAATGGCATGTGAGTCCTTAATTTTGTGGTGCTTGGGTTGGGTTAGCAGGAACGAATGTTCAGAAATAACAATTGGCTCCCTTTCTTGTGTATCTTGTGTTTGTTTGTTCTTTCAAGTAAAAGTAGTGACACTTCAATCCAGCGTTTTGACAAAAGTTTAGAAGAGTTTTACGCGCTTTGTGATCAACTGGAGTTGTGTTTGGTAAGATTTTTCTCTTATCACAGTTTTGATTTTTTACACTTATAAATTTCACAATAACCACCAGTGGCTGTACATTTCCTCAACATTAGTTTTATTTTATTGGACTTTTTTTCTCGTTATGCACAAAAACTGCTGAGGCTTTTTAGTTTGTCATGACTTTACATTTTATAGCCTTTTTGTCAAAAACTAAAGTTCACATGGGTTTAAAACCGCTATTTCAGGCGACAAAACATTGAAAATATTTAAAGATTCAAGAGGGAATAAAAATTATTATAGTGACTAATAATGAAGCATAAATGGGATCCTGTCATTTTAAAATATGTCTGTTAGTCTAGTTTAGCTATTTCAGCCATTTATGTACCAAAACATTCAGCATATCTTCAGGAGATTGGTGCTTACACTTCAAAAATATAAGAGACCCAGTAATAACGTTTTATATGAATGAAAATTGATCACCAAAGTCACATTTTAAGTTTTTAAGGGCTTTTGTTTTAAATGTAAACATCCAGACAGTAAAAGTGTGCCCTGTAACAACACAATGTTTGTTTTATTTGATGTTAACAGGATTTACCAATAAACCTGACGTTTTTCTCTCCTTCATGCAGCGACTGGCATACGAGTGTCTGTCTCAGAGCATCGACAGCGCCAAACATTCACCCAATCTGGTCCCAACTGCCACCAAGCCGGACACGGTGCAGACAGAGTCCATGTCCTATGCACAATACCTTACCATGATAAAATCTCAGATCTCATGCGCGAAAGATATCCACAATGCTTTGCTGGAGTGCTCCAAGAAGATTGCTGGAAAAGGACAGCCTCAGGGAATCATGTAGACCTTTATAGACTGTCATTTTTGGAAAATTTAATTTAATGTGTCATGAAGGCTTCAACAGTTACATTTATTCTCTGAGCGTTGTACATTCCTCTGACAGTCAGTAGTTTGTAATAACCAACAGATGGCAGTAGAGATACAAGTGCATTTTTTTGTTTGCAAGATTTTTGTATTAAATATTAAACTTCCTTTTGATACTTTTGTCTTTCCTTTTGGTGTAAAATTGCAAATATTTTAAATCTTATGATTGAGTGTCACTACAAAAGGAAAAAAAAAATATTGTGCATGGGTTCAGAACTTTCATGCAGCTGTCGTTTTAAAACTTGAGGAAGAGATTTAACTGAGACTTGTTTATGTTGTTGCATCATATTTACACCACCAACTTTTGCTGTTCTCCCAAGTGGAATAAATAAATACACAGTTTTATACAACTAAGGAATATTTATATTTATAGTAGATTGAATATTTGAACTAATAAATGAGAGGGGGGTGTAGGGACTGCAGCTGTGAAACATCTCAGACTACACAGCGACTGACAAGGACTCACTTCCAAAAATATCACCAAAGGACCAGGAACGTTCATCACAGCACAACCTCTTCCAAGCATTTTCAAGGAACTCTTAACAAAACAAGGTCTAGCAACTGTTGCTTAAGGTCCGTATTAAAGTTCAATCATGGAGAAAAAAAATGAATCATTTTTATTGTTGGACAACAACCCATGCTGAGTCTGTGCTTCATAGCACAGATTTCATCAGAGGGGAAAAACAAACCAAAAGAAAGGTATAAAAATGAATGCAGAAAGTGTGATTTTAAAAAAAAAAAAAAGAGGTAAAACTAAACCTTGTGATAAACGATCACAACGGTAAATTGTAGGCATATTATGTGTGGGTTTCTAACAACGGTGGGACTTTCACAATCTTTATGTAAAAAGTAACAACCCTTTTTCTGAATTGTGAGAATTAATGAACAAAACAGCTGTAATGTATTCTGTTTGCATTTTCTGATGCAAATTCAAAAGCACATTAGCCAGGTTTTATTTAATAGATTACAACTGAAGAACAGAAAGGTAAAACAATTCTAAAACAGCATTTCTTTATTTTACTATGTTTTGTAATAGCCTGTGATCATTCTTTCCAACAATTCATACTGTAAAAAATCTTGAAGAAAATGATGTTTTCCAATATATTTAAATACATCTACAACAATCTGACTGTTAGAAAATCAACAGCGGCATGTGCAAATGTGTGAGGGAAGCAGTGAGATTCCTGAAACACTTCAGCAGGAAGACAGAATAAACCAGACGATGCATTTAGGGATTTATCTTTACTGAAGCTTGGGCTTAGTCTCTACTCCCAGATGACTGTCTTTGTTTGTTTCTGCAAAAACATCAAACACAAGTTAAATAAAATGATTCATAAGGTT
Organism: Adrianichthys oophorus; assembly: GCA_036245035.1. NCBI lineage: Eukaryota > Metazoa > Chordata > Actinopteri > Beloniformes > Adrianichthyidae > Adrianichthys > Adrianichthys oophorus. Next base: position 14,862,539 of record BSAI01000072.1, on the reverse strand, counting down.
ACAGACACTACATATTTTACAGGGTACCTGTGAATACAAACCTTTTGCCATGCTCAGGACCAGGAAGCGCTGCTTGGTCAGCAGTACGAGGTTCAGGTTCCCTTAAACTTTGCCTAGAGCGCGATGGTTGAAACTTGGACAACTCTTGCTGCCACTCCTCATCAAAACACTGTGCTTCAGCTGCAGGTTGGAATTAAAAGCATGTGAGAGTGGATCTTACTTTACAGCTGAACAGTTTTCATAGTTGCTTTGACATACACTCATCCAGGTTCTGAAAGTCCTGGTTGAACTCCTTTTGCCCTGTTTTCTTGTTGTATTTCTTCTCAACGACATGTCCTCTGTCTTGGATGTAGTGACCGATACTCATCTGCTCCAGTCCACTGTCAGAATCTTTCAGTGCCCGCCGAGTCTCTTTGATCTAAGAAAGAAAACCCAGTTAAGCATTTCAGACAGAACCATATTTGTTAACAAGATAACAACTGTCGATGTTTCTATTAATAAAATCTGTCATTTGATGCTACCAATGAGGTGCATTTTGGAAAGAAAAATGAGTTTAGAAAGAAAATTTGTTTAAAAAAAATTCACAACACTAAATTGTGTTCTGATGTCTTCTTAGGGTACTTACTCCTCCAGGGGCATGGTGAGTTGAGGAGGTGGCCTGAAAAACCTTTGGAGGTTCTTCACCCACTTTTGAGTATGTCATAACTGATGAGGAGCTGAACGAGTGGGTGTTTGAATCTGTGGATGGGTTGTCCTGAAATGCACACAATGTACATAATTTATGCAGCGAATCAGTCTAAAAAAAGACCTCTCATAGAGAAAAATGGGGGGGGGGGGGGGGCAACATACCAAGTTTCTGTGCATTCCCTCCATCCTGTTTCTTATGTTGGTCATCATGCTGTCAAACATCCCAAAAGGATTCGTCATCAAATCCTGGATCCATATGAACAGAAAACAGATCTTTTAACTAATAGCATCCTAGAAAACTCAGAATAAACTCTCAATCATGACTTCTGTCTGAAAATTCTTCCTGCAAAGAATTCAAGTGACAAAGTTATTTTAGTTCTGAATTTTTAGAAATGCTCCTTAAGTAATATTTATTGTTACTTGTGGCAGTTAGTATGAGCTCACTCCGAAGTCATAAGCTGCAATACAATGTGTTATAAATAAAAAAAAAACCTTTCCAAACCTTGCCAGTAATTTTGATGAGTGAATAATATTTAGATCAAATGTGCAAATAAAAGTCCAACTCTACTAATCGGTAAGCAGTTAGAAATGCTTTAAGTGGTTTAAAAAGAATGTGCGCCAACACCTTTACTGATGTTTTGCAGATAATTCCTACCAGTTTTTGATATACCTTCCAAGTAACTACCTATTCTAAAACATACTGTTGGTGCAATGCTGCTAAAGTCTTACAACCAATTTAATAGGATGAGGAAACATTGTGGCCATAAATCACTGCTTAGCTGCAGGGCAAATGCAGAGACAACAGTGCTGCTGCAAGTTGTTTTGTAATCAACAAATAATAGTGCTCACACTCATTTATAGACTTCTAAATGCACTTAGTAGGATGAGTGTAAATGAACAGCAAAGGGCTAAACTGACTATACTGCCAATACTGCCCAAGGGTAACAATGAGTGGCTGCTGTCCTAGGGGACCAAGCAACATCCCATTGGAGTCAAAACACAGTATTGTATTTGATTGTCTATTTTTTATTTGATTTTCTAACCCTCAGATTGTTGTAGATGTTTTTAAATATGTTGGCAAAGATCAATTTCTTAGTAATATTTGCCAATCTAGAAGTTGGAAAAACACCAGAACCACATGGATAGTGGGATCTGTTGCAGTTCAAACTACAGTTAGGACTGAAACAGCCTCTCTGCAATTTGATTTTCTGAAATTCCTGCAATCACAAACACACAGAGTGCTGTTCAAGGCCACACGGCTTCTGGGGTTATGAGCAGAGAGAAAAGAGGATCAAGTATGGAGGGGAAGGAGCCCCCGGAGAGCAGTCTGAATCTGTACTCCCTGGGCTACAGACCACAGGTGCAGCCCGGATAAACATCTCAACTGCTATCACTATGTCTGCACCAGCACTTTCTTTGGGGGTGGGAGGTAGTGGGTGATGTCCAGAGTTATTGTGTGTAATCAGTAGGGTGTTGAATGACCTGTGTTCCATGTGTAATTGGGTTGCATGGCCAGAGATTAGTTCGGGTTTTAACACTGAAACTGAGCTCAGTTCTAGGAAAGCTAAAGTGGGTAGGTGGAGGTTTGGGGGGGTTGGGTGAATAACCAAAGGCTGCTCTCTCAGCTCTTATAAAGGTCAAGCAGATGTGAAATACTCCTGACCACAACCGTATCTATGCACCAATAAATACCCGGTATAGTTCTGCAAACATTATATTTAGGTCAGGCTAACAGGAGAGGAGAAGCTTAAGGTGGAAAATAAAGAGTGCAGACCTGCTGTTCTACATTACACATTATTTCAGGCCATCTGGCAGACTGAAATGTACAAATGGAAGTGGTCCAAACAGCCTTAGCATGTAGAAGATTTGTTCAATACTGTGGGGTTCTAAGCAGTGATGCAGCTATGTTGCACAGAAAAAAACGAAATAACTAAGTTGAAATCATTTGCGATACAAACAAGTATATGTGAGAAATTTTGTGTCCTTTCCAAAAAACCATGATCATATTTACATAATCATCTCTTGATAACAAAATGTACAGTAAAAAAAAACGTCTTTTCATTTTAAAATTGAAAAAAAAAAAAAACTTTTCTTATTAGTAAAACGTGAAGAAATGTCCCTGAAATGTCAAAAGCAGCTACTAAAGAGAAAGTTTAAATTGAGCGGGCATAAATATTGATGCTTTGAACAGTAACTTAATCCAAGCAGCTGGCGCTGGTTTAAGGGAGGGAAATGTGAGAAGACAGCAGAGGTAGTCGGCAGGCGTATTTTCCAACTGGGAAGCTCACAGTAAGTAAGCTCATGTTAGAAGCACAGCCTTTCACCATCGTGTAGCAAATGAGTGTGTATGTGTCTTTAAACCGTGTCAGTAAACATGTTTTAATGCTGTGTCTGAATGTATCTTTGTGTGCACATTTGTGTCTGTGATATAGGGAGCAGCTCGCGAGTGAGCCGTCTGTCATCAAGCTGCTAATGTGCCCATGATGCCAAGTGCTGTGGAAGCAGATGGACAAAAAGAGCAACAAGGAGAAAGCAAGAGGGCTCATGACATCTGAATGTACAGCACACACGGTGTGAAAGCCAAACACACAGCTGAACAACTAGACTCAGCTTCCCCTGGTGCTTAGAAAACACCAGCAAGTGACAATGAAGACTAGGTTTTTTAAAAACATATATTTAAAGTTTATTCCATGGACTATTCATAAGTTTCGCTCTTTATTCAAACAGCAAAGACATTAAACCTTTGTCATAATTCGTAAACAAAGTATGAACAAAAACATCTCATCCTAATGCTACTCCTCAATGACATTAGAATAAACTTTTGGAGTGTATTTTCATGTAATCTGCTGTCAAGTAAGTCACTGTTCAAGTACTTTGTGGTCTTCTGCTGCAAATGGATTCTATTGATGAGAAAGCAGACTGGTGGTGTCTGAGGCAACACTTCTGATGCAAGTCATCATCAAGGAATCTCTTGTAATCCCTAGGGTTCCTGGTTTTACAGAAGGTGATGTTTGATTTAGCAGGGAGAAAGTGAGTTTTCAGATAAAACTTGCAGGTGCTGCTAAGCAGACTGAAAGTTGTCTTCTTACTACAAGCCGGCAAAGTTGGTATCAAAATGTACCAGAACACATAAGAGTCCCAGACTTCTCCAGCCCTTCGTGCCATGACCATTTACTGCAATCTCTCACTATCATAGATGGGAAGAACATCAACAGGGCACCCATGCCCAAAGTGAGTAATATCAAAGATGGAGCTATTTCCAGCTGAGCAGAGCTCCCGAGGGGTTTATTGCTGTGAGTGTCAAAGAAGTCTGTGTGGGTATTTGCAAGAAAACAGTGTCAGTGGAACAATGCTCTATAAATAGGTCTCCGAACGGTTAGATATAACGGTCCAGCAAGGCCAACGGGGTTGCCCTTCCACAAAATCAGAAACTCTCCAACAGATTAATGGCCACTGGCCTGCTTCCAGCATGATCTTAGCCAAAGGGCTTACACAAGTGGGTTTTCTCATCAATAAGTTGAGTTTTAAAGTTGCCAATTACCCCTAAAGTTTTCTCAAACTTTTTCATTCATGTTCTCACCCTGTGTTCATTTCTCAGGGCCAGGGAGGATGATGTGAAAGGATCTGCCACATCTCGTCCACCGTTCCTCCCATTTGTAACACTGGGCATTAAGGAAGCACCGAATGGCTCAGAAAAGCTGCGCATCATCCAGTGGACATGCTCCCTATGAGCGTGAAAAGGATCTCTGTGGGACAAGAAAACAAATATCTTAATAACAAACAAACAAGCAGGAAAGTTGATGGTGGTGTATGTATTTTATGACTCCCATTTCGTCTATCAGCTTAGTACTAAAAATAAATCAATAAAACCAAGTCTCAGGCCAGAGGCGGAGCTAGAACATTTTTTGGTGTGTGTGTGTGTGGGGGGGATGAGAACAGTAGAATGGACGGCCATTACAAATAACAGGATCAAATATGTGTTTCTCAAGCTAGATTTACACAGGACGCAATTCGCGCAGCTGGGGCGTCAAGTTTCAATGCTAAGTCAATGTACAGAAGCGATCTGAGGTCCTACGTTGTGATTCCAGCAGGGCGTGTCAGTTCTGCAGCAGTGCAAATGGAGCACGTGATTTCTGCGGCAGACACAGCGAATCAGGGACTCAGCATTGGGCATGTGGCATTTTCAGTGACTTGATCAGAAGGGTTGAAAAAAAAAAACATTAATATTTCTGCTCGATGCACAGATTTTCGTCCTGAACTTCCATCCATTTTCTTAACCTGCTGGGGCCACGGGTTTGCCAGAGACTGTCCTGGTTACTTTTGGGCGAAGGCGGTAAATACCCTGTACAGTTCGCCACCCTGTCACAGAGCCCATGAGGCACGATCGAGCCTGCTACGCTAGCCAGCCACCTGGTGGACAGTGAAGCGAGCTCTGCTGCCCAGGGTCCAGCAGAGCTATTGGGGTCGCCGCCCAGGCTGCTGACCCCTAGGCAGCAGAAACCGCTATGCTGGCCTGCGGGCAGTTGGCTGCTGTGGATGCCGTCGTAGCGGGCGCGTATGCTCCAGATCCACGAGATTTTGATGTTTTTCTTAATTGTTTTAAGACAATAACAAAAAGATCCACCAGTTTTATTTTTGCATATCGGGTTAATGATCAAACTGGGCCACAGACAGACAGAAGTAATGTTTAAAATGGCCGTCAGGTGCAGCTCCTGCTGCAGGAATAAAGTACACCACACAGGGAGAGACAGAATGATCTGGTGAACCCAGACACAAGCTTGCCAGCGTCTCTGTAGAGCTCTGCAAAACATCTAAGCCCAAGCTACTTGCTCAACATCATCCATTTTTTCCATGATGTGGCAATTATGTCCAAAAAAAAAGTTGGAGGCTGCTCCGCACTGGGGCGTCAAGGACATTTTAGGGTAGGCGTCAAATAGTAAATTTGACGGATGTCAGAAGAGAGACAGCAGACACAAATTTGACATAGAATTCCGTCTGTTGTGAATGCTGCATAACAGTTTTATTATTCTTGTTTTTATATAATTTAAAAATATCGCTTTTGTTAGTTTTTGAATGCTTAAGGGAGCTTGTATTGATAATTTCTTAATCTTTGTCAATAATGATACCAATCTTGACTCAAAAATGGGGAAGGGCCCCGCAAGTGTGGCCCCCCCTTGCCCCCCGTAGCTCCGCCCCTGTCTCAGATGAATGCAGCACACTGGTCCAGGAGCCGCCGTCCTAAAATAATTTCAGCTACTTGACTTCGAAGTTGGGTCAAGTGCGGCTAACGCGATGACCCATACCAGTAACTGAAGGACAGACACGTTTAAACACAAACATGTCAAGAGGAAATGACCGGTTATTTAGCGCCTTTATTCGGGACGTTTTTTTAACCGGTAAAAAAATCAAGTATAGAAACCACTAGGCAACAATTCTATTTCCAAAAGTTGTGTGATTTATTTAAAATATAGTAAACCGAAAAAAACCTGATTGATTTTTTGTAATACAACAGTTGACTTATTTGTCTCCTGTGGCTAATAATTTGTTTAAAGACCCTACATTTAATGTAAACGGCGAGAATATAAAGCTTTGAATGATATTGATGTAATGTTTGCCAAAATGTACCCTTTGCTAACCGATCAATTGCTAGAAAAACAATAAAATAACGCAGTTCTGTTTATACCAAATCAAACAAACATCAAAATACAGTATAATGTAAACATTTTAAACGGTTTAGTTACTTACGAGAAAAACGGGTCGTCTTCAAAGTCCCTAAGCATGCTGTTGAACATTTTATTCAACTTTCGAAGATTTAAACGGAGCAAGTTTAGAGAAAATAGTCCCAGTCTGTGCGCGCGCCAGTAGTTTCTCTGCGGCTGAATACCTCTGAGAACCCAATCGTTCTGAGCGTCTCACGCAGATCATGAGGTAGGAATCCAGCAATGGTATTGGCTACTCACCGGAAGTTCCAACCGGGTCTCTCCTACTCGCTTGATGTTGTCAAGACGCTACTATGACAACAGCACTCGAGAAAATTCTTGAAAAATAAGCTTTTTCTTATCTAAGTAGAGCAGCTTCCCACGAGGGAGGTTATCTCAATTATTCGTAGTACGAGATCAATTTAACTGCATTTATTTACATCCAAAACAGAACAGATTATTTGTTCTTGAGATGATTAATACAATTAAAAGATAACATATTCATTAATGTTTTGAAAAGCTTAATAGCTTTATTCATCTAGATTGTAAAGCCATACAGAGCATCTACTTGCAGGTAAATTGTAACCAAAAGCACCCTCCAAAACAAGTATTCAAGCAGCTAAAGTATGAAGGGTGCATTTGTTCAAGTCTTTGTACCTTTTTAATTATAATTCTATTACGGCACTGACTATTTGAAGGCTCGGTGTAGATTTACAGAGTGGCAGTTCCACATGTGGACTTGTGAGTTAACTCACTGCCAAGAATTTATCTTTACTTAAACAGAAACACAACACCGAGAAAACATCAACAGAAGGCATTTATCCTTTACATAACAGCCACATAGGGCTGCACGGTGGCGCAGTGGTTAGCGCTCCTGCCTCACAGCAAGAAGGTTCCTGGCTGGGGGACCTTTCTGTGTGGAGTTTGCATGTTCTCCCCGTGCATGCGTGGGTTTTCTCCGGGTACTCCGGCTTCCTCCCACCGTCCAAAAACATGCTTCATAGGTTAATTGGTCACTGTAAATTGTCCCTAGGTGTGCATGTGTGTGTTTGTGGCCCCTGCGACAGACTGGCGACCAGTCCAGGGTGTACCCTGCCTTCGCCCATGAGTAGCCGGGTTTGGCTCCGGCAACCCCGTGACCCCGAAAGGGATAAAGCGGATTGGAAAATGAATGAATGAATAACAGCCAAATAGTGATCACATATATAGAACAACAGCTCATTCTTTTTATTTATTTTAGTAAAGTAGGCATATCAGGACCAAAAACTTTTTTCTCAAAGAACAGACTTAAAATATCACAGAAATGAGTGGGGAAAAAAACCCACAACAAAATATCACACAGATTGAGATGCAATAGAAATCACTGTCTTCTTGTCTTCAAGTAACGGGGCTTCCCATCAGTCTCTCTTGTCGCAGTGAGACCAGCCTGTTCAACCAAAGCTCCTCTGCCTGCTCCTTGTCCATGAACAGCTGCAGGACAGTGCAGAGAGGACATGTTACTAAGAAGAAAAACATAAACAAAATCACAGCCTTCAAACTGAAGAATATGGGGTCATACTTTGGTGAACATTCTGGAACAAAACACAAAACAATTGCATTTTATATTGTATGTGAAGACAAAATGTTTTAAGGCCGTAGTTTGAAACCTTTGTGTTTTACATTTCATCCTCAAAGTTATTATGTTATGTATGTTTTGCCAACATTAGACATGCCAAAAACATATTTAGTGACATGTATTTACAGCCTGTGCAGATGTGTGTATGTGTCAGTATAAACAAGCCAGTGCGTATTGTGTGTGCATGTGTGTGTTCAGGCTGATCTCCTTATCATCTCGCACTCTGACAGAAACAAATGGGTTTTGATCCCATGCAAGTTTATGACACAGTTATCAGTATTTCTCACTGACAGCCTTGTGACCTCAGTGTAGTTGCTGGCACAGAGACAATGTTATAATGTATTGCGGTCTTTTCATGGGTCTTTCTGGCCATATCTGCTCAGTTCCAATTTCAAATGAGGAATTTCAACATATAACTCATAATCTGAGCCTAGTGTGGGCTTTATTTATTGTGGAGCATTGCAAGCAGAGGTGATATTGATTGTAAAGGGGCTATAAAATGGCTGCTGCAAGTGTCTGATTAATGAAGGCATCTGTTTATTAGGGAGTAACATAAATGACTGAGAAGTAGAGCACTGAGGCGGAGAGGAGGGTTTTTTCCATACTCGTTGCATGTAGTTATCTGAGGATGAGGAACAACATTGACATGCTGGCAGTGTGTATATACTGTACATCGATGTGTTGATAAGACCGGCATTATGCAGATGGCTGGCCCCCCGCCTCGAGCATGTCAATCTTTCATTTCCAACCTGAGCTGCTTTACAGCTGCAGTGCATGTTATCTCCGTGTAAGATTCAACACCAGTAGGGTTCTGTCTGTCGGCTCGGTGCGAGTGTCATGGTGCTAATGAGGCTGTGTGTGTGGGATGACAGTATCTGAGCTGGGCTAATGGGACTCATCTGTTCTAATGGGATGTGGAGCTGAAGCTGGAGCTGGGGCCAAGGCCCGCCTGGGGCATATTGCAACCATACATCAGCCTGTCTGAGAGTCTTTGCCTGTGTGTGTTGGGCTGGGGGGCATTGTGCTTGTATGTGAGTGGGTTATCTGCATACATCAGGGCATAACTTAGTTTTCCCAGTGGAGATAGATGAGTGCGAAGCCCCAGAGACTGTTATTGGAGTTTAAAGTTTTCCTCCTTGTTTTTCATGATTGGTTTGCAGTCAGAGGAAGAGGTGATGTTAGAAAGCTATAAACTGCTATACTGCAATGTCGTGTACAATTTGATGCACTGACTTTGTACACTTCACAATGAAGTGAATACTGTGGCAGTTTGGGTAGCAGGATTCGCAGTTCTAAAAGCAAAAAAAAAAGTTGACCAACTTTGTCTATGAATCTGTAAACTCTAATACTATATACAAATCAAAAATGTGGCAAAGAAATGAGATCGACTCATCTAAGCTTGCCAATTAGGCATTTGTTGGTACCAAGGCTTTAAAGAAAACTCTAGAAAGCGGGTTGATGGCTTGGGGTGACACAAAAGAAGACAAATGAGAAAGGGTTAACTTACGCTGGGATGGGCAAGCGTGTCATTGTCATTGTAGATTATAGATGTAGGAAGAGAGATGTCCTGAGAAAAGGCCCTCTCTGACTCCAATTTCACTTCAGCTGGCTCAGTCTGTGCTTCCAAAAACACAAAAAACAACACATTTGTGACTTTTAATCTGAAACAAATGCTGTCTAGAGCTGAATCTGAGCATTGAATAAACAGTTATTAAAAAAAATCCCAATTAAACAGGACAGAATTAAAAAGTGTCCGTATTGTACAATAGAAATTAAATATGTGCACATAATGCTACTTAATATGGAGTTTGAACACATTGCAATGAAGTAAAAATGCTCTAAAGCTATTATGTGTAGTTCAATTAAATTTTATTTATATAGTCCAATATCACAACCATAGCCGTCTCATTGGGCTTACAATGTGCAATGTGTACATTGGGCTTTATGTGCAAAGAACATAAGGTCAATCATAAAAATGTAATAATAAATCAGAGTGTTTATTTTAAACACATTTCTTAAAAAGTGAATGTAGACAGAGGTTATTTTAAAAGCACAATATGTTGAATTTTGAAACACACAAAAGTTATTGTCATCTGATATTTGTCCAGCAGATGGCAGTGACCGAACAGCCTACTAGGTTAAGAACAAATAACCAGTTTGAATATAGAGGTTCACCTATCTATCATTTATGATCATCAGAAAAGATCGTTTCACTTCAAGTAACTGTGGAATACTAAAGTATTCAGAGCCTTTTACAAGGCTCAATTTTGTAGATTAACGTTAGCATTAATAACAGTTTGTTGGAATTACTTGGAAATAGAGAGAGGATTTAAACACATTAAAAGTACATTGTAATCTAAATAGATATTTACATACAATTTTTTCTACCTCACCGTTATCATTTTTGGTGATTTGTCACATGCACGCACGTGTGCACACACAAAAACAAGTTCTGTTTCATTTAGGTCCAGTGCTTTCATCTGGGGTTACACTACCATATAGACAAAATGTTAGAAAACTTTGTTAGAAATAGTAAATACTATATACACCCTACAAGTACATCTGAATAAAGACAGGGAAAAAAGTTGGAAAAAAAAAAAGATTTTGTTTACAAAGATTGACGATGTTTTAAATTTTATATCTAAAAAATGCATTTTTATGACTTTTCGGAAAATTTGCTTTAAACTGTCATAAGCTCCATATTTAATAAAAGGTCTGTTTTTTTGTTCATAGTAAAGAAGAAATATCAAAATAAACTCTGTGGAGACTGTGAATGTTAATGAATCTTAACAGCAGCTTTAGAGCAAATGTTTGCCAAGCTGGAAGTAGTTTTTTTGAGGTTTATTTGGCACCATACTAAAAGTGAGAAGGATGTGAAACATACAGCCCAAGATAGATGATGCTGAGCCAAATATCAGACAGTAAAACTACTCATTATATGTCTGTGGACTGATATGCTGAATATCCATTTTTAATGAATGCAGCTGGCTTTAAAGGAAGCGTTTGTTTTTTTTGTTTTTTTTTTAGTTTCTTAAATATATTCAGAAAGTTTCCCTCGGGTGTCAAAATCATAATCACTTATAGATACCATTCATTGGTTAAAAAATACATATATTAACATCAGTCTAAAAATACTAAATACTTTTTGGCTTTAATTTTCTAGACACTTTTATCCACACTGGCCTACAAGTAAGGAGAAGCATGTAGGATACAGTGATGTTGTTTTAAATTGGATGTTGGCTAAAAACTGTGTGTATAAAATCTGCCGCCTTCCTAATAAGTCACAGACACTAGTTCTCTTCTATGACCCTATAACCTCAAAACATATGTAAGTCGCTTGCAAAGACATTTTTTTGGCCAGTTTAGTTTCATATCGTTTTTGGCGATAACTTTCAACATGTTCAGAACGTAATGAATTACAAACATTTATGTAGTATTTACTGCAAATTTACTGTACTTTTACTGGAGCCAAAATTACATGGTCCATCGACGACAAATTTTCTGCTTTTATTTTACAAATTAATGACATCCAGAATTAATTTTTATAAAAAAATATAAAGGAAAAAAATTAAATGGCAGAAAAAGACATATTAAGAAGTTGATCACTATTCTGAATGTTAAAAGGGAGTAATGTATGACTGATAGCCAGATCAAATAAGAAGTTTGGGCAAAATTATCTTTTATTTATTTGTTTTTGAACTTGATAATAGATAATTTTAAAAATATGTAGATAACTTTCTTCTTAATTAAACATTATATGCTATAACAGATGCTCGTCTGTTTCTAAACAGACCAGAATATAAGTTTACCTAAGAACTATTCTGCAGTATAATCACATGGAATTTCAGTATTCTGAAAAATACATATTTCTACCAAATCATTTGGGTTAATCCTGCTAAATCATGAGCTACTAGAGTCCTAAATCTTTGTCAAACTTATCATGAGATGAAGTAGAAGTCTTTTGCTGTTGAATGCTCTCCCCCTTTTTTTCTTTTAAAGCAAACATGATCCCCAACAAATCTAATTCTTGTTTCTTCAGAGACTGAAACATTTCCATAATGAGCCCAGCATTTTGTCTGCATCTGCACAACCAGAGGGGGTAGAACGCCACAGAGGCGAGACACGGGGAAAAGTCCGCTGCGGCTTTTGTGTGGGTGCTGCTGGGGCTTCAGAGGTGGTGAATTGTGGGGGGGGTCTGAACAAATGGTGCTGAATGGAAGTGCTTGATTTTGTCTGGGCCGTCTCAGGACAGACGGCACAGCATTGCAGACAAGGGGGGAAATTCAATAAGAGACAGAGTAAAAAGCAACAGAGTGAAGGTTTTTGAGAGAAAGAGAGACAGAACGCACCTTTACAACGTCCCGGGATGATTTGAAAGCCTGAGGAACAAAAGAATCACTCTCGATGGCCTCGATGTCCTTTATCCTTCTCACTTGCTCTTCCAGAGAAGTTCCCTCTGAAACACATGTTCCACAGAGGAAAAAAAATCCACATAAACAAAAGCACAAACATCTAGAAAGACTCAAAGGGAGTGCCAGCAATGCCTTGTCATGTTATGAAAGACACCTGATTTCATCTGGGTTGGGAGCTCTCTCCTATATAATGCTATTTGACACATACAAGATGAGATATGATAGTCTCCTATTTTAATCTTGGCCTCAGAGAAAAAGCTCTCCTGCTTGGCCAAGGACATGGCATTCTTACAAAAGGCAAAGAAAAAAAACATACTAACAAGGTAATAGCCAGACAGTGAATTACACTCAGATAATGGCATTGTAAAATAATCAAAATATGAACACAAACTCACTGCAGTGGAATTTCATTACAGAGACTAAATGTGATTAAGTTTCATACAGCATTCATGTATCAGAAAGTATTCCACTCCAGCTTGTCCAATCTCCCCAAAAAGAGACACAAAGGGTTTCCAAGAAATCACTCCTGGTTATAAACACATCAGGATTCTGCATATCAGATAACAAATAATTTCAAGAATTCAAGAGAGGTCTTTGTCGCGTGGGAAGGCAAAAGATCCAGGAAAGTTAGCGACAGGAAAAAAAAAAAAAGTCTGAATACTCTCATTATTCTCTAGCTGTCAATCTCTCCACTGATCAGTCAATATTCATCCTTCTCGTTCCCATCCATCCGTCCTCTCCTGCACTCTCCCATCTTTCTATCTGTCAATCCGGCAGACATCCACGTTTCTCTGCCGCACTGATGTAGGCTGTCATGAAAACACATACACAGAGAGGAACTGGGGAACACGTGCTGCCAAACATGCCAAATCTCAGCTTTCACAATGTTGTACGATCACCGGACAAAGCTGGAAACACACAAACACATCATCCAGTTGGGATAATAACAATTAATAGCAGCTATAGAAAGCTGTGTCGCAGCTCATCCTCATAGCCTTGGTGTCAAATGAGTAAATCCTATTTGTTTCCGCTTTCACAGCAAAAATGTCAAATGCGATCAAAGGCATTATAGTTCATAAAAGCACTTCAACAAACCCGCTTTTGATTTTAATGTCGCACAGAACCAGACAACTGAGTGACGAGAAAAATTACGCCTTCCTTATCTGACAGACGATCAGCTTGTCATCCGGCGTGAGAAGATGTGAGCAGAGACCGATTGCCTGGCTGCTCCAAAAATAGCCATTACCTTGACTGGGCTGCTTGATGAAGTCTGAACACTGGCCCAATATCCTCCTGTAGACTGTGGCCTGTCCTTCACACCACTTTCTCTATACTGTGCGGATGTGCTGAATATGTGTGTCTCTGGAAGAGACTGATTTAACACTGTGGCCCTTTCAATTAGTTCAGCAAATGTAATATTTTTTTTCAGTTATTTCTTATTTGCCGTCCTTTGAACAGGAACGCCCTACATAAACAGTGACCATGCAGTCCGCGTGTAGAGCCACCCACCTACCCCGTTATCTCCCAGCATCTCCATGGCGAGCCCGTGTGCCGCTTTGCTCCCCGTGTGCCATACAGGGATCCATTAAGGCTTCAGACTTTTTGACAAGCACATTATTGGTAGATAAAAATGACTTCCATATGCTGTTTGTCAGATGTCAGCGGGAAAAGATATGTATTTCATGAGAAAATCAAAAATAATGGACTTTGAGTGCTGGCCCGGCAAGCTCAGAGGCAGCCAAAAATCAATACTCTCGGTGGGTGAGCGGACTCTGCAGCTCGGAGAGGTCAAAGTTGATATTTAATATTGACACATTATCTGGCAAATTAATTTAACGGGTCGACTCAATTGTCACCGCATTACGAATGCTTATCTTTCAGAGATAGACGATAAGTGAAAGCTGAGAAAGATATCAGAAAACAAACCAGAGGAGGGGAAAAAGTGTTAATAAAACGTAAAGCATGATTTGAATCAATTTTATTTTTATTTCGCAATCCTGTAAGTTTAATACTGTTTTCAGGAAGTGAAAAGAACGTAAACTAAGAATCTTTTATCTTGTTTATTCAGATCTGAATGAGGGATAGTGACCAAGCAGGGTGACAATGTGTCTTTGTGTCCCTATGTGATTAAATCAATGCATGTCTGGTCTCTTGTACAAAGACGTACTCAGAAAACTCGCCTGCCCTCTCATTACCGAAATTAGTTGGATAGACAGTGGTGCTGATGAGCGCCTCAAGATCAATAGACTATTGTTTTCTCTTAATAGCTGTTTGTCCACTTCATTGATTAAGAACCAAAGATGAGGGGAGAAAATCAAAGTAGCCAATAGAAAAGGATTTCAACTCGTCTCTTTAGCTGTGGAGACAGCACTGTTACACAGCAACTACACGTCTAGGCCAGAAGAGGGTGCTGTTCCACAACACATGGCCACGTGCGTTCAGCCCGTGGGCCATGGCTATGTTGTCTTAAGACTTGACTCTGGCCTACAGTTCGTCAATCAAGATCAGTGGAACTGCATGAGTTGTGGCCGCTGAGTAATTTCAGTAATTGACTGCAGCGGTGTGGCGACTAAATTTGCCCCAGCACTTTTCTTGATCAACAAATTCTAAACATAAACAAACGTTGTTTGTTGCACTTTTCCTAAAATGTTTTTTATAGTTATTTAGCAAAAGCCTTTAGTGAATGTCATGAAACGACAACATGATCAAGAAAGCTACATTTAGAAAAAAAGATTCTTTTTAATTTTCTAATTCAATTCTAAAACATTTTTTTTGGGGGGAAAAAAAAGTTTTAAGGTAACATGTAAATGTTACCTATATATTTTAAAACAATCTGTTAATTTACTGACCAAAATGTAAACATAATCAATCCCACATCTTTGAATAAGTGGGAATAAACACTTAGGGTATCTATTTTTACATCCAGGGATAATTCTTCAGTAAATCCCTCTCTGTAACCTATTGCATTTATTATATTAATAAATCAATAGTTTACGTTGATTTTTCGTGTTTTAAGACAATTAACTTCATGTTAAACAAAACTGAGCATCTTTAGTTTTGCTTTAGCAAGAATTAGGATTGTAGATTTTCAAAACATTAAGTTGCGCAAAAATATTAGACGCCGCTCTGGATCTTTGCAGCTGTGAGATAATGCTACAAACTGAGGACTACTCTACCACTGAGCCTTTTTAGGATGTATGCTGTGCCCTTCAAGGATACAGGAGAAGCTACACCTGCCACAGAAGTGTGGGGAAAACAAAATCCTCCATGTCAGGCAGCAAAAGTCTCAGATATCAGAAAAAGTTGCCAGATTTGTTGATTTAAAACAAACAAAAAGAAAAGTCTGGTAAATATAAAGACAAAGTTGCAAAACTGTGTACGTCCCAAACCTTACTTTCTTACTTGTGTGGCAGCATCCATCGTTTTCCAGGTTTCAGTAATGTGTCCCCCCCCCCCTTCGCCTCTCCCTGCACTGTGGTAAAGATGTGTAATTCAATGCTCAATTTAGGCTCGTCTCAGTGGAGATTTTTTTGCCTGCTAATTGATAGAAATTAAGCCATTAATCAAGCCACTAGCCATCATTCAACCCAGAGAAGATGAATACAAACTTTCATAATAACCACCTTTCCCGTTTTAGCCCTCATTAGCATTAATTTTTAATGTAATTATGCTATTCTTTTACACTGAGCTCATAAATTACTGCTCTTTTGTTGTTGGCTGGCCTTGTAAAATCCAAAGTAATGCTTTGTAGTCTGATCTTTAAGGCAATTACTGGCTTCTTCACTCTTTTATCTCCCCGCATTTCCAATAACCTGCTCTCTAATGATTTATCTCCGCTGCCCTGTCCTCCACCATCCACGCTCCCTCTCTCTCCATCTGCTTCAGCGGCCAACGGCTCCGCTGCCAGCCTCCACCTTCAGCCTCCTGTACGTATCCCCAATCCCTTCCTTACAGCAGCACCTGATTTGTTTGGGAAACTCCCATCACATGCACAGAGGCTATTGCAAGCACACTAGTCGATTCATTAAGTGTGAATGTGCTGACATTCTGTCTTTCTTTCTATCCATTTTTCATCTTCGTTAGTAAATACCAGCTGTGGTGACAATACCAGGGGAATGTCCGCTTAGGAGGCTGGTGGTGAATCTCCTTCTCCTGGTCTTGGCTGATCTCTTGTAGGCCTTACCTGAAGGCTAGATGGTGTTGTTTGTGTAACCTCTGAGCTGAAGAAAATCAGCTCAGACACACACATGCCCACACTCACAGAGCTTGGCATCAAAAAGCAGAGTTAAGCTTAGCATGGCTGTGTGTTGAGGGCGATAGTGGGTCTGGCCCTGTTCTTAGCAGCAGCATCCTGGCCCGATCAAAGACCTCTCAGGATGACTCTCCAGGCCCAAACAACAGGCTGCTGTAATGAATGACTGGAGACCGGACACAGAAAAAAAAATAGGTTACTTATTAAAATCCTTCTAATGAGGTTTCGTTATCAGCACCAAATGACCGTCTGCAGAACATTGTGCGGCTGGGAAGAAGATTGCCGCTTGTTTGGAGAGCTTAGACATTGCCACTAATGAGATTTTTGTTAGCATATCAGAAAACTTTAAGCAGGCACCGCTTCAGACCACAAACTGAAAGTAGGACCTTCAACTCCACGCAGAAATATACAGCCAACTTCTACTGTTCAAGAGGTGTTTAGTGTGGGCCCTGCTTGAATAATGCTTTTAGACTGTATTGATTAGGAAGTGCTGACAGGTTCTGATGCTAGCCCTGGAAATGTATCAAGTGGCTAATGAGAAGCTATTAGGCTCATTGATTTGCTGATTTCAATTGATAGCTAGCAGGGCAAAGCTGCATGCCAATATTTGAGATGTTTTAGATTTAGGAAAAAAAGGAAAGTAAAAGTATTGAAACCACTGAAAAAAGTTGAGAGAAAAAATTAAAAAATTCTAATTTGTAAAAGAGTAAATAAAAAGTTAATGAGAGGAAACACAACCAAATCAGATTTTTATTTTATCCATAGCCATCATTAATGCGGAGGACACAAATATTTCAGAATATGATCATTTCATGGTCATTTTCAGATGTGTGCAATGCAAAAAAATTGATTTAATTGGTAAACAATAATCAATGCTTTGATGTAACCAAATGTTTCAATTGTAAAACAAAGCCAAAGCAGATCAAATTGAAAAATTGTGATAAAAACTTTAGTCACCATAAATCTATTAACCCTTATCTTCCAGAGCCATGTGGAGCAGCTGAAAATACAAGTGTCAAGTGCCAAGAGTCACAGGTAATAAAAGAGATTAAAAGACGATGACTTCAGAAGGAAATGCACAAGATTAGACTGATCCAACACATGCAAGAGAACACCCAGTTTAAAGGCTATAAAGATGGTGTTTAAGTAACTTTTAACAAATAGAATGACATAAATCATATTTGTATTTTGAGTAAAGTAAAAGCATGGCAAAGATGGAGTAATGCAGATCCACATTTCCAGATTGATCCAAAGAAGGACTGAAGCTACGAGATGGCTGGAATGTTACTTTAAGCTCCAATTCTAACACATTTGCTTATGTTCACCACATAAGGTGACAAACCTCAAACCATGTTGTCACTGCAATGACAGGGTGTGGTGCCGCTATGCTGAACCCCGTGGAAGTCTGGGGGTCACCGGGTCACACAAAATGAATGAAAATCTGAACAGGCTGAGCCAGATGGCCCAAGCATGTCCCGGAGGAGCATGCGTATGAGCGTGCCTGCATGTGTTTGTGAGTGGGAATATGAGCAGAGACATTTCCAATGACAGACAGGTGGCTAAGCATGTTCCCATGAGACTCCCTCCCCAAAACACAAACACAAAATATACAAAGTGACTCCTATATCTGACTTCCTCAAAAATGCAGCATGCTGTTATGGAGAAAGTTACACCAGTATGCACTGAGCAGCACAATATGCATACCTTGTCATGCATCACTTATAGGATCATTCAAATTGATTTTAGATAGCTGTACCTAAACAAAAGATCAGAATAAAAGGCCTAAAATGTTGCTTTTCTGTGTGATTTGCCCTGTATGCATATGATCTTTTAGGATATCTGTTGGGTGTTGGGAAATGAGGAGCAGCTGGTGAATGAGTGTTTTTCAAAGCCACTTTTGTCTCCTACTGATAGTGATCTCCCACTCACTAGTCAATAAAGGTCTGAATGATGAATTAAAGACCCAAACAACTTGCTAATGACGGGATGACACGGTAGCCACGCGCCATGCTCAGCTATCTTCACTTACATCTCTGCCCACTCTCTCCGCTCGCCATTTTTTTCACTTCTGCTGTTCAGTCTTTTTCTGCTGATATGTTCCCAACTGTTCTCCTAAAATAATCTTAGGAGAAAAATATCATAAGTACAAAACTGAATAGGCTTTTTTTTCCTGAATATGAGCCAGTTTATTTGAAATCCATGTTAAATCCCGACTGTCTCTGCTGACCTGACTGCACAGCGACAACAGAAACAGAGCAAACCCAAACCAGCTGGGTGAGCTTCTCTTGCCATCTGTGTGTGTGTGCGTGTGCGTGTAAAAAAAAAAAAAAAAAAAAAAGAGAGTAGTACGAGTGTTAGCCGATGTCCCGAGTCTGGGCAACATCACAGAATCTCATTAAATAGTGACACTTTCACAGGCTGAGTGGTGAGATATTCAAGATCACAGCCACTTTCTGTGTTGACTGTCTTCAAATGGATATTGGCAGCATTCCTAACATTATTGTATTTTGCTTCCCATTTGCTTCAGACATTTTCAGCCCTTAGAATACTGCAGCAAGAGCAACAATTACCTAAAAAGTTTTAGGAAATGAGGATAAACTGATTTTTCAGTACAAATATATTCACTGCAGATGACTGGGCCTGTCTGTGACACTCAAAGACTTCTTTATTAAGCACAGCCCTGTTTTAGTGTGATTAGAAATATGGCGTCCTGCCCTGCCCTTTACCAGAAATAACAAGCATTTGACTGCATTAACTTGATTTTGAACCAGGCCGTGTGTTTGTGCATGTGTGTGTTGACTCTGTGTGTGTGTGTGTGTGTGTGCGTATGCAAAAAAAAAAGTGCATTGTCCTTGGTTTTTAGAGCTCAGACTGGTCAGCATCCCTTTTATGAACAACTATAATTAGAGAAACACCAAGCAGCTAATTACTTAATTGGAGAAAGGTCTTTAAAATGAAAATGATGTCATCAGAATCCTGGCGGGGGTGGTGGTGGTTTGAATAGGCACTAATGCACCAACATCGCCCTGCACACAAGCACACACACTTTGTGACCTACAGTTGTCTTGACATGCAGCCATCAAGCAACAAACTCTTTCCCTTTAGCTGAGTTGTAATTGATTTTCCCTTTAACTCTTCTGGCTCCTGACGGCCTCTGCTCTGTGTGTCTGAGTGTGTGTGTGTATTTGCAATATAGGGAAAGGGACAGAGAGGAAGGGTGAGTCCTGTTTATGCGGTCGGCTGCAACTGTATTAGTAAAGGTCACTACTGTGTGTGTGTGTGTGTACAGGACTAGTAATTAATTAGGTAAATGTCCCCCACCTCCTCTTCCTCTGACCTCAGTTATAGACTGATAACCTTGGCACTGTGAGAAACATTTCTTTCTTTTGTTCACCCTAACTGGAATGCATAATACATAAAACAGCATCAACACTACTGATAAGATTTTTATCAGCAAGCTACTAACTATGCAATTGGAAACATTTTGTTTTAGATCTAAAGCATAAATATTGATTTTAAAACATAAATAGAAGATACTTTTATTTACACGGAGGGTAAGTAGAACTTTAAAAGTAAGAAGTCAGCATAAAAGCTGTGTGACTATCTCATCTATATAAATACTGTGATAGGGTTTACTTTTAACACAATTTAAAGAACATGATAAGTCATTACATGGTATTGCCCACTTTGCTAGTATGAAATAGAGGCAGTAGAACACAAAAAACCTTGAAATAAACATTTAAATGTAAAAAAGCTAATACAAAATGAGAAACCAATTTCTTTATAGAATTAAGAAAAACTCTTCACCGATAGTTTAGTTTAAATAAAATGACAGTTAAGTTTTCTTAAAATAATATAGTTTTGTTTTTGCAGTAAATAATGCTTTTTTGTTGACCGTAAGACAAACCATAAAAAAAGACAGAATGAGGATGAACTCCTTTATGATTACATTATAAGCCACCAGTCAGACACGCAGCATTTTAAAGCGGAGACACACCGGCGCATGCTGCGACCTCACTAAAACACACACTTTTAAGCGACCTCTGATGTCTAATGACAAATCTTGCCGAGGCGACCACATGGCCAGAGCCACCCAGAAATGCCAGCACTTTGACCCGCAGCAGTCTGAGGGTGTGTCTAATCACAGTGGTCTGACCACCCTGTTAGACTGCACCCAGCAAGCTGCTGCTGTCCTTGATCATGTCCAGATATGCATCTGTATGTGTGTGTGTGTGAGACCAACCCCTTTCACTTGCAGACCACGTTTCCAAAACAGGCTTTGAAATTTAGTAATATCCACCTACTGAATTCTAAAAATATTCAAATCTTTTCATCCAAATTCTCACATCATACCTAGTAATTTACTAATAGATTAAGATCAAATTTGTATGACTAAAATAAATAACATCTGATAAAACAAAAATCAAATTACAACCAACCCAAATGACAGATGTAAAAATCAGAAAAAAACAAACCCATCTCATGACTTGATGAGAAGTTGCTGAGCCTACATTGGTTTAGTGTCAGCAGGTTAATTGATAAGGGTCACCCAAAACGATTACCAATCACAGGGCGTAAAAAAGTGCTGTCAATCATCTGTCTGCTTGACCTGAACAGGCATGGTGTAAAAACTTGAACGGTCAATTTTCCTGTAATCTATCCTATAGCAAGAGACAGCCCGGCTGCTATCAATTCAAACATGCTATTCCATAGATACCTTTACAGGAATATTAAGCTATAGGCTCCATAGCCACAGAAGTGACAGCCACACCAGGCACCATCAGCATTTCATTACTCTAGGACGACAAGGTCAAACTGGGTCAGCAGAAATCAGCGTATGCTATGACTGGTTGCTGGGACCAACAGCAACCAGTCACGCAGTTACGACAGGGGGTCACCAAGCCACCTTGGTGCTCTCTCTGGTGTAAAAACAGGAAGTTAGAGGTATGAGGGGAAAAAACTGTCATAAATTTGCAGTGATTAAAAATCAATAAAACTGTAATTGCTTGGCTTATCACTATGCAATGAACCAAATTGGGAAGGCAAAGGAAGGCAAAGCGAGAGTTGGTGTGCAGCGCGGACGCCAGGGCTTCTTTGGCTGCAAACTGCAGAGCTGAGCATGGCATGGAAGAGAGAAAGAGAGGAGAGGAGTTTGGGCTTCAGTGGGCCAAGACAAGGAAAAAAGGTCTCCTCGTGATAATTAAATCTTCTCGCACTGATTTTCTGCCAAATTTATTTCCCCGGGGACCAGAACTCTGATTCAGTGCTTACAAGCTCTGCATAACTAATCACTTCAATGTGATGGAACCACAAGCCTGAATGAATGAGGAAGAGAAAGGAGAGAATAAAACAGACACAGTTAAGATGAATATGGGGCACTTCTCTTCACTAAATCCGACGTTACTTGACTAAAGTCACGTATTAATGTGAAAAGTTGTTTTGGAAGATTAAGGTTGAGTAAACACTCTTCAATTGACTGCCAGTTTGCTTTCTTGACAACTTTCCACAGAGAGCCGAACTGGTGGAAAAGATCCTTTAATTCCTGGAACAAAAAGAAACCATGAAGCCAATGAAGTGTCGGTTCAATACTCCCTCTGACTGTTCCTGGCATGATTGTGTTGAACATAATAACACAACAAATAAGACCATTTATCTGAAGTAACGACAGGAGATGGGGCCACCTCATCTAATCAATACCTGATCGTTACAAACCAGATTTCCTTACATCAAAATCACTGAGACAGATCTTTCTTCAGCGTTGAGTGCACAAGAGCAATAAAGGACCTCCCTCGAGTCCTACCATAGATCATATAGCCAACAAAAATGACAAAGTTGAAAGGAAAAAAAAAACAAACTTCTGTGTCTACCTTAAGTGAGGATGTTGAGAACTGTAATGAGAACTTGGTAGGATTCAGAGACTTCCTCCAGAAACCTCATGTCTTAGTTAATGTGATTAGATCACGGACACAGGATTGCTCATGTTTACCAGCGGTTGAATTTCATCCCTTGTCCTTCAAGCGGTGCTGCTCGATGAGGTAACGTAGCACGCCACACTGTGGCCTTTGTAATTAAAACATTTAAAACAGAGCCAGTGCCCCGTGCTCCCCAGGTGTGATATGGGGGTCACGCGCCTGTAGATTCTAATTTGTGCCCCATTTGTATTCATGACAGGCATGTGCTAAATATTTAACAGCAGGCTGGCAGGAGTTTTGTATTGTTAGGCTTTCCAGGTCAAATAATTTGATTTCAAGGCAGATTACACTGAGCGTCAATGTCCAAGCCACCACTCTCACTTGCCTCTCATTTCCTGTCCTTTATTACAACCGAGATAGGCCAGAACTAAAGGGATACATACGGCTTTGGATTATAAAAGAGCTTGTTATCCATGGATTAGCTATTATTTTCAATTAGAAAAGGGATCACATCATTTATTGCGGACACACACACACTCACACTGCTACAATGTGCACACGGAGGTGAAATTTTAGCCTACTCTTGTTTAGCAGAGCATTCAATCATGACAAACAGATAAATATCATTTCAAACAAGTGCTGTTGTAAGTCCTAATTATAGTTGTAGTTTTTCCTGACAAAAGGTGCCCCCTTGGGGAGCAATGTTGCGCATTCTCAGTCTCAGAGGAAACCAAAAATCTAGACATTTTCTGTTTTAGCCCGGACCTCGGGGGTGATTGACAACAGTGCTAGTTAAACGGTGATGAGGCGTTAATGGTTGCTGGGTTGAGGAGGGGGCTGGGGAGGGAGGTTTGTGGCTGAATATTTAATGGTCAAATAATTTCTGAATACAGACACACACACATACTGGAACACACCCAACCCGTGACCTGTCCTACACACCACATAATTAGGGAAACAGTCCTCCGTTTAACAGCCCAAAGAGCAAACGGTAG
>BSAI01000072.1:14798429-14838957 GCA_036245035.1 Adrianichthys oophorus | reverse complement strand
CCAATCTGGTGCCGGTTTGAGGTAATTGGGACAGAGCAGATTGGGGGGGGTGGGGGTGTGAGATATCATCTGCATGCTATAGGCTGGTCTTCGGTCCTTGGCTACATAGCTTTTAATGCCCAAATGAAAAGATTCTGACAGCATCATCAATGACATACCAGGTTTAGACTTCACAGAATGAATACACTAAGAAAGCACCATGTGCAAGATTATTTTTTAAAGCCTCCATCCAACTTTAACATTTGGTTACTATGCATTTAAAGAAGACTAAAACATGGCTTTGATTATTTTACATAATCAATAACTGCTTGGACAACATAAATAAAGTGTATACCTTTCAGATAACTATTTTGCTGTAACCAGTATTTTATTATGATACTTTTTTTCCAACATTTTTATATCCATAAAATGTTTTATTCTGTATGTTTCATTTATTTGTGTATTAAATTGGTTAAATAGATAATAAAAATCCCCTAACCCTGGGAGCTGTACAATCCCTGGGAAAGTTGGTACCGACCCAACCTACATTTTTCCTGTTTTACTTATAAGTTGATTCTAAAGAAAGTTTTAAATAGAAAAATGTTTGGATTCTCCCCATCACATCAACCTCAATCTTGATGCACATCAAGCTGCTCAATCACATGTCAAAAATACATCCCCTTCTTTCTTAAAGCGACTGCGCCGGCCACTAAATCAAAATCCCTTTGGTAGCAAAGTTAACAGTTCGGAAAGTTTCTTTTTGCTGAAAAGATCCAGTGAGAAAACACATAAGAAAAGCCTTCAAGTTAAAATAATAATAAAAGTAAATCTGCATCTACCAGACAAAGCCCAGGAGTCTTTAAGTCTAGAAAATATGAAGTCTCAGTGGTGTCACAGTTGTTCCCACACACCATAATAATAATGCATAATATTCAGCAACCAGCTGTCTAATGTTATGATGATTCTGATAATAAAGCTTCTCTAAGGGTGGATACATGTTTATTATATTTAGAAAATAACAGTTTCAGTGACAGTTTTTCTTTTTGCATTTATCCATCACACCATAAAAGACGGGTGAAGCTAAAGATGGTATTCAGTCATTTTAGCTTTCACTTAGACAGTTATGGGTTAAAGTCCCACTCCAATCATCTTTTGATGAAAAGGCACTCCCAGTGGTCTTTTAATTCATATTATGCTGTTTTTAACCAAAATCTAAAAATCTGAATCATTTTCTATGACATAGTTTCTGCAGAGCAGCAGTAGTTCACTGGAGATTTGCCTCTGAGTTGTGGCCAGGACCATTGGCAGGGAGTAAGCCAACCCACACGTCCCATCATCCATCTGTTTTACTCTCTCCAGCTTACAAACAGGGCTTGCCAATCATAGATTCTAAGACACTGCTACAAGCATTTTCAAACTTTGTGGAACCCCATTTTGCTGCAATTACAGCTGTAAGTCTTTTGGGGTTTGTCTCTACCAGCTTTGCACATCTAGAGACTGAAATCTTTGTCCGTTCTTCCTTGCAAAACAATTCAAGCAGAGTCAGATAAGATGGAGAGTGTTTGTGAACAGCAGTTTTCAGATCTAGCCACAGATTCTCGATTGGATTTAGGTCTGAACTTTGACTGGGTCATTTTAACACATGAATACGTTTCATTTGAAGTCATTCCATTGTAGCTTTGGCTCTATATTTAGGGTGGTTGTCCTGTTGGAAGGTGAATCTCTGCCCCAGTCTTAAGTGTTGTACAGACTTCAACAGGTTTTCCTCCAATATTTCTCTGTATTTGGCTCCATCCATCTTCCCATCAACTGTAATCAGATTCCCTGTCCCTGCTAAAGAGAAGCAGCCCCAGAGCATGATGCTGCCACCACCATGTTTGACAGTGGGTATGGTGTGTTCAGAGTGATGTGCATTGTTAGATTTCCACCACACAATTTCTGTCTCATCTGACCAGAGCACCTTCTTCCACACGTTTGCTGGGTCACTCACATGGCTTATGGCAAACTGCAAACAGGACTTCTTGTGGTTTTCTTTTAACAATGACTTTCTTCTTGTCAGTCTTTCATTAAGTCCAGATTTGTGCAGTGAACGACTGATGGTTGTTCTATGGACGGATTTCCCCACCTGAGCTGTAGATCTCTGCAGTGCAACCAGAGTCACCATGGACCTCCTGGTTGCATCTCTGATCAGAGCTCTCCTTGTTTGGCCTGTTAGTTAAGGTGGACGACTATGTCTAGGTAGGTTTGCATACGTATAAGTACGTATATGCCAGTGATCCCGTGACGTGTTTTTAACAGTTTGTTAACAGGAGAAATTTTAATTCAAGACAAAGAAAAGTGGTATTCAAAAGAGACATGTTAAATATAAAACCAGATGTTGTTTTTATATTTTCTTCTGCAAAGTTGTGCACAAACTATACATTTTTGCACGAATTTGTCTTTATGAATACGTTTCTTATTGACATCTATCTCAGCCTATACCTGTAACACTGCCGCTACGTCCATTTTGCACATTGCATGGATAACAATTGGTCATACGTGAATATATGTTGAAAAAGTGAAAGAAAGTTGTGATCTTTACGTGAAATTTCACAGATGTATCACGAATGAACCAAGTTAAAACCATGGAAAAAGTACAAATAAACCTAGAACACGTAAACCTGTGCTTTATTCAATTTCTTTGACATTTGGAGCACTGGGCAGAAATCCTGTTGCGTCAGCACCCGCAAAGGGCTCTTGCGATGCTTTGTCTTAATTAAACAGTCAGATTACCCTGGTCCACACTGGTTCTAAGTCAGCTACTAGGAACTAGCCAAGGCAGTTCGCCGGGGGTGACCCCTGCTGAGACGGGGGATTCCCGGCATAATGACCTGTCAGTCAAGACCCTGGACAGACATCTGCTTACATTGACGAACGACGAACGCAAGAAACACTTATGAATTACGTATATCACGCATGTATCACAAAAGACAGAAATTAGATTTGTGGACAATGTGCAAATTGTACGTAGCAGCAGTGTGACACGGCCTTTAGAGGACAGAACTTAGATGATTTCTAGGAGCACCATTATTTCAGTTTAGGCCTTTGTTTTTCAACACAATGCAATTGAGAAATTTAAAAGCAATGTCTGATTTTCAGTGGCTGATTTACAGCAAATATTAACTTTTTACTAGTTTGTCACTTTCATGTTTTCTTCCTTGACCACTGTGGGTTTTCTTTTATTAGCAGGGGAACAGAAACGATTTTGTCCGTGTGCATAAAACCTTGCAGTCTCAAAAAGTTTCCTTTAATTCTACAAAGATTATCCAGCTTTGCGTGCAGTGCATCCATTCATAGGGACTGTTGAGCCTTCAGTGAAGTGCCAGTTGATGGTTCAGTCAACACAAATCTGTCTGCATCATTACAGCTTGACTCACCATGTTGGCTGAAGGCCCTCAAGGCAAACAAGTAGGAACTCTAAGATGTAGTAGTATAAACAAGCCTTGCAACTAACAATGGAAACCTCCACCTCTATTATTCTTACAGGTTTTGGATCATATGTTTCTTTTTTCAACTACTAGCATCATCTGGCTTCCTTTAACCAGGGAGCCAAACACTCCTTTTAAGCGGATACTACTTTGTTAACAGAGGACCACAGGGCCTGTTATTGATCCTCTTTTCTCTCTCTAAGTAAACCTTGTTGATAACCCCTCCTCTCCTCTCTCAGCACTCTGCAGTACGTGGCCACAGTTTGCTACAATACTAGCTTGCATATCACAGCATCCACATGAATCAGATCTCCATGGTTTCGATTAGTGCTAAACTAACTCAAACATGCTGCCTGTCTGGGATGTAGATCTATTTGTGAACAAGGCTGTGTAGGTGTTGTTGTTCTTCGTTTCGCCCTTCGCTGGCTTTCAAAGGCTTTCTCATTTCTGTTGACTTAGTGGTTCAAGCACAAACTTTGCAATTGTGTTGACCTGAGAGAGGGCCCTGCAGAGAATAAGAAGACCTCTGCCGTTCTGCTGTTTAGCAGCAGCCGCAGTTCACCTCCTCCATGTTAGCTACACCAGAGGAAAAGGCTGAAGAGCATGGAGCCAGCCGATTCTGCTTGGAGATGTGTTTTCATGATAGCACCACTACCCTCTGATAATTAGACTATGGGAAACCATTAGACCTCTGTTGTGCCTTTATGACTTTATGCATCTGTCATCAGGAAAAAGCACTGAATGGTAAAACTTGAAGGTACACCATTTTTTTGTTCAGAGCTATGAGCAAAAAAGAATACGGTAAACAGATATTACCTCAGTGTCAACTTTGACATTTAGAACAATTTGACAGAAAACAGAAAATTTGCTAAAAGCCAATAAGGAAGACCATTAAATGGCACTTTTAGAACTATTTTGATTAACTATAGTTTCAATTTATTAATTTGCATTAGTAATAATAACAATAATGAAGTGAAAAAAGGTGCAAAAGTAAAAGATGAGCCAAAAAGGAGAAACTAGAAAACAAAAAATATTTTTGAAAATAATGTGTACTGTGAAGAGGCCAAGAAAAGACAAACAAAACATGGTAAAACAGAGAGGAGGAAGAAATCAATTTTTCTGGAACTGGGTGACAAAAAAAAAGTGCAAGGCTAATTAGTTTCTGATGGCTGGACTTTCATTTGGCTAAAAGGTCACCTAACTTTAAAGGTCACACCGCTGTGCATCGTCCGCACCAACACAAGAAGTTACACACAGAAAAAGGCAAGTGAGTCTGGTGACCAAAAAAAAACACACACACAGACACGGTAGAACAAAGTGACAACATGTGATGGTGTGCATGCATACACACACACACAGCAAACTGATAATAGCACATTTGATATTCTCATTTATATCTTGCTCTGGTCAGCAAGGGACCCAGGTCATTTCTCTATCTAAGGACTTTTATTACTGTTAGCATATCCACTGCAAATTACTCTTGACTTTATTTGAATGTGCATCAAGATAATCAGTGAGTATGTGTGTGTGTGGGTGGGTGTGTAAGCCCTTCCAATGCTGGTGGTGGCAGAATGTTTCTGCTGGATTTATCGTCTGCAATACTAAGCACATTCCTACCTTTCTGTCTGCATTTTTATGCAGATTATACCTGTTTAATAAAATCTATGGTGCAATATCAGCATCTCTGGGTTCATAATATGCAAAGTGAAGATGCAACATTGGAGCAGAATTGTCATGCACAAGACATTGGTCTGTTATTCCAAACATATATGTATTAGATTAGTGGAACATGCAGCGATGATCTCATGCAAGAAACAAGGGCATACTCTGTGTTTCTGCTCTTTACTCTACTGATGTTGCTTGAAATAGAAGATATTTGATTTTAATCAGACAAATCCGATCAAGCAGATGTTTTGATCATATGCTTAAGACAGTATGAAAGTCTGCAACTGCTTGTTTTATTGTTTTTTGTATTTAAATTTTAATCAAATAATATATGTGCACTTAAAAGCAGTAAATACAGCACAGAGATACATTTTGTTATTTTCTAATAGCAGCATTTCCTAATTGGTACTGTGAAATGTTGCTTATGCCTTAGTCACAAGCACCCATACAAGTTAACCCCTGTAAAAGATGCCGTGGGTTTTTAGGTTGTCTGGGCCCATGGAGGCATCTTAAAAGGGAATCCTGGTGTGTCTTGCAGTTCTCTTGGGGCTCTGTGGCCATCTTAAGGGACGTCATGATAATGGAACTCATGATTGTTGTGGGTGTGGTGAGTGCACAGTCAAGTATTTGTAAGGATAATGTAAGTTAAATGCACTTATGACATAAGAGTGATGCTGTTTTACGGTGCCCTTTATGCAGCACTCCAGTCGATTTGACCACACACAAATGCTGCACACACAGGATGTGGAGGTGACATGTAAGGGCATGTCGGACGCCCACACAAACTACGCTCCGTTTGTCTAATTTCTTCATTTCAAAGAACCAAGCTGCACACAAGGGGTGCATAGGGAGCGTGCACCTTTCACTTGAACAACACAAACGGCTCCTTGCATGAGGTTGGGGGGTGAGGGGAGGTAACATCCTCACCCTGTGTGTTGTATAAGTGTTCTCTACAACCTGTTGCCCAAAGCATGCCTGTAGAAAAAAATGTGTATGAACATTTTTATTCTACAGGCTAACTGAGCGCTCTTACTACTTTGATATTTTGCGCGGGTCACCTGTGTGCCCCGTACCGGTTTGCCTTTTGTTCGCCTGCAGACAGCCCATGTCAGGGCAGTTGTGACTAACGCATTAAACATGTTCTCATGTATAAATTGGATCCACAAAACCATCCAACGTTCACTTACCTTCCTCAATCTTCTTTCGGGCCTCTTCCTCTCTCTGAGCAACTTTGGCCTTGAGAACCTCATCTGTCTTTGCTGAAAAGACAAAGATCAGAAAGTACAGACTTACATAAATACATTTACATTCAAATTTGACTCTACGCAACATTATTAACATTTTTAGAATATGTTAAAGTATCCACAGTCAACTTGGCATGACTATTTCTGTATTTAATTACAGCTGTGCTAGCATTTAATACTTTTTTTCCTTTTGAAGTTACATTTTGTATTTTGAAAAAATGAAGTTATGAAATAGCTTAACAGAAATATCTAGTGACTTCTCTTTATATAAACACTAAGTTACAAATACAAATAAAAGAACATGTGTGATGCCTCATCCTCCACTCTGTACCAGGCAGCACCTTTTTCTGCTTCTCCTTCATACTCCTGTTAAGTCAGCGTTTCTTCCTGAGAGGTGTTTATCGTCTTGGCATAATGAAAAGCTTAAGAGAAAGCGAGGTAGAGGGAGTAAACACTCGTCAGGGCATCTTAAGCGTGTCTTGTCATGAACTGTGTTGTCTCAGCCCCCCCTCACACACCCCCACCTAACCCCCTGAATAATCAAGACTTTAAGCCGCATTAAAAAATATAATGCCGTGTATGGCAGGACTATCAATACTGTCTCTAAATTAATTACATTTCCGTTGCGGCGCATCATTTATTCCGCAGCGTTAGGGTCCTCGGCGGAGCCATTTGCCTTTATTGCTATCTCACTTGGTTGATGAGTGAGCTATGTAAAATTGAGTCTCCAATATCATTACACTTAATGAGTTTAAACTTTGAGAAAAAAAAGGTGGGAGGAAGGCTTGAAAGGGAGAAGTAGAGACAGAGAAGGGGGAGGAAGAGAAGCAGAGAACTGAATTGTTGTGGTTAACACAATATAGAAGTGGGTGTTAGTGTTTGTGAGAGCTCGAAGGGTGTTTGTGTTAGGGCAAAGCTGTGGGAGTGCAAATGGGCTTTGCGCCACTCTCATCTACATGCACTTTTGCTCTCAGAACATTTCTCATTTAGTGTCAGTTACTTTTTAATGTCTTCAATCAAAAAAGAAAAAACATACCATCAACTTTGGATACACTTCCTGTTCTACTCATCCAATGTTTTTTTTGTTCAACAAATGAATTGAGCAAAAAACAAGAGCTCAACTTCTCATTTTTTTAACTTTGATTTTCAACTTTTCTGA
Source organism: Adrianichthys oophorus (assembly GCA_036245035.1). Taxonomy (NCBI): domain Eukaryota; kingdom Metazoa; phylum Chordata; class Actinopteri; order Beloniformes; family Adrianichthyidae; genus Adrianichthys; species Adrianichthys oophorus. The sequence goes on along the minus strand of BSAI01000072.1, from coordinate 14,831,443 downwards.
ATTCTTCAGAAAGAATGAGTTTGTGTTTACAGTGTAGATACATCTTCAAACTGTCATTCTCTGGTGAGTTTTTGTTAGAATGCACCAAGTTTTGGTTTGTGCCACCAAACCACAGGCTTGTCTTTGCAAACATGTTTCTTTTTTACTGCTTTGTATGCATAGGTGAACATTTATGTGTAAACACCTGTCTGGGTACCCCGTGTGTGCCTCGGTGTGTACCCTTTTGAGTTCACTTTTTGCTCGGGGCTAGCGAGAGGCAGCAAGAAGACGAAGCAAAATCGTAGATATGATGTAGCTGAGGGGGGAGCGTGGAGGGGTGGGATGAGGAAAAGGGAGACAGGCAGATAGATGGGGGCCATGTAGTATAAAGGAAGAGCTAAGACAGCGGGGGAAACAAACAAAACAAGTGAAAATGAGAGAGAAAACAATGCCAGCATGCGCCAAAAAAAAAAGGGTGCACAAACAACAGGAGTGATTTGTCACTGCTTTTTCTTTGCATGTTTATCCTCTTCCTCTATCCTTTCATCCCTCCCCCAACAGGTTCTCTCATCCCCGCACTCGCTGCTCTTTCTCTATTTTGCCCTATTCCGCCCCTCCTCGGTTTTTTTTTTTTTTTAATGCTTTCTCTTCCTTCTCTTGCTCATCTCTCCAGTACACTTTGCCTGGGGGCGATAGCAGCAAATCAAACTGTTTATCCATCTCTCATCAGTGTGCTGCCTCACGGGGCTTCTGCCCCCTCAAAACAATGAAAGTGGGCCTGAGCACCGAGTCCAGGGATATGATTTAATTAAATCAATAAGAAGCTATGTTTGACAAAAAAAAAAAAAAAAAAAAAACTTTTTAAAAAAATGCACTGAGCCATTTGGTTAACCTTCATGAAGAGCCTGTTAATGTGAAGGCTTAAAAAGCAGATGAAATGATTCAATAACCACCAGGACGTGTCTGTGAGCTAATGACACTGAAGGTTTCTTGGCAACATAGTGACTCCAGCTCATTGTAAGATAATTTGTGATGGACTTTTATTAAAGTGGGTACTAAACGGCCGTGTGGTGGGGAGAGGAGAAGCCTTTCACTTCATTTAGACTTCGTTCTGTCTTGGCTTCAGGGGTGGAGGGAAAAAGGAGGGATGGCAGAAGAAAAGGGGCAGAGTGTCAGTGAAATCGCATTGTGATTATGAGTGTAATTGCAACTCAGGGGCCCAGGGGCCATGTAGCTCTGATGGTGCTGGAAGATGTTTTATGGGCAACAACATAGAGAAGGAAAGTGAGAATAAGGAGGGAAAAAAAGAGGAAGAGTGGGAAGTAGAGACAGGCTGCCAGTATGGATCATTTTTCCTTGCTGAATCTCCTTTTTATCGCTTCGGTCCTCCCTTCTCTTCCCTTTATCCACCAACATTTCACTCCTCTTTTGCTCCCTCCTATTCTCTTTCCTCCTCTCTTCTTTTCCTCCTGTCCTCCTCCCTTGGCAGGATTAGCTGGGTCTCGTTAGAGGGGAAATGTAATAATGCTCCCACCAGGTGGAATCGGGCCTGCTCCATTATCAGCCGGGAGATGGATGGGCTGTGTAGGGCCGGCGGGGGCCAAGCGCGCACGCAATTTAGATTCAATAAACTGGCAAAGCAAGACCCCCAATCTGATTTATCTCTTACACGCCGCCAATGCTTGCTGCTACGATCCTGATTCCCTATTACTGCTCAGAGAAGGACTATTCATTGGATGTAAGGCACGGCAGTCACAGAGACTTGTCAGGCCCCTGGGACGGCAGCAAAACAGATACAGCAGAGGGTTAATACATTTACACACAGATAAGCAATTAAATCTAAGGCTGAGGTGAGTTATAGAGTTATTAAGGAGGGATTGGGGGGGTCAATGTGAAAGTGCTGCAGTTTAAGCCTAAGGCTGGGTACAGTAAGTATTTCAAGTGAGAAAAGCTGTTATATTGTTCAGAAGGTAATAGAGAAAGCAAATAGCAAACTGGCCAAAAGCACACAGCTTAATTAATTAGTTCCCCGCACAGACCTGTTCATGAGTGAGTGTGCATTTTACACTCAGAATATGAGGACATTCACAAGATGCAGACTCTGAAAAGCATCAAATTTGACTGCGTGACACAATGCATGTGCGAAAGCTGGGGTGACACTAGCAGCGCCGGTGGTGCTGGCTGTCATGCTGTCCAGCTGCCAATCAAAGTGAATCTGAATGTCAGCGGGAGAGGAGGCGTGATAAATCAGCCTCACACCCAACGACAAACAGAATATTAGAGGCAGCGCAGCGCCATTGGAAAGCTGTCCCCTCCAATCACTCGGCCACTTTACAGTGAAGCTCGGCAGCTGGGCCTCTAACCAGCATAGAATATCAGGGAGGCGGTTATGATCACAAAAACAAATAAATAAAATGGTTGGGCTAGGTGATGGACAAACAACTATGTTGATTTACTTATTACCTAAGTTAGAGGAGCAAAGAGGCTGTAGGACAACAATAATGGTATACTCATCAACATCATATGTAGAGTCAAAACTACTGGAAAACAGACTACATGCAAATGCAAAGTCCCTTCTGTTAAAAAATAAAATGTCCTCACAGAAACAAGTCCAGTTCTTTTTTAGCTTTGAAAACAAAATATAACACTGGCAGTAAATTGAACGGGTATTTCTAGGCATGCACAGCGATAAAGACTAATGCAGAACTGCAACTCCATGTAAATCTATTAACCAACCAGCAGCTTTTACTCTAAGTGACAGAGAATGCCTGAATGCAGACCATTCCTTCTCCTATTTATTTCCAAAGATGAAATGCTAGCTTTGCTGTCTCTAATGTGACAAAAAGTGCTTTTTATTATTATTTTTTTTTTAAAGAACAAGCCCTTTTGTCTGCTAATGTTGTGTGATCCTCCACCTCCAGCAGGTATAGAGGTTAAATAGATCAAGGACAGACGCAATATCCTCACAAACCACTAGGTGGCACAATGCACAGACAACACAAGCTGAAGGTTGCACCCAGACCATGTAACTGTTTATTAACATGCATTCTCCATTTGACCTACAAACAATTCTATTAAAACTGTCATTTTAATAACGCTGCTTTGGATATATAGAAAACATGTGTAAAAAGTTAACCAATGGAATTTATAATGTAAATATTTCCTCAAAACTGTTTTTTTAAAAATCAAATTAAATAAACTAATATCTAAAAGATGACAAATACATCTAGATTGAATGGTAAATTTACTTTTAAAATAATAAAACATGTATTTCAAAAACGTAATCATACATACAAAACTAAAGTTTATTCCTGCAGTAAAAGGCAGAATTCATTAAGGCAGGACACTTCATTTACCCTTATCACCGTCTTATATTTTTTCTGTCATAAAGCTGAATTAATGACACCCATGAAATATTCACAAACTAAGCAATTAGACAGATATATCTTACAAAATTAATATATTATTCATTTGTTACCACATGAAGAGCTCTCTTATGTTTCAGGAGTATTTTGCGATGTTGGGGGTTGGTTGCATCAATTAGGTCCACTAATGCTGAGATGTAATTGATGCTTCAGAGTGAAATTACTGCCTAAATGAACGAAGTTGTGAGCGTGAGACACTGATTCTACTGCTACTGAGCTGTAACTGAATGATAAGCAAAACGCCAATCTGAGTTTTACACTGAGTCCCTGAACCATTGACGTCTTTGAGGTCAGTGTGTAAAGAAATTTCTGTATTATTACAAAGGCTATTCTAATATATTTGATCCCTAAGAGAAGCACTTGTCACTATCATTTCTCTCTTTAATTATTACATTTTGTGACAGAATTTTGATAGAAATTGTGCAGGTTTTTTATTATGACCAGCTTCCTTATCAAAACCTCGAGACCAATAATCAACAAATTCTCTGGAAACCTAGTCTACATCACACCAGAATCTTTTTGAGCCTTTTGGAAAAATATGTGTGCCAGACGTCTCTGATTAAGATCAAGTTTCACTTGGATCAAGCAAGCAAGAGGTGAACCAGGTAATACAAAAAGCAGTCCTGAGAAGTTCATACTCGTAAGATTTTAGAACAGAGGGTAAAACAAATTTCCAAGATTCTGCACCTACACCCTGCCCTAAGAGACACACAAGTCCGGGATTGCAGAGAAAAAGTTATGAAGACTGGGGTTGAATGCAAAGCCTACAGCGGCCAGAGGATTAAAAGGAACCACACACCAATACAGGATGTGCACATATTGATCCAAACATTAAAAGACAAAAAAATAGTTTGATATATACAAATATATACAATATTCATATTATGCAAACTGGAAAAAACAACTTGACTGTTTCCCCCTAAATTTGAATTCAATTATGAGGAGAGGGAATGTGTCTTTTAAATTAACTCTAAAATTATGTTGTAAAAACGTCACTAACATCTGTGAGTATGTGTATCACAAAGGTCTTGAGAGGGCAATCAGACCAAATCCATAATGCAAGGATCACTTGGTAAAATATTAAGCATTCTGGGGCCTCTGAATGACATCTCACCCTTGGCTTCAACCCTGCTACATCTCAACATGCCAATGTCTCTTTTTTTTTTTTTATATCTCTTTTGCTTACTTTAACCTTCTTTAAATCTTGTGTTTTACAATTTTCTCTTTTTTTAATAACTTGCTAGTTTATTTTATATTTCTTTAGCTTTTAACCTTTAATCTTACATTTCTAAAATCCCTGAGTTCATTTTGTTTAACTGATTATGCTGGGGTTACAAAAGGTCTTTTTGTGTGCAATAGTCAACATGAATGTGCAACACTAACAACTCAGTGTAACAAGACCTTGCTATCTTTAAATGTGATTTGTTTGTGAACACACTATTTTTTTATCCACCTTACAGATGTCCTGGAAAGTCTTTTATAATTTTTTTCTACCATATCAACTACAAAATGAAAAAAAATATATACATGAAACAATTGTCCTTAAAAATATGAAAAAAGTTGAGTTGTAATTGTATTGCAACAATATCTGGAGTGAGTGTGCACTTGTTTTTTGCTTCTATAACATTTTTTTTTTCTTTTTTGAATACACTTGAACAAGCTGTTGAATTGTGGACAAAAGCCCCTGGTTCCCCTGCTGAAAGCCTGTTGGATGTCATTGTAATGGCACACCGCTGAGTGTGTGTTCCATACATGTAGCTGGGACGTTGCTGGTTGCAAAAGGGGCTAAATGGGACTAAATCTATCAGGACCCCCGCACATGAAAGGTAAACTGGAGCCGCTAATCGCAGCACTGGCAAAAGGAGGTTCAAAAGGGCAGCCACTTGGAAAAGAAAGGCAGAAGTGCAGAGACCCGGGCAGCATCAGTGGGGCAGACGAACTGACAACATTACAGGAACAAATACACATTGAAGAACCGCCATGCAAACTTGGTGGTCCTGAAGCTAGTGGAACCTTGAGCTCGAGTGAGTGTCTGAATGTCTGAAATAAATGAAATAAAAATTGTGTTTTGGGTGTTTTTAACATGTTCTTGTGGCATTTTTCTCATGATGGGGGACATAGATCAAGAAAATTAGGCTCAAATTTGCGTTTCTGAGTATTTCTTCATTCACATTGTTGTGAATCAGGAGCAGAAAAAAATGCCATTAGAAAATGCTTGTTGGTGTGACATAGAACCTACAACGGCAAGCCACAAGCGCCCTGCTCCGCTCCATTCTCATGCATTCGCTTGAAGAAGACTAGATCCATGTACGTCTTCATTTTCCTCGTCTGATCTGAAATCTGGCTCAAAACTAGATAGCTCCAATAATGCTCGCCATTTTTTTTGCACTGTTAATGTAACCTTGGGTTTGTGAGGGGCTTGTAAGCCAGCAGGAGAGAGTGTAAACAAAGAGATGATGGGAAGAGGGGACAGGCTTACTCCACACCTACGGTCCAACCCGCTACTAATTTCTAATGAACTACTGCCACTCTGCAGAAACTATGTCCAAGAAAAGGAGATTTTTTTTTAAAATGTTGCCTAAAACCAGCATAATCAAAGACCTCCCGGAACGCTTTCACAAAAGATCAAAAGATGATCGGAGTGGAACTTTAAAGTGGACGAAACACTTGTTCAGGTTAGGTGTTAATTTGATTTCACATTGAGATTCCTGTAAAGATTTGGTCCAATAAAGTTAACTCAGGGGTGTCAACCTTTGTGGAAACAAAAAAAGACATTATAAGCTATTACACTTACAGTGCCAAAGGGTCAAAAACTGGCCTTATAAGATTCCATTGAAAGTCAAAGAGAAACATTACAGAATTGTTTAAACTAAAGTTTTACAAAATCACAACATGTTTTAGAACATACAAACCATGAATGCACACATGAGTTTGGGTGTTATGAATGAAGAGGCAGTTGCGATTGGGGGGAGAGTTAAAGCCCTGCCTGACTGTCGCAGTGGAGAGAAAATAACGAGAGGCTTTGGACAAACACCAGCCTCTGTTCAAGGTAGGCTTGAGCACTCCCTCGTCTTCTCCCTCTTTATCATCTCTTAATGCTTATTTTCATCACTTTGCTTAAAATATTGATAATCAATTAGCTCTACGTCTGTTTTACTACAGAATCTGTGTCACGGTCTATCACTCTGTCAGAGCCAATTCGCCACTCATTCAAAGTTCATTTTTCCTTAGCGGCTCTGTGCCTTTGGAGGAGTCATTACGCGAGGAACATAGCCCGGGGTGCAATCACCTATTCTCTTTCATTACTGGGGAGATGGAGAAGGTGAGAGAGATTATTAGAACTTTGGAATGATCACAAAGCTTCACGCCGCCTGTCAGATCCCCCCTACGTGTAATTCATCTGGCCTCACTGCCTCCCTCCTCCTCCTCTTACTCATCCCTCAATTCCTCCCCCAGCCTCAGCCAGGGGTTTGGCCACAGACATTATTCATGAACATCTGCAGCTCTGAATATTCCACAGCCGCTGCCGTGATGAAAAGAGAGCTGCCCCTTTGACTCGAAAATTAACATACCGGCACAGTGATTGTGGACGCGCCGATTCATTCTGAGCTGAGCTGGGCCATGCTGAGACTCGCCAGGCTGATGGCGGAGCATGGTAGAATGAACGGCTAAGGAATTTGTTCTTTGTGTCATGGCACAATAAAAATGTTTTTTAAATGATATTTTCATTTAAATCAGAAGAAAGCTTGGGAGCTTGTTGTAACTGACCAGAACAAACAACTCTGCAGTCACTTTAGAGGGAAGCTTTATGTTAATTACTTCAAGAATGAGAATTAAGTCAAATGTAATTGGTAGATTGGTGGTACCAAAACCACCTGTTTGATCAATAAACCAAAGGTCAGAGGACAAAGTGGTGATTTGTAATGTCGTGTTCGTCACAGTCAGAGACAGATCCTCATATTTTTGCAAATTCTGAACTAAAAAAAAAAAAAACAACAACAACGTATTAACGGCAGCTTAATTAAGTTACATAACAGCTACCGCTCTATCAAAAGCCAAAAAAAAGCTGGGTCAAAGCTCAAAAGCTGCCTAATAAACATCTTATAGCACCGGCTCACCTTTGTACATCTCTTTCTTCGATTCTCCCCTGAGTATCACCACATGAAAGCTCAGTCAGAGAGGCTTCCTCTCTCACACCAGGAGTACCACTGCCAGAGAAAAACCCAAGTATCTTCCTACTCTCTCATGTCTGTGCTCTGTCCGTGGTCCTCTCATGGTCTTCTAACAAACACACTGCAGCAGCTCCAGGAGCCAGAAAAAAACTTGCAGAGAAATATTTGTAAATCTAAACATATAAGTGTTTAAATTGAAATGTGAGTGGGTCTAAACATATATATTTTTTAATCAAATGAAAGTGTAAATAAATTGAATCACTAATAGTTTTGACTTCTTCTCTATAGCCTATGCACACCAGTTTAATATTAACACATTAAAATATATGAAAAACCATAAAAAAATATATTTAAAAAAACAGCAAAACACAGTATTGCTCATGGAATTTTACTAAATGCTTTTGATATGCTTTTCTATTTTCTGTCATTTGAACAATAATAAAGTTACAAAAATGGAAGACAAAAGTAAAAAAAATGAAAACATATATTAAAGTGAAACAAAAAACTGCTCTAAATTCAGAATTTACCAATAAATTAAAACATTTCCACTGTGACCCCTTTGGCTGATCTTTCTTCTCTTCCTCAGTGCGCAAAGTGTCCACAAAACTTTTAATGCAATTTCAAAGACTAAAGGCACTTTAGAGACCCACTTCGATTAAAATTGTGTTTTTGGTGTTTTTAACTTATTTTTCTGAGAATACAGAACATATATTAAAAAAATGAATTCGCGTAATTTACTATTCAAATTGTTGTGAATCAGGAACAAGCAAGAAAAAAAAAAGCCGTTTGAAAAATAGCATATTTGTGACAGACAATACGATGGGTGAGCCACAAGCTCTCCGATACGCTCTATTCTTATGCATCCACTTGCAGACAAATAGATCCATGTACATATTTACTGGATAGTTCCAACATTGCTCGCTATTTTTGTTGCACCAGTAATTTTAGGTTGGGGATGTGAGGGGCTGTAAGCTTGCAGGAGAGTGTGTAAATAGAGAGAGCTCAGCAATGGGAAGGGAAAGATGGGCAGGGTTGCTCTGCACCAACGGTCTTGCCCATAACTCAGAGGCAAATTGCTGATGAACTCATGCCATTCTGCAGTAACAATGACCTAGAAAAGGACATTTAAAAAAAAATTAGCTAAAAACAGCATAATCATGATAAAAAGACCACTTAAAATGCTTTCTAAAATAGCTCAAAAGATGATTGGAGTGGGTCTTTCAAGATGATAGCGTTTGATTTATTTGACAAGCTTAGTAAAAAAAACTAATAAAACTTTACCAATGAGCAAAAAGATTAGCTTGAAATTAAGAGTAAAATATGACAAAATGAAATACACAAAAACTAAACTTTTTTTCTGCCTATAATGACATTTTACTTTAATGCTAAGATTCTGTAACTGACCCACACAGCTTACTTAGTCCTTTATCAAAGATACAAACAAAAAAGGAGGGGAACAAAAACCAAAAGAGACAAAAAAAGGGAGCACACAATTTAGTCAAATATTTCGGAGTAGTTTGAGGCTTCTGACACAGGCTAGAGTGGGACTTTACAATGCCTCTTGTTGATTGTAAATGGCAGAGCAAGTTTACTCTGGCAGCTGGAGCCAAAATGGAGTCTGACAGATTTGTCAGGGAGTTTGAGCAGCTCAGTGGCAGGGCAGCAATCAGGATGATTCCATTCCTTTCATCTCTAAATCGCCGGCGTACGCTTGTGAAACCTCCATGTTACCAAAAAAAAAAAAAAAAAAAAAAAAAAAAAAAAAACCACAGAGGGAGGAAGAAAATCAGCCTGGCATGGTTTGGGAATAACAAAAGATTTTTTTAAACACTTGTCAAAATACAACAGAAGGGGTAAGAATGAGGAAAATGGCAGACCAAAGTCTGAAAGAGCTGGATGAAGAACAAACATGTCAGTAGATGTTAGCGTTTTTCCACTAAAACACCAGTATTAATAGTTCTAGCATTTCTGCCTACGTTTTCTCTCTCCACCTCCATTTTTTCGCTTTGTAAATTATTCCACAAGATATTATCGCATTACAACCCACTCAAGATAGAGGCCTCTGGCTTTCCTAACTGCAGCCTTCATGACTCTAACCACCTGTGCAACCTTCAAAGCATGTTTCTTTTATAACCGACCTAAAAATATGAAGAGTGTCAGCACCTGTAAGAGTAGTCCAAGCCTGTTTAATTCCTTCCTGTGGTTTCGTAAACATTACTCTCCACCAACTCTTTAGCAGTTTAGCAGAGATACATAAAGAGTACAGAGGATGCATTTAAGAGCTAGGATTGACAGAACAAAATCATGCTTCATGAACACTGCTTTGTGTGGTTGCACTCTCCTTAGCTTCATTCCTCTGATCCCCTCTGCCTTCATCTGCCTGTTTCTTCTTCTTCTTCTGTTTTTAATTTACATGATTTCTTTCTGCGTCTGACAGTGAGAAGGATGAGGTGTAAAATTAATCTTTATCCCGTTTTTGTTGTGTTTACTCCTCCTTGACAATGCATGTCAGTAATTAGCCGGCCAGTTTGAATCCAGGCTTTACGATGCATGCCTCCGTTTGCAAGCTTCTGCCTTTTGTTACCGCCTCACAATGCCGCCCACTCGCCCTTCGTGTCTCTCTGCCTCGCTGCTCCCTGCCTCACACCCACACAGGGTGTTACACAATCCATCCAAATGTGCTTCGCTTTAAAACCCCATTACTTAGCCACTGTTGTTTTGTTCAACACAATTAAAAGAGCAGGCCATTCATGAGAACTGAGAGAACTGCCCGTCTCCCTTCTCTGCTTCCCTCTGTCCTCCTCTGTGGTTCAGAGTTGGCTGAGGAGTTACTGTGAACAGGCCAGCTTAGTTCCCCTAATTCCCTGGGTTTTGTTTGCATATAGGCTTAGTTTGGTCCCATTTGAAAGTACTTAATGCTATGCCTCACCCCCTGGCAGCAAACAGGCCAGTGAGCAACTTTAAAGATTGGCTAGCTGAATGGAAACAGTAAATTCTACACACACACTCACACAAACACACACACAAAACCATAGCTGAAAGGCTGAACAAGGTTAAGGGGCGCTGCTATTTAAGTACGACACACTTCAAAAGAGTTAAACAACTCAGAGTTTTTTTTTTCCAATAATAACAACTTAGTTAGGCTTGACTTGGTCTGGTGCTAATTTCAGGCTGTGGCCCTCCACAACAGTGTGTTAGTCCTGTAGGATGAGATCAGTTCAAAGGGAAGCCAGGTAAATGAGAGAGGAGGATGCTGGTCAGTCATGTCCATTGGGCCACTATGAATGGGTAACAGGAATGTTTAATGTAATTTGTAGTAGAGCTAATAAAATAGAATAAATGATACAAATTCTAATGAATCAACATTTAGATTTTGAAGGATTTCTTAAATACCGATAAATAAATAAGCAAAACAGAATTTCAGAATTTTGCGTGACCAGCAAACTTAATTAAAGTATTTATTTTAAACACTTTTTAAACTAAATGTAGAATTTGCATTTCTTTCCTGAAAATTTGCATTGTTTGTGGACAGGAGCTTGCTAATTTTTTTTGGTTTTGTTTATCTAGGGTTGGTTAGAGAAAGCATCAAAGCAGCAGGGTTTTAGGAAATGTGAACTAAATTTTAAGGGATTATTCCCATTATCCACTGCAAAAACTGAATCTGAAGAAAGTAAAAAGACCCTTGTTTCAAGAAAAATTGTCTTATTTTATGTCTTGCAAGAAAAGTAATCTTATCTAGAAAGTCCTTCAACACCAAAAATAATATGAGTTTAAGATAATATGCCTTAGTGACTAGAATTCTTTCTTAAAACAAGCTATTTGGTGAGACCATTTTCCTTACCCCACTGGCATTTGTTGTCATTTTTTTATTTAATGACAATTTTTTTTAATTTTAGGAAATTTTTACTAATTATTTGGGGGGATGTTTTTGCAGTGTACAGATGTCAGAAACAACCATGAGCTAAAGTCTTATCCTTTCCAAATCTTTTCCACTTTATTCCTAATACAACTGAAACTTATGAAGCTTTCTTCTTAAAGCTTGAACAGGTTCAGCATATACCGTACACAAAACAGAAAAGATTCGAACCTGAGGTCCTCATGTATCAGGTCAAGTATTTCACTTGTTTCATGTCATTTTTCTTGAAACACTGAAGCCTACGTGGCTAAAGACAGCAAACACACGTAGACCTGTGTTTCGCCATCGGCCATGGTCTTAATTGCAAAGTGGACAGAGGGTTGACCCAGCCCACTTAACAACAGTTGGGAAGCTCATACTTTTCACAAGTTGGAGACAGCTCTATAATTCACACAGTAAAAGAACAGCCATGAAGAGAAAAAGGACAGCAAGTTCATCTGTCTTCGAGGCAAAGAGGTTCTTCCAGTAAACAACAGAACAGGAAGACAGAATTAAGTATTGCACAGAATTCCGTAGTTTAGACTTCTCATCAGGATCCATAAAAAGACATTTGAGCACAATCTTCCCCTGTTGCATTGCAGACTACAATCCAAGCTAATTAGGTTGACCTCTAACACCCACAGACACGAGTATCCCAACTGTTTGTCTAACTGCCAGATGAAAACCACAATACTTGAAACAATTCTTCTTGCTGAATTAGAGATTGGTCTCGTGGTCAGGAAATGGATGCTGTTCTGAGAACTAAATACAACTTTATCATATGTGAAAACAATCCAATATTTGCTCTGATTATGTTACCATTTTTAATCAGGCCACCCAAGCACAAGCCACTTCATCTTGATACTCTTCTAAGAAGAACAATGTGGTTTGCTTCAATTATTGGTTTATGGGTGAATTGTGCATTTGAATCAATTTTATCTATTAAATTGTTTTAAACATAAACAAAAATAAAACAATTGAAGTTTTACAATTTAGCTTTTCACAAGGTTTTTGTCTTACTGTTAAGCCTAAAAATTTAATAAAAACTAGAAATAAAATAAATAAACATCTAAATATACTAGATTAGTGGTGCTGAAGGATAGTACTCAGTAAAATTATAACTTTCACATCTTTCGGAAGCTGTAAAATGGAGGTCTGCTTTATCCCACAGAAAAAAAGATGAAAACTTGTACTTCAAACCCATCCAGAATGCAATATTGGACACTTTTCCTGTGATGTCGGTATGGTTGCTTACAGAAAACACAGTCCACAAACGATAGAAACCAGATCCAGCTTCAAACAAAAGAAGTTTACACAATGACTGGTCAAACATAAAATCAAAACACTAAACCTCACCAATATGAATTATGTGGATATACCATAGATTTAAACTTTTGAGAAGGATTTTTTAAAATCAGGATTGTCAAGTGATGCATTCAAAGAGAGACACCATTACCATCTGAAAAATGTCTTTCTCAGGTCCACCCAACTTTTTCTGCCTCTTCACACACAGTGACTTCCTCTTTTTCTCACATGTTCATGCAACCCTAGACATGAGCTGATATTGATCTTTTTTTTTAACCTCACTGATAATAAATTCCAGTTTCCCTAAACTGCTGTCACAGAGGAGCCCAAAATTGGCTTAAAATCCCTAATTACATTGGTGCTGAAAGTAAATCATTGATCCACGGCATTATGGGAAATTAAACTAGCCCCCAAAACTGGATCAAAGTGAACGAAGTGGCTTGGTGGGGTTTCACCAAGGCTTTACAGATGGGGAACAGGATTATTACCAGTGCACACACACACACACACACACGCACACCCCCACACACATGCAGCACACACAGAGAATCACTTCTCACTACAGTTATACGATGTACAAGTAATATTTGTACTTTTCCATCATTAACATATTTGTACAAAGTAATATTTGCTAACAATTACTGCACGAGCTTCATCACTCAACTGAAAAGCCATCAATGCACTTAAGTCACAGCAGTGATTTAAATCAAAATGCTTTTGATAAAAGTAACAGTTTTAAAAGGCGGGGCTTTTTCCAGACCTGTAGCAAAGTCCACTGGGAGGATGAATAAAAGAAAGGGGCCCCTGCTGGTTCATCTGGCCATCTATTGGTGCCCCGAGACCAAAAAAATCTGTTTTCTTTTTCGTACTAGCCTTACCACCGGCCCCTTAGGCCAGTCTGCCTGCTGTTAAGGGACACCTTTACATGTAATAAACAGTTACCAAGCTGTTAAAAAAAAATGATGGTGCTTTTCAGAGCACTGATTAATTTACATGGCCTGCGGTTTTCAGAAATTAGCACCATTGAGAGAAAATGTGAAGATTCACGTCCATACTGAGGTTCAACTAATTGCTACTTTGGTCTAATTTTAAAGATAACAACAGTTGTAGTTGGACTCATACGTGTACCCTGATCAACAATCTAAATATTAGCATGACTAAATGGAGTTAGCATTAAGACTAGAGGGGTTCTTTATAAGGGTATAACGATTAAATGACTTAATTTTTTAATCAACTTATATACCTACGATCCAACCAGATTGCTTGAGACAAGTTGTTAATGGATTGCCCTGTACCACTAAATAATTGTTTCAAAATGAAATAAATCCATTAGAATCGATCTTGGAAAATACCATTTGGATTGAGGTATGGTAGGTTTATTTTGCCATGACTTAAAAATGACCAAGTATCAACACAGCGGACAGCACGATGACAGTAAAAAATGGTCAAGCCATCATTACAGTCCAATATGTGGAAACACTGAAAGACGAGACCATACAATGTGGTAGAATGTTCTAATAATGTTTCCTTTGTATTTTTTTGATTTGGAAACACAATAGTGGGCTGAATTTTATGTAGCTAAAATGTGAATGGATTTGACATTAATTCTTGTTTACTTGTTTGTTTGTACGCATATTTAATTTACACTAGATCATCTTGCAAGAAATACAAAGAATCTAGAAAATTGCACCTGCACTGTTCAGGACCAGGTATTTATCTCTGAGCCACACTGGTTGAATTTTTTGCTAAAGATGTCCTGGATCGATATTAGGTCATCGAATCCGATCGTTCAAAATGAACCAAAATCGACTATGAATCGGACCAGCAACCACAAACTATGAAATGAATTGAATTGTTGTTAAAACGAATCGCTACACCCCTAGTTCTTTAGGGCCGTCAATTGCACTGGCAGTTTTCAGATTTCCAAAGGAGGCTCTCTGTAGCAGGCAAGCAAGTCGGACTACTGCCCTTACGGGTGGATATGGGTAAAAAAAAAAAAAGGGGCAAACCTGTAATCAGATCATATCAAGATCGTACCCGCTGAGCCAATTGAGCAAATTTTTTACAGGCATGCTGTGCATGACAGGTCAAAGCACTTAACATGCAAAGGTAAGTAAGAGTGAAGTAGGTGAGATGCAGGCACGCTGTTTGGAATTTTCTTTTTTTTTACAGGGTGCAGAGCTTTGGAAAGTTAAGTCTATCCAAACATTATCCCTGTCTGAATAAAAGCATTGCAAAGAACAGTATGTGCTGCAGTCACTGGTTGTTGAGAATTTAAGGAGGTAAGAGGAAGACACGCCACCATCCCTTGTCCTAAGAGTCTAGTCAAAAGAGGAGTGAATAAAGAATGCCGTCAGTTTGTTTTAGAAATGTTACAGTTGTGACTACATCAAAAAGAAACTGCTGCAGATAAGTTAACATATAAATAGATGTATACTGGTGCCAATGCTTTAGGGACATGGACTTCAACACTTAACAAGTTAATTGAGGTCTGTAGAGTCTCAAATGTAGTTACAAGTGTTTTATTGAATTCATTTTCATTTCAAGCTATGACCTTCAGGTGACATTTTTGCGAAACACTACTTAGCAAACTGAAGAATGTTATAAATGATTTCTACTGTAATATATTACTTAGAAGTATTTGCCTACAAGTGGTTTAAAACCCTATCTAAATCTAAGGCAGCAATAATGGCTTTGGGCTCGTTACTAAAGTTTTTCTTGCTTGATACAAAGTAGATAGAATAAATTAATTCAATAGTTCAAGTGCAAAAACTTTGCTTTATGGAAATGACAAATTGTTTTTTTTACATGCTGCAGTTGATCAAATAAAATCGTAGTGTAATATCTCATGTGATACTGTTTGTGATTTAGGGAAACTAACTTTGCAAAAATAAAAACTGGTTTGCTATATAATCAGAAGCTAACTGTGTTATAACGGTAAGCAGACTCAAAGCAGAATGTTTAAATTTGGGATTGATGAACAAACATCTCAAACTGACCTCATTCAGGACTTGCAGCAAAACCTTAGTCAACTAACGAACCATTTAGACTGCATGCATGTTTTTAAGTTTACGGTTTTGATAAATTTTTTTAAGTCAAATCTCTGTTTGACTTTAAACATGAGAATTCTTCCCGTGGTAGAGTACCTCAGGTAATAGTGTGTTTAGGAAGTACATTTGTGAAATGTACTCTGATAAAGCATACATTTAAGTTTACAAAATCAGCATCCATGCTCAACAACCAACACTTCAAAAGCATTGTGAAAATGAGGGGAAAAAATGAAAGATTGGATGTTTCTTACTGAAGTTTTAAAAAACTCCACTGTGACAAAAAGGGACTCTTATTAAGACAAAGTTAAAACTTACAAATTAAATAAGTTTGTAACATCAAGTCTGCTTGTACTAACATTGTACCCCAATCTGCTTACACTTGACAAATCCAGTGCTTACATTACACAGAAATAAGCAGAGGATATTGTCAGAATGGGCTTAACAAGACATTGTTTTAAGTGGGCTTTTCTGAGGGAATTTTCTGACCTGCTGTTCAAAAAAGACAACATTGAAAACAACAATAAAGTTGGCCACTGTTTTCAGGAGAGAGAATCCTGGGGATTTAGGCGGCGCTAAGATGATTTGTGGGCCTTTTCCTCCTATCAGATCATCTAAAATGTGAGTGATTACACCCGTAATCATCTGCAAGCCCACACTGGCACAAGCTGTGCTTAAGAGATAAAGGGCGAGAGGCAGCATTAAGAAAGGAGGGAGAGAAATACAGCTATGAGAGAGATAATAGAAAGAAAGAAAAAGTGGAGGAAGAAGGTGGCAGATTAGAATGGTCATTCTCCATCTCCATCAGTTCTTCCATTTCTCCATCTAGTTCTTTTGGACTCCTGCTATTTAGAGCTTCATTTGTGCTCGGCCAAACAAATAGCGGACACTGCCTCATCAAAGCTTTGGATTGGCAGCTCGGGCCAAGTGGAGCTGTTGATGAGCGAGGGCAGGGAAGCAGAGGAGGAAAGACCAAGACAGACAAAAAGACAACAGAAATCCCTAAACTGTAATCCATGGGGTTTAATGTGAATGTGTGTGGGGATTACACATTTATCATCAGTGTTCATTCCTGCTCTCATATTGTTGTCTGCTTGTATGTATCAGACGGAAGAAAAGCCATCCTGTACAGAAAGCCCAGATATGCCGTCAGAGGAATTTAATCCCCAGCTCTCTATCATACAACCACATATCTTGGCCAATTCAGAATAACAACTAGCCTATTCACTTCAGCTGATCCCACCGATTAGCCCTGATTTGTAGACTACCCTCAACACACTCCCCCTTCACCTAAAACCATTTGTCAGCAACCTGCTTTTTCCCCCCAAAACTGAGGATTCCCATGTAGTTGGATGTCCATCACACTTTTTCAACTCATGTATTTTAAACCATAAGTAAACTCATTCCAGCAACAGTAATCAGGACTCCCTTAATCCTAATCAAGTTCCAATCTCTATCAAGTAAAGGTCAAATGTCATAGGTGGATTTTTATTTTGCTGCACAATTACAGCTTTAACTCAGCTGTGCAGTAAAACTAATCCCGGATATAAAGATTGCACAGATCAAAAATACGCCTGCTTTCTTTCGTGCAAACACACACAAGGTAAAGGGGACCTGAAAAGAGGAGGTTGAGACTATTGGTGTTGGCCGTACAAAGCAGAGCTTAGTGTTTCACATTAAGAAATAAAGACAACGATAGCAGGCTGGAGACAAGTAAACCGCTAGTCAAAATTTCCCAATACATTCTTTACACTGCAGCTAATTCATTTAATAGATTTAAACCTAAATGTAACAATCCTGACACAAAATAGAACTATGAAGGGTTAATACTTTAAATTGTGTGAAAGCAATTAAAATGTGCAAAAATAAGTACAACTTTTTTTTTAATCATTAGTGATCCCAGCATGGCTGTAGCATTGTGTAATTTTTGAGCAGCAGTTTTACTTTCACCCAAATCAACAATTTCTTTCTTTTACTGTAAACCCGCCACAATATTGTGACCATTAACACCTGTAAGAACACTATTTTATCGTTTTGTCTGCTCAACCATTTTTTCTAAAAGAAAGTTAAATATTCTAGAAAACTTATTCCTTTTGTCTTTGGTGCACATGTTGCAGGCAGAGTGATAAAGAGTTCATTTAGGTGCCATTAATACAGGTAACAAGCGGAAGATAGAAGAGGTACAACGGGTCAGGCAACAGAATTTGTGCTTGTTTTTTTTTAGCAAAATACTTATCTTTGGAACTTTTAAACAAAACTTTAAAAATCATACAATGGGATTTCTTGGTTTCTGTTTTACTACATTGTTTTTCTACATTGTTGAGTTAAAGTGTATCTATGTATATATGTAAGTGAACATTACAAACCAATTTCATCCCTTTAGGTGAAATAACTGCAGAATCAATGGCAGCCAAATACTGTTTTTGCTCCATTGTACATACAGGCAACATATTGAAACTTTTCCTGTACTGAAAGACATATATTGCAAATTTGATATTGTAGTGTTAAAACTCGACAGATTTATTTCACGGCTGTCCTTCAGATGTAAAATTACGTAGAACTTATTAAAAAAAAAAAAAAACATTCTTTCTTACCCTAAAATTTTTTACGACTGCTATAAAATGTGGTATTTAATAAAAGAAAATGCATATTTTAGTACAAGAGGTTTTTGCGTATATCAGCCACCTTCACTTTTTCTGTGACAATGTGCTAAGGATGACGGTAAAAAAAAGAAAGTTTGTCAGAATACCCCTTATCTCTGCACCCTACAATGAGATAAACAGGATTTCTGTTTGGCCCCAGTTTGAACCAGAATGTGTTAGTGGTAAAGTCAATTCCAAAAACATTAGCTGAAATACGCAGGAGGTTGAAGGAGATCAGAGGGGTGTGAAGGTGAGTCACACAAAGTCTGTGGTGTCTGTCCAGCAAATCTCTTTGAATTCTTGCTGTTTGCTGTTAAAGATTTTACCTTTTGCTATCAGCTGTTCCAAGTAAACATGTTTTAACCAGTAGATGGGAGACGCTGCTTTGACAAGTTTCTCTTTTGTGCAAAGGCTAATAGAGATCTTAAATGAAAGCACAAATTGTGTTTAAAATGTGGTTTAGCTTTGTTGCACCTGACTTTTAAGTACTTCCTTTTTTAAAAATGGATGACAATTAGGCTTAAAAAAGATGAACAGCTGTATAGGAGGGTTTTGTAATAATTAATGACCCTCTTGTCTGTTCCAAAACTTGGTGAGCCCACACTTGCTGGCACCTGATCTCATGGAGCCTGCACACTAATCAGAGTATATCAGCTGACAATAACAGAATATGCTAATTTTTAAAAGTTTAACCAAATGTAGCTAGGTTGTTTCTGTGTTATGAAGCGGCAATGTCTAGGGTAACAAAGTCAGCAAAAAACAATACAGGGATGCCCTTTTGTAAGCCAGCGACTAACAAAATACGTGATGAGCATCTCATACATTTTAAAAAGCATAAACTATACAAGTCATCATCACTTTCTACCAATCAACGGGTGGCTATACCCCCCCCCCCACACACACACACACACACACCCCAACTGTTCTGTTCCACCCTTTCATGGACCTACGACGAGGGGGTCCTCAAGAAGTACGGATCGATACTGTTTAATGGGTCCACTTTACAATGGAAATGCTTAAAATAGCGGACCGTAATAGACCCCTCAGTGGAAACGAGGCTTTAGTGTATTAGGAATTTGGAATGTAACTGTCCAAAAAGAGGATAAAATCATTAGGCTTAGGAGCAGCAAGCTCCACATGATGCACGGTGAGTTCCATAAGTTTAGCACCCAATTGGATGAAAGGAAGGAAGAATATGACTATTAAGTCTCAAAGTCATTATCCAAACTCCCTATTATATTGGAAAAACAGCTGGAAGTGAGGGTGCCTATACTTCAAGCAGCAAAAATAGTAGGAATGTAACAGGAGTATGGAAGATCACGAATGAACAAGCCTCGACAATGGAACATTATAAGAAGGTACAAGAGGTGGTTGATGTAAGGAAAATCCAGCCAATGTCTTGAAATGGCTGGAGTGAAGGACAGCACATAGGTATTGATCATGTCTGCTCAAGTACATGCTCTTGAGTGCAAAATCAATGGAGGCTTGGGTCTACCAAACAAACAGGATCCTAGGAGCAGGCATTGCAAAGATGCTACTGAGACGCTAGCAGTCAGGGTATTCAAGCAGTGCCATAACCAAAGACGGTGGCATTGATTGTGCCAAGTACATGCCAAGAACTTGTGGGACTTTTAGATACAAACCAACATAATGGTGATGGCAACCAGCTGAAAAAGGTCACATGGATGGATGTAGCAATCCCACGTGATGTTAGAAAAAGCTCAGGTTTGTGGCGCAGCTACTCACATGGGCAGGCCAGAGTCTCCCTTCTCCGCTCCAATTCTGAAGCATCAGCTTGCAGATATATTGATCCATTTACTGTCTTAGTTTTCCTCCTCTGACCTGCCATCTGGCTCAAAACTGTACAGCTGGATGGCTCTGATATTGTTCAACATTTTTTTTTTTTGCTACCCTAATGTTAGCTTGGGCTTATGACATACTAAGAGCTAGAGGGAGAGTATCAACAAGGGACTGTTGGGAAAATTAGCAGATGAAAATTTCTGATGAACTCCTGCCACGCAACAGAAAATATGTCTTAAAAAACAACAAAGGCTTTTTGATTTTAGCTAAAAACTGCATAATTATAATTAAAAGATGACTGGGAACGATTTTACAATCGAAAAAATATAGTAGGAATGGGACTTAAAGGTTGATAAAAGAGCTGGAAAAGATGAATAAGGTAAAGGCAAAGCCAAAACATCTGGACAACTATATATGAAAATTCAAACTTTAGATTTCAAATGAAGACAAATGCTTGCTAAAATGCATATACATTAATCCTCAACTCAGGATAACTTTATTTTGAGCATGAATAGAGCTTATTTAATCGATTTCTACCCTGGAGTGTAAAGCCTCAGAGTGTGACCTATAGTACCATAGACCAATGTTTGAGACATCAGAATGAAAAAAAATAGAAATAAAACAGATCTTTTACGATCATGAGACAGTAAGTCCAGCCAGCTTTCTTTTAAGCTAACACAAACTAATTCATGGTCCTGCAGATAGTCACACACATACATTTGCAGAACATGTGTCCTGCAGATGTCGTTAACTATGAAAAAGCCCCTGTTCTCAATGTATATATATATATACATATATATAAGGAGAAGCAGAGAGAGAAAGCAAGTGAGTGAAACAGAGACAAAAATTATCTGAAGAATGCAAATATATGAGGGGCAGAAAGAAGGGAAATTAAATGAACATTAGCTTCCACCCACAAAAAATTCCTTCTTTACCAACATGAGAAGATGAAAGCACAGAAATGTACTTTCTGATATGTATGTCTTTTAAAAAAACACAGCTGCAGTTCTGCTTTTTGTAGATGGGGGCTTTAATCTGAGAAATATAGGTATTCAGGGGCTCCCTATTATCTGGTTTGGTAAGTAAGTGTACACGTGTGAAATTATACATTTAAAAAATAATAGACGTATATTTTTTTACTACTCTCCCGAAACCAACAGCATTTGGCAGCATATTGTACAATTCAGTAGTAAGCGTGTGAGGATGTGTGCTTTTTTGTGTGTAAATGTAAACTACTAATAAATTATGTCTTCCCAAATCTGAATAAAAGTGAACCCTGTTTGGTTGGTGTATGATTTGATGAGGAATGTTGAGACCACAAAACCAATACATGAGAGAATAGCATCTGGAATTTAGAGTAGAATGGTGAAAATAAACAAAGCCAATGGAGAAATAAGTATATAAAAGAGGACCAATGAATGAATGTCCAAGAAAGATTTGGTTATCAGCATTTAGACTTGATTAGAAATTTGAGAAATGTGTAAAAGGACGAGGAAGAGAAATAATAAGCTTTGTCAGCCGGGGATGGGGTAACAGCCCAGCCTGTACACAATTAGAAGTCCATTAGAAGTTTAAAACAACTCATGCCTGCCATCTGTTCCTGAGGCTGGAAACTTAAGATTGGAGATGACAGGTGTCTAAATGTTTATCAGCCATGTTGCATTTATTCCTGTGTCTATGAGGTAGACAGAAAAATGACCTACACTAATCTAATTCAAACTAACATTCAATGTGAAAAGTTGCTGATGTGGCAGAAGTAAAACACTGTTCAAAACCACTGGAGACAGTGTAGAATGGGTCTTGGCATGTAGATTTGAACTCTTCATTCCCATGAGAGTAAATAAAAAATTAGGCATGTGCATGTACATAAGCACAAGCATTGCCTTACAAAAGGAGATTAAACAGCTAACACTTCAAATAGGCAGGGTGATAAACTATGTTGAAGTCCTAATAATTCCAAATAGTGAATTAATACCAGTGTGCTGATTTCAATAAGTCATATAAATAGAGGTTTTTTTTCTTTTGCCCACAGACCTCCATTAATGGCAGTCTAGATGTGAAACACTTGAAGGAAAATGCTATTTTTAACTAATGGAGGTTCAGTTTCTGTGATTTGTCAGTTGAGAAAACATAACATTTTTAAAATGTCACAAAAAAAACACTAGAAAATCTTGAACAGTAACTACAATACACAGTGGGGATCAAAAAATTGGGCACCCCAGGTAAAATGTTATATTATTGCAAGCTGCGATACTTACCAAGGGGAGCAGTGCAAGGTACTAACTCTGAAGGGTGCCCAAACTTTTGCACACAGAATTATTTTGTTTTCTGTTATTTTGAAATGGTAGATGATGGAAATAAGGCATAATGTTTTTGACATATTAAAAGGATGTATCATCTGTAAACGGATGGCTTTAGATGATTGTTCAATCTTTCATTGGATTCTTTATGCACAATAATATGTCATTTCATCTGGGGTGCCCAAACTTTCAATCCCCATTGCAATTTCAAAAATATTTTCTGACTGCAAGTCAAGTAAAAACAATGATACATATACCAATACAACTTGACTCAAAATTATTGCCCTTCAACAACAATACCATATCCCTAATAAAGATAGATTTTTAGAGAGGAGCAGGAAGCTTTACAGATTCAGATAAATGTAACATTTTTTTAATGGGTACTTTTTTCTTGTAAAGTATTTTTTTCACTCTTTGCTGCTTCATGCCTACTCTTTTATTTATTTTATCTTTGTCTTGGTTATTTTGGTTTCTCTAGCAGTTGTACAGTCTTAAGCCTCGTTTTCATTGAGCGGTCCATTAAGGTACGTCTGGTATATTGAGCGTTTCCATTGTAAAATAGAACCATTGAACAGTACCGAACCGTACCTCTTGGGGGCCTCCATTAGTTGTAGGTCCATAGAAAAGTGGAACAGAACAGTTGGGGCGGAGCTGCTATAGCCACCCGTTGATTGGCAGAAAGTGATGAAAACTAGAAAGTGATGACGACTTATAGAAAGCGCCAATATAGGTAAATATAGGTAAAGTCTTTTCCTCTTTAAGGCAGTATTCCTCTTAGCCACCCGCAATTGTCTTTCAAACAGCATTAAATTCCTGCTATACATGATGTACCAGAAGTAAAGAAATAAAAAGACGAGCTGCTGGATGACCTCCATTGTTGTTGCTTTTGTAGTCGTATTACAGTGACGCAAACATGCTTGCGCTCTATCTACATCACGCATGCACCGTGAAAACAAACCGCTCAGTGGAAGTGAGGGTTAACTGAGTGAAAACGCTCACCAGAATTAACTGGACCATACCGTACCACTTCTTAACGGACCGCACCGTACCGCATGGCTAAGTGGAAACCAGGCTTTAGATGATGTAGGTGCCCTTTTGGTTGGTCAAGTTTTCCTTAAGAAAACACTTCATATGGCAAGTTTCGAGTGGCAATGCAAAAATAATTAGTTCTGGAAAAAATTAGCTTTTCAAATACCTTCATGATAAATAAAACATAATAAATTGTCTGCACTTGAACTGAAAGGTATAAATAGCTCTAAATAGTTGCTAAGAACCAGATTATAATTGCTATGTTTGAAAAAGAAAAGTAAAATATAGAAGTGATGGGATTAGATTAATTCACTCCTTACCAATCCATTCCAAGCAAAAATTAATCAAACATTATTTGACACTATTTTTTTATGTAATTCACAGTCATTATATTTAATGGATTTGAATGGATTTGTGTTGTGTGTGTATTCTGTATGTAAAAGTGAAAATATGTTTGTTTATGAATAAGAGTTTAAATGTTAATTAGATGGCATAATCTTTAATTTTCTTTATTTTCCAATCATTTTATGACTTAAGATCTTAACTTGGTTTGATAAATCAGTGTTTTAAATTTATTTTTATCCTTCTTTTCTTGAAAAGAAAACTACAAAAAAAAAAAAACCAATAAATAAATTAGGTTTAGCCATATAATTTTCCATACTCAATTTCAGCAACAAAGAAGCTGCCAGCTATACTTTGAAATACAGTTGCAGTTGATTCTCTTTTCCACCAATAATTATTCCCACATGAATACAAAAAAAACTATTGAAACATTAAAACTGAAAGGCCAGAGACCATGGCAGAAGATCTAACACTCATTTGTTATTGGGCTCTGCATGGGAACAATGATCCATATATGGTTGTTGTCTGTTTTTATCTGCCTCTCACATCACAGGGCTACTAATAACTACGTTAATCCTAGAACAGGTGTGTAAAACATTTGCTTTGGAACTGCAGAAAAGTTCAGTGGATCAGCAATAAGTCGGACGAGTTTGTCTTCCGAGAGTGATGGCAGAATCAGGCTAATGCTGGACACTGAAACAAGATGGCAAATATGCTTGACACCAAGAGGGAAAAAAAAGTTCAGCTAACACTAACGCTGACATCATTAAAATTGGTCCTGAGTCTGAACTTAAACATCAGTACACATAACAATCTTCTTATCTGTCTATTTGATAGTCTCAAGTTCTTTTTTCTTTTTTTTTTTTTTGAATCTGTGTTTTCACATGGTGGCATGCCATCACATTTAGTGGCTAAATCATAATATTCATCTTTATTTTGACTGTTAACTCCTACCTTTTGCTAACCTGGAAAACCAGCTTTATGGCTTGATCCGCCTCCACATTTCACCCCCTGGGAGTGTTGTCACTCACTGTTGAGGTATTTTGCACAGATTTGCTGCCCAATTTGTTACTTTCCAATGGAAAAGTAAATGTAATAATGAGGAGGGGGAAGAAATTCATTAACTATGTACAAAATGCTTTCACTTGCAAGAGGAAGATTCATGGGGATGTTCATGCCGCGAATAATCACGTCCGCTAGACCAACACCAACAACAAAAAAAGAAAGAAACATTTAATCTGGAATGAACACTTTCTGTTGCTTTCTATCGCTCTTTGGACACTCTTCTCCTTCCTCCTTCCCGTTACCCTGCATCTTCCTCCCTTACTCGCTCCCTCTCAGGATCTTTCCCTGTGCCTGCCACAAACCACAATCATAAAATTATTAAAATGCTGTTTGGCTGCCATTAATCAGGGGCGGTGATAAATCCTTGTGTGGGAAGTGACAGGGCATTAGTAACATACCTCTTGGCCTCAAAGACAGAGAATAATGAGCCACGAGTCGGACCGGGTCAATCATAAACTCATCAAATGCGTCATTTAATTTCTTCATTTAGACAAACACAATTTGTTTATGGGAAAGATATCAGGTGTTGTGGAATGAGAAACGGCGCTGAATAGCTGGTACATTAATCAGGGCTTGATTACATGCGACTCTGCGGTTGTTTATCCTAATTTCATTCATTTCCATCAACAAAGCAAACACAGACGAACACAGCCATTAGTGAGGGTTGGGGATGGCACAATTACAGCCTCATATTAAATAAAGTGATGATGAATGGTTCAATAGAAACTAAAACAAAGGGGTTTTTATTACTTCAAATCCGTCCCAGCCTGTGAGTTTCTGAGAAGCCCCACTGGTGTGAAAAGAGAGAAGAAACTGTTTCAGTTTTACCACTAGAGGAAGACATATTAAAAAGAGAAAACAGGAATGGATAAAAATGAAAAAACTTTTGCGTCCTTTGAAATGATGGTTGTGTATGACTGGAAAAAAGTATTTATGGGCAAAAAGCAGCCAGCGATTACATTTTTTAATTGAAATCAGTGGGTGAGCTTGCCACTGACCCAGCTAAACCTATGAGAATAACACACTGAAAAACACATATAATCCATTTACCTACGAGCATGAAATCTTCACCACATTATACACAAGCAGTGGAGTGCACATGTAACAACAAACATCCCTCATAGAAGCTGATAAAGATGAAAAACTAACATAAAAGTTAGATTTTTCTTTTTTTCTTTTCAGGCTAAGCTTAAAAAAACTAATCAGGGTATTTGAGGTCTGTTAATGCAGTTCAACAGAAAAGATGCAGAACTGCATCATTTTTCTTCAGACTTACTACAAATAAAAATATTTTGGTTGGTTTTAAACAGGATTTTAAGCCAACCAAACCATGACCATCTGAGTGAGGGTTGGGTTTGATCACAATTCCTTTTTCTCTGACCAAATCCAAGCAAGCTCCATTCAATTAGGAGGTAATAATTACTCTTTTCACCGTTTAAAAGTGAGCGCCATAGTGTGTTATTCTTGATCTGTACATGAGTTGAAAAATTATTTATTACATAGAGTTTTAAGAAACTCAGTTTATACTGCTAACCAATCTTTTTATTAAGTAGTATTTGACAAAATTGAAAAAAATGTTCATAAAATGCAAATGAAAGTTTGGCGTGCTTTTTTTTCCTCTTGTGCTTTTCAGAGAAATAAAAAAAAATTTATGATTTTTTTTTTAAGAAAAGGACTTGCTAAGTTCCATTTCTAGTTTAACAAAAAAAAAGGTTTTCAGCAGGTATAAAATGAAACACTGTAAACTCCATGTATAAACACAGATTGAAAAAAAGCATAAAGTAGTCCATTAGGCAAAGATGCATTGAACTGCAAGCCATGAACATTTTAATCAGTGTGTAAAATTATGTATGTTTTTAGAAATATGTAACTTTATCTTTTGGTGGTTGCTACCACAGCAGTGGGAATGCCATGTTTGAAGATAGCAAGCAGATCTGCTGACACAGAAATCCTTAATTTGTTTATATATATATGAAAAAAGACCATCTTCAAGGACAAGTGCATGACTTTTTTAATCTCAGCAAGACATGTATTTAGTTTTCCAAAGTAATCAGTGGAAGAGCAAAATAATTGTATTTACTATTTTAGGATGATAATGCACTTATAATATGAGTTTTTCTTTTGATGTTAAGTTGTTCTGTGTTGAAGTTAGGGAATGAAGACTACTTGGGAGGTAAAATACTTTTTCAAAGAGACTGGACGTATGCAGTTACGCAGCCACAAGAGCGCTTTCTCGCTGCATAAATTTACAACTATCATGATTAACAACTTTGACCACAGTAATAGGAGAAATGCGATTACATTCCTGGCATAATTGCCCAGCACCGACAATGAAGAATAGTATGTCAGAGGGAAGAAATTACTCCAAATCATGGAGGCAGGAAAGTGCAATGCAACACTTGGCGGCAATCCATTTATGTTTAATCCAAGGGCAATTGGGCTGTCACATCAATTAAAACCTTGTAGAAATATTTACAAGCGCAAGCTGCGGAGACAGTTCAATCTTTAACATCAACAACAAAAAAAATCTTAGCGCACCTATCGTTAAAGAATTCACATTTCTTTCCTCTCTACCCTTGAAACAATTAATCGGATGTAACATTAATCGCAGCAATATTCTGTAGGTTATACTTTGACAAAATGCATTTATTTGACTTGTTCTTAATTTAGGCTTTCTTCTAAAAAAGAAAAACAAAAACCTTTAAAAACAGTTCAAAACAAGAGCTATTGTAATTAGATTTCTTTGTTAAGTTTACTTAACGGTAACTGACTAGTAACATTTAAGGTGGCTGCAAATTAGCTTAATCATTCATCTTTAATTGTTGCATTGCTCATCTGCAAATAATTAGTTGCATGCATTTGCATCAAAATTATTTAAACCATATGTTCCAAAATCATGGGAAGCAGCAAATTAAAATGGTTCTTTATCTGTTATGGAAATGTCTTCATGTTGAGAGAAAAGCCAGAAAGGGGGAGGAGGGAAAACTCAGCATGTGTCTCTGACCACCAACAGGGAGGCGAGTTAAATGGGTGAGGAGAGTAGGGGGTGGGGGGCATTAATGATGATGCATTTGGATTTGAACATACTTGTAGCAGCCTTTCTCTCAAGCTCACCAGATGCTGTTTGAAATCTGCCCACATGTAGAAGAAAAGCAATTTTTTTCCCTTAATCTCTTTCTTTCTGGCTTTTATGCACACATGTGCACAGATTCAGAGCAGCCATGCAGTTCAGTTTATACAACATAAACTGCTCTCTGTGAAACAAGTAACATTGGTCTTTATAATAAAGTTTATTTCTGAAGACCACACTTACTACGTCAGGAAAAGCATTGATGTATAAATCCAAATAATTTAATAACATAATAATTTGATCAAAATCAAGAAAACAATTTTTTTAGGGATACTAGCAAAAAACATTTTTTTAATTATAGTTTTAAGGCTGTTCGGGTTATTCTCGCTCCAGCATTGTGAAAAACGTCATAATAAGAAAAAGGGTGTTTTACCCATAAATTAAGTGTGTAGGAATAGAAAATGGAATAGAAATGGGACTGGAATAGAACTTGATCACATAAAGGGAAAATTGATTTACTACCATAGCTCAAAAAACAACAGATAATAAAAACAACAGCAACAACAGATAGTAAAATATAATGAATAACGCTAAAATACATGAATTACTTACTAATTATGTGTCTAAATTAAATACAGATAACCAGGAGATCAAGGTTTATCAGCAAGAACTAGCTTTATGCATAAAATGATTAAGCCAAAAATCAAATGAGCAGTTTTTTGCCGCCAACTGACACAAATATAAATCAAATCACTTTTGCTCCAATCTTACCTTACTTGAAAGCAAAAACACAAATGGAAAGGGGTTAGGACTCTGAAGAAGCTTTTAGTCAGACAGTTCTGGATCTGGTTTTAGATCCACTTTATACATTTATTTTTTTGCTCTGAATACAATACTTAGAAACAAAAATGGTCTGTTATAGTTAGACCATTAAACGAGATGGAATGACTTGTTTTTACATAATAAATCCTAAATAAAGTTTCACTAGATCTATTAGCAGATTTTTTTTTTTTACATGTATTTTCCCCCCAAAAAAACTTTATAGAGCAGTAAAACTTTATTTAACTGTTGTCTATATAATATGTTATGTGTAATAATGTTTTGGTTGAAAATCAGACTTGAATAGATTAACATGTATGTACTATCAGTATTTAAAGGCATGGCTCACACCACTGGTAAAAGTTCCTAACATCCTAAATAACTAACTGATGAAGTAAGCTGACATGATGTTTTTAAAATAATTTAATTTTGGGGTGGGATTATTGACCAGACCCTCCATGTTACTGTAAAGTACATGAAACTGCTTCTAAGGTTGGTGCTTCCTTTTTGCCCATGCACAAACAGAGGAGGTGGGGGCTGTGGAAACACAAGCTTACTTACAGAGAAAGGGCACAAAACGGACCCGTGTTTATTATACCCATAAAACAAACCAAAAAAATCAATTGTACATAAACCTCTGAACCTTTCAGCTCTTAAGTCACTCAGTTCTGCATGCAACCTGCTCATGTCTCTGAACTGATAGATTTTCTCTGACCAGAAATGGTGTGTCTGATCACACGGAACAGGTTTGAGTCCTATCTTTAAATGGATGTGATCTTTTAAAGCACAGGTGTCTTAGTAAAAAAAACAAAAAAACATAAAAAAAAAAAAAACATTTTTAAATGAAATGTTTTTCTGAATTTACATATCGAACTGTTGTTCTACAAGCAAACTCGGTAACCTGGAGGCCAGTGAGTCACTCTGCTACAAGGTGAGCATTGGAGAGTGTTGAAATATTCCTCAGGTATTTTGGTCTTGTGTAAGTGCAAGGCACACTTCTCCGTCTCTTTCTCTATCCGAGACATAATTACGAGTGTTGACTGGAACTGTGAGGTAATGGCACATAAATCTAACTGATCAATGGTTACAGAGGCTAAATTACAGGGCAACCCTGAGTCATTATCCTACCCAAAGGACAACAGGGGAAGCATTCCTGAACAGATGCAATGGGGAATTCTGAAGGCAGAAATCAAAGAAAAAAAGGGGCAAAGTTGGATTTTTTTTTTTTTTAGGGTTGAAGAAAAAAATAATAATTTGTATATCCAATGACACTGCTAACTTGAAATGCTTTCATTGATATTACAAGCTTTAAACATTTTGTTTAGTTTTAATAAGTGCTAGATGAATAATCTTGTATATACACAGACTTCATCTTTAACTAAACCATTCTTTTTTAATTTATTAATTAAATAAAACCTCGAAATAAATAAAAACTGGACAAAAAAACTGATTGGATGAAAAAAAGTGTTACTTTCGGTTATTTTAGGAGCTTTACTAAATGCTATTAATTCAAATGCTTCACATTTCTATTAAAATAAAAGTCACTGATCCCTAAAGGATAATTATGAATAAAGGATATGAATATGAATAATGAATTTTGTCTCTTAAAGAATATGGCTTGAATTATTTGACTGACACAAAGTTTAGGGATTTTTTTTGCAGCACCTTACATTTGAAATCGGACCACAGTCCTGTACTGACTGTACCTTGTAGATAATAGTTTACAATAAAACCTAAATATTGTAGCTCTTTACAATTCATTTGGCAAGGTTAAATTGAAAAGCTTAGACATTTTGCTTCAAAATAATGCTTACATTTTGAAATGAATATGAAAAATGATAAAATGAAATTATTTGCTTTTTTACAACATTTTAGAATCCTAAAATGATCTAAAGACATGATTTAAAGAGATTGATCTTTTCCTTGCCTCACTGTGTCCGTCACCCCTCACTGTCACAGAACAAAGAGTGGTAGCCACCTAAATGTGGCGCATTAGCTCTTTAGTTCCAGAGGGGGTAAGGAGACACCCTCCATGTATGTGGTCTGTTCAGCCCACATCTGTCAGACCTTAAGGGCTGGGGTGGTGGGAGGGACAGTGGGACAGAAGATGCATTAGGAATACATAGAAGGAAAAAAAACTCAAAGTGTTAGAGGAAAAGTGTCAACTTTTTGAAGTATTCTATTACAGCAGAAAAGTCCAACACTCTGTGTTTACTTTACAATGTAATGCTACAATAGGGTGCTATCAAGCAATGACCAATCAAGCATTGCCTTTTTTATTACATTAGCATTTTTATTACTTAAAAAAACCTTAAAAAATATGCAAAAATGAACGCCCAACAAGGTTAAGTTAAATCATTCTTAAGACAACTCAAACATTTTTTTGCTCTAGTCAAGTAATTTTTTTTAAATACAGAATTGTTGTCATGTTTTTAACTCTATATATATTTGTACATTTTTTTTCATGTTGACAAAATGATTTTATCATTGACAATTATAGAAAAGCACCTAAGAGGTTGACTTAAATTTCAGAAATTAACATTGAGAAGTGCTTTAATATTGTTTATTAACTTTTTAATTAAGAAATTACTGAAAGAATATCGCGTTAAAGACTGATTTTACTATTTTGACACTTACTTAGTAGAATAATACAAATATCTTCTTTTATGATACTTTTTAACATTATTATTTCATGGTCTGTAATTGACACCAGAGATAAGTTAAATAAAAACACCCTCTTCTTAATACTTAGTATCCCAACAAATTCATTTGTTTTAATTTAAGGAACTGCATTTTGTCCAATAGTAGAAGGGAAACCCCTTAAAAATTCATATTTGACCCATCCGCATCAAAGACTGTTAAAAATTGACACCCCAAAGTAGCTAAAGAGCCATCTCAACCTTCATTGTACAAAACATCAAATTTAGAAAAGAGAATTTGAAATTTCATTTTAACCGCCTGCTGTTACCTGTCAAACCAAAAGAAAAGGAATAATTCACGGCAGAAATGCACTTCCAAGTTCAAGCCTTTCATGAGATCTTAAGAATTGTTTGTTTTCCTGCCGTCAAAGGCTTAATAAGGGAGAAGAAGAAAGTTTTGATGACCTCTGGCCCTCAGGTCCTAAGTGGGTGTTCTGAAAACACTCCCTATTGACAAGTGAATAAGTAGATGCCCGTTGCCGTGCACAGTATTTGTGCTCATTTGAGTGGAAATGGACATGGTTGTGAAAAGAGCCTTAACCCAGGCAGAGAGCTACAAAGAAAGAATATAGTACACTGTTGCCTTGAAGATTTAGTGTTTGAGGAGCTGGGCAGGTAATTCCAGCAACAAAAATGCACAAAAAGCTGGATAAAGAACAAAATACAACAGCATACATGTCAAGAAGCAACATTTAACTGTTACTTTTTTTTTAAAATAACTTTAATGCATCCTAGGGAAAAAGGGTTTCAGAAATCAATTTATTGGGACTAGAAACCCCGAGTAGACATTACAAAGCAGTAATGTACTGTAAAGTGTATAACTTGCAGAACTGTGTTCTTTATGACTATGATTGATCATAATCATCAATCCTGCTTGATTCAAATTATAAATACAAAAAGGGTGGAATGATCTTGTGAAATAATTTATAGATAAGTTTACAGGCAAGTGCACTTCGAGTGAGCGTGTGTTTGTGTGAATGCAATATGTAGGCCAAGCAGGAAGTGACCCATAAACATATCCATCCAGCCCTTTCATTGGGGGCCAGTGCTGCGTTTCTCATCCCTCCCCATCCTACTCCAATGTCTCTCTCTCCTTCTCTCTCTCTTTTTCTCACACACTAACACAAACACACACTTAAAGCCCCCAGTGAGTGCTAAGCAGGCCAGCGGGCCAGCCGAAGGGGCTCATTACAGGTCCACAGAGCCCCCCAACACAAAAGCCTGAGCCGCTTTAGCCATAGGATGATCTGCTCTCTACTGACTAGAGAGAGTCCATAGATGGACAAAAGAATGGAAGGGAGGGAGGGGAAGGGAGGGAAAGAGATGCAGGAGAGTGGAGAAGAGGAAAGAAGAGCCGCGGGCTTCAAGGATGTCAGGAGACCCCGAGAGAGAAAGCCTGGCGGGCTCTCAGAGAGGAACGGAGGG